>OX638312.1:6580270-7180270 GCA_951812415.1 Beris morrisii | reverse complement strand
GCTCGATTAATTGCAGCGTTCGTAAAGTTTTCGACATTCGTACAACACTGCAGACTCTTTTTCATGTAGAAACTAAACGAATAAATTCAGAAAACGGCACGAAACGAAAAAACACAAAATTTCACGGCACTAACTTATTTTGCATGCCATTTTTATGTCATCGGAATTTTTTGACAGTTTTCGGATATTTTTTTTCTTTGATTTTTGCGCACAAGAGCGAGTACGTTCAATGAGCATGTTGCGCTGTAAAGGCGCGAATTTTTCAAAAAATATTAATATAATCGTTTTTTCTCAAGTAATACAATTGTTTATGGAGAGAAAAAAGGTTCGAATGAAATAAATTACATTCTAAATCATTCTACACATTAAGAATTTTAAAACACAAAAAAAAAGCGCAGTTTTAACACCGACTCTAGTACAGAATCAACACAAGATAAACGCACTGAACTCTAATTGGATACCTAGTAAAAAGACTGTCAGTTGTCAACAGGCAAAAAACTGTCAAATACCAAAATGCTACGAGCATTAAATACGGTACGTAAAAAAACAAAATTAAGTAATTACCTTCTATTAAAACTTGCTCATTGTCAGCTTCTTCCACACACCTTTAAAACTCCAGCGCTATGTGAACGTTCGATTCAAACGACAGCCGCCAATTTAAAGGTGCAATCGGGACGATACAAAATAACCCCAAAACGCGATCGACCGCTTACCTACGAAATGGCAAATCCCCCGCATTATATCGCGCACAGGAAATCCTGGAATTCATGGAATACTTGTATGAGCTTCACACTTAATTGTCTGTTCCGAATTGCAAAAGATTGAAAACTATTTTCAGCAAATTTGGCGGATGGCTTGCGTTCGGCTGAGACTGCTATCGAGGACATTTTTATCCGACGATTCATGACTGGAACTTGGCACGCACTCGTCTGTTCGGAAGTTATAATTAAACGGCAACATAATCACATTAGAGTGGCCGCAATTATTCGTCAAGGAATACCTGCACGGAAGATGTACTTTTTGATAGGTTAGTTTGCTCTACTGCTTGTACAAGCCGGCTGTATTCAGCGGGTGTTTCTATTGCAGGATACTGCGAAGAGTTGCTGTCGTATTGGCTCCAATGTCCGATAACTTTGGAGCTACAAACTGTTGCTGATAAAAAGGACGTCATATTTAAGTATATTTAAAGTGCTTGTTGATTAATTATAGAGTTGTCTTGTATAAAGTATGGGAAGAAGTGTTTTCATATTTCGAATTGTTTTCGTTTGCTCCCAATATTTCGCTTTCCTTTGCTGGTTCCTCTGCGGAATGAGCCATAGACGTCTGGTCCACCTCGTTGCCGAGATTGGAAGATGTTTGAGGTTTCGGAGAGCGGAGAAGTTGTTATTCCACGCCCGATGAGATACCCTCAACATCCATTTTTGTTTCTTGTTGTTTTGTTTTTTGTTTATTTTTCATGTATGGTCCCACGAGTAAGGCGAGAAGTAGTTGGTCCGCGCCTGCAGAGCTCCCTTATAGGCGTAAGGCTAAATACAATAAGAGGTCGCCCGGTATCTCAAGGTGACCGTTCACGATGCACATGTTTGAGTATACTGCACTATTCAGCCCTCAAAACGCATATACTATACACCTTAGCTTGGATACTGTGTCAATCTCTTAGTACCTTAAGAGAGGGTCCCAATCTTATAAAACTCCTCTGGGCATTCCTTTAATCTTTTCAGGACGTCAATAGCCTTCCACTAGGTACATATGAGCCGTTATATTTGAAAGTGGTATAAGTCAATTTTTTCATAAATTTTATTATGCAATATTATTTATTAAAATTGTTAAAGAAAATAACCGATTTTTTAGCTCCAAATGGACTTATACCACTTTCAAAAATAACATTATAAGAAATAAAAACAAGAGGAAATTTAAGTCCATATTTTTATTGATATTGACTTTTTTTAAAATAGATTTTTTAATGTAAAAAATAATAATTAAAATGAAGATATGTAAATTCACGAAAAATCAAGTTTATTAAGAATTAATTTCAGTTATGTTAGAAAAGAAGATATAAAAAAACAACTGTAATATGTAATTACTTCGTTAAGATAACTAAAAATAAAAAAAAATATATTTTAAATTTATTTCTCCTTTACTTAAGTATTTTCTGTCTGGATTGTGAGAACGCGTGTAATGGCTTTCATAGTGTGGAAAACTTCGTATGTTATTTTTTAAGGCAGCAGTTCTTCATCACTCTTTATGCAAGATCCTTTCATTTTCCACGTAAGTCTTCTCCTAATACCCTTGTTTTGAGAGTACTATGTAGTCTTCCTATAGATATATCAAACGTTCCTATATTTAAAAGAACATCTTTATCCCAATCTACACTTTCAATCTAGACTGTGCGATGGACCGTCAACCATCCACAGAACAAACTGCAACGCTTTCTTTTTTCAATTTTGAAAAATATGTATAACTACAATCTCTGGCTGGTCCTTAACAATATCTACGTCGTCTTCTTTTTTATTGGCGTACGATGAGTAGATGCACACAAGAATGTATTTTGTTTCTCAAATTCCCCCATTTTCCAAAAAAAAAATTAAAGAGGGATATCCGCTCTTCCTCTGTAACACAATTGTTGCACATTATCACACATTTACAATCCTTATTTTTAAATTTCTTTGCAGGAATAATATTTCCAGTTTTTGTATAATATTGTTCGCCTCTATTTCTTTTGCCTTTCCTAGTCTTCTGATGTGATTGAAAATTAGTAACGTCGTCTTCGTCAGTGCTTGAATCTGTCAATTGTAAAATTCTAATCCTCTTCTTAGTTTGGAACAATCTTGAATTAGTATTGGTGAAAACGCTAACATCATCTGAATCAAAATTTCGTCTTTTTCTATTCCCGCGACAAAATTTATTACTCTTACTTACCAACATCACTATCAGACAAAATTGAGATATTGTCGTCTTGTGAACTCATTGTAATAACTGTATAAAATATTATCTATCTAAAACTGTGATTCTGTGTTTTAATAACAATTATATTAATATTCACGCTGCAATCAATTAGTACAAGGAACACCAAATAGTCGAACTTGCGAAATAATACTAAACAAAATCAGTGAAATTACTTCTTACTACACTATAATACCGTAGTCTTGTTTACGGTGCCGTTTTTAAGGCACTAGCCAATATCTGCTAAAGGGCATAGCACACTGAAGTCAATTAATAACCAATCAAAATCAATAACAATTGCAATTTGAAAGTTTAAAACAACTATCATTATTAAAATGGACTTATTCCACTTTAAAAAAAATATTTTTGCCATAACATTTTATAGCTAAAATATTTGATTACTTTATCAAAAAATCGTGCTCCATTGAATGTTTGATTATAAATATAAAAAGAGGATATCTATATCTTACTAAAATTACCATTAACTCATTTTTTTCCAAAAGTGGACTTATACCACTTTAAAAAAACGGCTCATATTTAGGATTTTCCAGGTTAAAACTAAATATAACGCAAATTGAGGGAGTCCTTCGTGTAGCCGCCATTTAAAAGTTCTTCGAAAATATTCAAGTCCCTCAGAGTTTTTCAGGAAAAAATTGTAATTGTATCACTTGTATCATTTGTGCGAATATAATTTACATCCAAATCTAAAAGTTAATAAATGAAAGAACAGCAATTTGCAGTACGGTATTACTTGGCACAATTACAATTTTTTACGGAAAATCGTTTGTCAGTCACACAGAGTAGACGAGTATTTTTTCAAACTCTCGCAAAATCAGTTCAGTATCAGATCTAAGAGGTATTTTGGAATTTGTGAAAGTGTAGGCAACCCCGTTACACTCTTGGGGGCTGATTACCAAATAATCCTGAAAATGGTTTGTAGTCATCTATATAAAAAGTTTGCAGAAGTAAAAATTAATTCGGTATCTTATCGAACCTAAGAAATATGACGGAATTCGTGGAAACATGTACAACCCTTTTACGGCCCACTTAGCGGTTGAAACGCAACTGAAAACAGTTTTTAGGTGATTACATAAAGAGCATGTTTCAGTAAAAACTTATTTGATATCTTTTCACACCATCCCGTAGATAGAGGAATTAGTAAAAATATATAAAAGATTTTTTTTTTTAATTTAAAAAAAGTCCTGAATACAATTTATAAGTATTTATCTAAAGAAGAAAAATTAATTCAATATTTCAGAAGACCTAAGAGATATGACGAAATTCGTGAAAATAGATGCACCCCATTTTCAGTGAACTTTCTTTTTGCCTCACCTTAGTACGCCAATTTTTTTTTTTGTTATCTAACAGGAAGTGATGCATTTTGTATACAACAATCGAGATTTACATTACATTGGACATGTTTAAAACGCTTAATTTGGTAAGAGCCTGCGAATTCAAATAAAACCTGCTAAATTTGTGTTCTAAAATAAAGACAATTGACCTCACCCTAGATACTAGATATTTGTGTTGTTCGTATACAGTTACTCTAAAGAAATTTTAATCGTAAGATAATGGTTTCTAAATGACGGGATCAGAACCAGACCGGTACAAGCCCGATTAAATAGGTTTCGAGTAAAATTATGGCAAATGTTTTTCACGACCCGGTTCTTCGATTTTCCTCTTTGGGATCTTGTACTGTAAGACATACACCGGTGCTACAAAGGACAAAATTCAATTTCGTGCAATATATTGGCATAACATGGAACGATACCGTATTTCCATATTATTTTGTTTCTTCACAGACCAGATTAGTGCGGTGCCCATTGGCAATGTACAGCAGATACTAGAAAGAAATATCTCCTGCCATCAACTCAATATTAGCGAATTTTGTACTTGCAAAAGTACTTTGTACTTTGGCTCTATGCCCGTCAGATATCTTTCGAAACTAAGTCAGAAACAGCAAGTCGTACGTAAAAATTGGTTTAAATAAAATAGTGAGGTAATTATATTTTCGTCATTTTGGTACCTAACTTTTTCTTTTTTAATGCAACAGACTTAATTAACAAAAATATGAGTGCAACAATCAAAATAGGTTGACCATCTGATTCCGATCAGTGTTCACAATAATACTCACTTTGGATTTTATTTTTAATTTATTTTTATTTCTTTCATATTTACATTTAACTATTTTTATACTTTGTATGTTACCAATTTAATTCTTCATTAAATTTAATGTCGTGTTGAAAAGCGTTTTCGGTTTCTATTCACATTCACATGTAAATTTGTAATAAATGAGTGTACGTGATTTTTATTCTAAGAAAAGGTGTTATTTAAAGGAAATCCTATTTTATGGTATTTTTCATAATGTTCTTATGGTGTTTTGTTTTATATTGAATTAAGTTCCTATAAATGAAATAATTCTACTGTTTCTCGATATTTAATGTAATTATAATGCGAAGAGCTAATATTTATTATTGCATTTGTATCATCATTTGTCATTGGTTTTTCAAAGATCAAAATTAAATTAATACACTATTTTATATAGTTTTTTTACTTATCCATTTTAAATATTATATTTTCTTTCTGGCAGAATTTTCCTTTGTACTTTGATTATATTTTTTTTAGTTATAAATATTTACATTTGTTCCGTTTTTGTTGCTTTTAAACTTAATTTGATTTGTTCATATTTTTTCTAAATAATTTACTTTTTTAAGTTAGTTTTTCTTATTACACATAATTTTTTATAAGCTTCAATTTTAACTGTGCTAATGAATGAAGAACATTAAATTATATCGTGAACGCTAAACTTTTACACAACATATTATTTAATAAAATTTTTTAATGATGAAAATATACAATAAAGTATTTGCGAGTGCAGCTACAATTTTATTTTATACGAAAAGCTTTACTATTAGTAATGAAAAAAGGGCAAACAATATTATGTTATTTGTAAATATGTATGTAGAAGTCTTTTAAAAATAAAAATAATAATATTCGTATTGCTATTACTACACGCATAATTATAAAATTACTTTCAATTTTATTCGCATTTACAATATTTAAACATGCATTTTATGCTACATTCGATGCATTATAATATTCGGTAGGACGTTGTATGTATTATGTTGTATCTGTTGAGCGTCGCACGAAATTAATATTTTATTACGCCCGCGTTTATAGAGTGCAATAACTCTCCGATCTGGCTACTATACTGAAAAACTAGCCATGCTTCAGTCGTGTTAGAATCCCTTTAACCAATCAGGATTTTCACCGGGAAAACAAAGAATGAAGAAATGAAATGAGCCGTAAGAACTGTATAGCGTAGCTGCCTAAGATTTTCTTATGACATTTTATTTAGTTAGGTGTTAATAAATTCGAATTAAAAAAATTTAGTAAAAGAAAAAGATTATTTTAAGTAATTGAAGACAGTAAAAATACAGAAGTCGGATTTGAAGACTTGCATTGCAATTAACAAGACGTCGCAACTATTTTCAATTTAAAAAATGTGATTTGATATGTGTTTTTGAAGTTTTCCTTTCAATGGATAGAAACTGTAGTTACAGGTAATTTTTATATACTGATTTTTCTACTTACGGTTTACATCTCTTTCAACTGCACATCGATTTTATTTAAGATGTGGTTACTTAGGTATCTTTTCAATCATTTCAGGTGCATTGGATCAGAACGGAATAAAAAAAAAACAACTTTGTACCTTAACATACACCAAAACTAATAAGCAAAACAATTTTGAGCATATTTTCGAACGTTCATCGCATTAATCAATGCCACGTTTAATCCAAACAGGTAAAATATAAATGACCTGAAGTTAACATTTTTAAAAATTTTTTTCGCGCTCGCAAAATTATTTAAACGAAAGCCTTGCACACGTTGCGTACTATCTTTCGTCTTTAATAGTAAATGATGGTATTTCTGGTGTTAGTAAGCCATCGTTGTTAAAAGTTAACCATTCCAAATTGAAATGGGACTACACTTGAAACAAGGTCACTCCCGTCTATTGCTGAGAACTATTTAAACTTTTAGTTTGAATCGTTATTGCACCAACCATTCAAATTTTCTATAGTGTCCGAAATAATAATAAATTTCATGTTTTCCTAAGTACATTTCTATTTTCTGGGCTTTCATAAAACTGTCCGAATAGCAGAAAATAAATTTGTATAGATCTTTTTCTTGGGCCGTCGGTTTTTTTTCGACAAGGTTATTAACAATAGATAAATTGAAATCAAGGAAATAAAGTCGAAATCTTGAAAATAGTGGAGTACATACTCCACGTTTGTGTTGTTGTACTAAATGCCTATCGACAAGTGATATGCCGTTTAGTGTTTTTAGATACTTAGTGTCCTATTGTTGTTGTTTTTTTTTGTTACAAAAGTGATGAATGCCAATTGGAGTACGTTATTTGTTTATTGTGATAGTAAAACTACTTTTTTATTGTTAATGACCCGGAATATCAATATCGATGCAAATTGATCGTTTCGCGTAGGATTGCTCACCTGCTATTTTGGTGTTTGCTTTATTATTTTATTTTTGATTAGTTAACACTGCTGATTGCTATTGCACCTTACATACGCGGCAGTGGTTAAGGTTAAGTATGCTTTAGCCTTAATTCCGACGAGTTGTGCTATGTGCGAAAACTTGTTTCTCAAGTTAAGGTGGTATGAAAATAATTCAGAATTGATCTTTTACGTGTGCAATACTAAAATAGGTAATTCCGAAATGAACATAATTAATGAGCTCGGAAATTTAATGGTAAGTAGAATTTTAGATTCAGAGGGAAATTCTAAAGAAGTTAAAAAAGTTTTGCAATTTGTGTGGGGATTAATGGAACAATTATTTTTTTATAAATAGCGGCGCTCTTTAGTTCGGAAAAAATTTCAATGAAACTTTCAAAATTTCATCAAAAGATTTTTTTTAAATGATTTATTCGATGGCAAAGAAGTTAAACTTTCTTCATAGTCATGAGGACTGGGACACGAAACTGATAAACTAACCCACATATTCAGCCAGTATGGTCTTGGGCGATAGACTAGCAAATTAAGCGGTTAAAAACTTTGCGACTCAACTTCGAGAAAAAAGTCTCGGGAATGGATATCATGATCGCATGCGAGGGGGTCATATAATTCAATTCACTAAGCAACAACCAAACAAAGTTCTAAAATGATCCAACTTTTTTTTAAAATAATTTCGGGTCATTGAAAACGAATATGACAATGAAAATTATTTTTTAATTCAAGTTTTAGAGATACGAGAAATATGCTCAATAAGGAGTTTTTACGGTGTAGCGTTTTAAGGGTCTGGGTTAAACTTGTTAATGAAATAAGTCTTAAAACCGAATCTAATTTAATCGCGAAGCATATTAAGTAAGTCATTAACTAATATTATTTAATTTAGGGAAATTAAATTTGTTGCATTTAAATTACCTTTTATTGTAATATTTAAACTAAGGTCATAATAATGAATATAATGAAGAAGGTTTTACGAAACTAGTTAGTGTCATCTAGTTAGTGAACTTTATTTACGAGTGTCACATCTCTGTGAGTATCCAGTTGGTGAATTATAATTGCGCAGGATGTCTCGCAAATGTGTAAATAATCGAGATCAATTCCGTTATATTTGTGGTGAGGTTACTTAACGCAAAAACGTCTCATCACTGGAATAATACAAGAAGCGTACAATTTTTATTTCAACTATCCGGAGCTACGTGTCCTATTCCGCACAGAATCGTCTGGTTGTTTCACGTGAATACCTTCCGTCCTTCCTGCAGATCCCATCTGTATGTCCTTGAGAAAATGTTATTTTACTTTCGGTTATTCACCAAAGGTTCCAGATACGAAACTAAAAACGGAAGATATTGTCTTTTGTTTCGAGTAGCAAGCAAATGTTTGTCGAACTACATGCGCGATTCTGCATTATCCCCGACTATAATATAAATTTCAGAATTTAGAGTATCACACGATTGGTTTTTAGACTAACATGATTGCAGTATGTTTTTTTAAATCGAGCACAAAATGTACATTTTTATGAAAATAAAGAAAACTGATGGCCATATCGAGCGGATAGATAAGAGACCTTTAGATGTGGGGTTCTCAATTGAAACTGCAAATCGATAAAATTTTTCCATTGCTGTCTGCATCCAGATGGCTGGAGAAGAAAAATCTTAAAAATACCGAACCGCGATTTGGACTGTCGCGCAACTCTTCATATAGTAGTTTAGTTTTTTAATTTCGCATCGTTTTCAAACGATTTTTTTAATCAAATTTAAGTATAACTGTTTTAAATACATCAAATAACCGATGATGTTCTCAAAAATCACAAAAAACAGTCACAATTCCATCCAACATGTAGGACACAATAAACTTTCCACGCACTCTGCATTTAAAATGTAAATAAAAAAACATAAAATGCAAAAATTTCATTCAAAAATATATTATTAGTAGGTCTTCGACAAAAACTAAAAAAAAATTTAAACTACCAAAGCTAACGTCTACATTTTGTTTTCTTCTTAAAAAATATTTTCTTTTTTAAATTAATTCTATTATTAATATGATATAATTGAAAAAGTAAAATGTTGTTCTTGATTTAAAATAATAAAATGAAAAATGAAATTAAGCATAAAAATTATTTTTATTTTTCACTACATATATTTGAAACAATAATAAAAGCAAAAAAAAAATTATGAAATTATATCGAGAACTGGGATTCTCTTGTAACACTGTTTACATTGCCTTAAGGTGCAAGGTATGGATTTCTTTGAACATAATCTAATGGCAAATAAAACCTTTCACAATAATGTAATTTATTAAGTATTAAAATCATATAAAACTTCTTAAACGCATGGAAGATGAAAACTTAAAACAGAACGTTATGAACTTTTTGTTTTCTGAAAGCAACCTCGAATATTATTTTTGAGTATTGTCACTACTTTTACTATAAACATTGCTTGTCCATTTATTTTTAGACTTCGGTTTTTCGTCGACAATCGAAGAGCATTTTAAACAGAAAGAAATATATAGATATTTTTTTACAATGAAATTTTAAAAAAAAAAATTTAAGCAAACAAAAAAATTGTCAAAATATTGTTAACAGAAGAATTAACACTATAAAGCAGTACGTATGTCAAGGAGAAAAAAAAATATTTCTAATTCGTCATAAATAACAAATACTCTTATTCATAATATACATAACTTTCAGCTCAAAAATATTTTTTGTTTTAAAGACTTCTTTCGTTTACTTAATTATTAAGTTACTTACTTAATTAACTTTTATTATTCATCATTCAGTTTTTTTTAGAAACAAATTATTCGATTTGTTTCGGTCCGGTAAAATTTTAAGAAAAGAAAAATAGATTTGAATTGAATGAATGAAACTTTATATAAATCTATTTTGCCTTGGTTTTCTATTTTATATAATATAAAAAAAATTGCATTCTATTTTCTATTGTATGTATAATGTATTCTTTTCTTGCAAATAAAAATTGTTCTATTTAATATATTGTTTTTTTTTTATCATTATTATTTTTACGATCATTATTTAAGTCGATGGTTTGTTTATGTTTTCTGCAGGGAGATTGATTTTTTTTATCTTTTTGTTTTTAATAAATTTTATTTCTCATAATTATTTTGTTGTCTGTGCTCTTCTTATATTTACTATTTTGTTTGTTTTTGTTTAAAAGTATAAAATTCTTAAATGAATTATTTTATTTTATTACATTAATTAATTATGTTCTGTTTGTTTTTGTTTGTTTTTTCAGTTGTTTTGTTGTTAAATCTGATTTGTAACTAACTTTATGTAAATAATTACAAAAGTAAAATTTGTTTAATGCTACCGACGATTGATTAGACCATTTGGTGGTTGTGCACTGGCCGTATGCATTAGTTCTAATTCCACTAAAAGTGGAAAATGATCGGATGGTATATGCGGATGTGGACAGCCGACAACTTTATTCTCTCGTAACCAATCACTCGATATCGGTCCGAGCAAACCGAGCGGTACCATACCAGTTTTCGTGTAGAATATATAATCAATAATTCCTTTAAAGTCAAATGTATAATTGGTATACGGCATTATATCTTCACTATATGCGGAGGCTAGCTTGAAGGAATGGGTAAATTCGTTTTGTGTTTCGCTCGATAGAAGTCGCTGTAAACACGACTTGTATCCCAATTCTTTAAAGTCCGAATGGTCTATTGGAACGCGACCGGAACCTAAAAATTCGATTACACCCGAATCGGGCAACGAATTAAAATCACCACATAATAGCAATTGTACGCTATTCGTGTCGAATTTATGTCCCGGACGAAAGCTATGACTGGCCTCGTCCAGAATACTTTTCAGCTCGTTACTTAACATCATCGTTTGGATTAGTTTAACATCACAGAATTCTGGATCCCAATGTATGTGCGCGGTACAAACTAGAATTGGTTGTGCGATTTGCGTTACTTCCGCCGTAATTGGTTCCCATGCGGTCTCTTTAACTTTTAATAGGGCTGCTAAACCGATATTGTCTTTGGGCATAACACGATTCAGCATGTTGTCCGAACCTTCAGAGTTCGCCATTGCCAATTGATTGAACTCGACTAAATGCTCCTTAATTAATGAAAATCTGTAAAGAAAAAGGGGATAATAAATTAAATACATTATGCTTCGATGGTACCGATAAATATTTTTTTTAATTAACCAAACAGAACATGGGAACTATTTCTCTTCACATAATAATAACTGCTAGCCGATGTGCGGAATGATAAAAGTAGATAAGGATTATTAAACCAGTCAGGAAACGAAAATAAGAAGCAAGGGTTCCACAATGTTTGTCATGATTGTGGCTTATCGGGGAGTTATCATATCAATCGCGTTATTACAATCACTCAACTACACTGTTTCTATGTACTTTGTAGTTTTTGTGGTTCTACTACAAATTTCCTAGCATGCACCTTTCGCGGCAAATGGAGTTTTCTCGATGGTGTGTTTGTGGAAACACTTTCGATCAGACATTCGTACGGAAGAGTCAAAGTGCCGTATACTGAGCGTCGCATACTCGCCAGTCTCCATATGTTCCCACTCGGAGTTGCTCGTTGAACGTCGCGTAGGCGCAATCGTCACAAAAATAAGTATTTTAATAAATTGAAAAGAAACAATTAAATTTAAGTTCAATTCAAAATTAAAAAAAAAAAAAAGTTTTTAGAATACAGACAGAAACAGAAAATCAATCGAAATTAACGAGATCATTGAGTGTGAATTCGCATTGCCTCGCATGCTCCCGATTAACCTGGATTGTTTGTTCGTCTCGCCATGCCCCAAACATTGTCGAGCGCCAGCGAGCCGAGATACTCTCGGGCTTGGGCTTGCTCGTCTAGTCTCGGCTAGAGTGTGCAGGAGCCAACATTAAGACATTGGCTTTTTTTAAAGATATTTTTAACTCTACGAAACTATTTCTTTGAATGATATCATGCAAGTATTTTTCAACGAAAATTCCAAAATGTGACATTGGTGACGATACAAAAATACAATCGATTAAAATACAGGACAACATTCAAATCATATTCAAATCAAATTCAAAAACTTCTACAAAAACTTACTTTGATGATCTAAAGAATATAGCACAACCGTCTACGTATTTTCTTTCTTGTTCGGACATTGTTTTTGCTCTTGATTTTGGTTCAAAAATACCTTCGTAACCATCGTTTTTCAACTCGGGCTTGAAAAAATTATAAAATTGATCCGTTTCGATTTCTTGCAGACTTATAATATCGGCCGAGTAATGTCGGATTTCGTCGAGTATTGCCTGAAATGATCGAAAAAAAATAAACGAATTAAAAATCTAATTCAAAATCTTAAGCAACAATAATTCTACCTTCTTTCGATATTCCCAACTAAGAGCCCAACTTGGACAATATCCGTACATTTGTCTAGTTGCGTATTTGTCACAGAGAACATTATAGCACATTACAGTAAAAATACCTGTTAAATAATTAAAAGAAATTATAATTAGTAAAAAATTTGCAATTACAAATTATTATTGTTTTTATATTGTTGGTAAAGAAATTCTACTTACATGAAGGCCTACTTTTGTTTGGTCTCGCTAGAGGTATCCACGGTCGTTGTGGGAGTGGTGAGACGGGAACTGAAAATAAACAGAATAGAGAAATCGTGATTTTAAAAACAATGTCATCTACAAAGAAAATTCATATTTTGTGAAATTGATCTTGTTTAAGATGCGATCGGTATGATTCATATTCATATCGAGACAACAAAGTAATGAGGAGTGCACAATATTTTTCCGCTTTTATCCCTTACCATTTTTGGATTGCGAAAAAGATTTACGATTCTGTACAATGTTTTCTTCTGAAATCATTGAAAACTTTCATTGTTAATCGAGGCAGAAAGAACTTAAGAAATGAATCAGTTCAAGATGTAGATGAAAAAAAAAGATACGAGATCATTTTCATACAAATGAGTCAGTCTAATTTTATGGAAATTACAGGTATATTTCGTTGAATATATGACCATATTATGAAGCATGTATAATTGTATATACAGCAAGTTAAATGAAAATGAAATATAGACAGAAAAATAATTATTAACAATCATATTGGTACTTATTTTCTTTTTAGTTTTCGATTGCTTCACGTAAAAAAAAAACGTTGAGTTAATTTAAAATCCCGATCGAAGAGTTCCCGATCGTGTTCATCGGGGTACTATTCAGAGTGATCTTGCATTTTTTTTCCGATGATTTTATAAGTTGCAAGGTTCCAGACCTCTTCACATTGGATAGCATTAACCATGAACCCAGTTTAAAATTAGAATGATCACTTACTTTAGGAGGTAGTTCTGTATACAAAGTGCCTACGATCGTATCACGTAATTTTGAATTTATTGCACAGGATCACCAGAAGCACAAAGAAAAACGCGAACATAATTTTGATGGGATTGATGATTTTAATATTTTGAGTTAGGTAATAAAAATGTACGTTTTGAACCTACTTCCAAATTGAAGGATAGACATGAGTGTTTTTCTTTGCTTTCTATCGAGCAATTATGAGATCATACATGAATGATTTTTAAATTTTGTAATTTTTTTTAGATGACTTGATCGAAGTCCTTTAACATGTTATGTTGATGACGCAAGTAGTGAACATGACGCACGAATTGCGATATCGGACGGTAATCTTTATCTTGTCCAAAGTGATGAAGGGGCGTAATTCCATTGATACTTTTGAGCCAACAGATGGTACAGATAATGACTATTATAAATTTTTGTAAGCCGTGCAAAATATAAGATTCCTTCTTACCTTATGGCATTCGTTATAGGAGCTATCCAAAGAAGTTAGAAAATTGTAGAAAAGGTATAAGAATTTTGTTGGAAACACCAATTACGATCTTTGAATAACGATTGGACAATTTCCACATAGGCAATGCCTATCATACCTTAAGGATGCAAGAGTAAATCGCGTTCAAAAATGGGCTCTGGCTTAGAATCCACAAGGGAGACCGGGGGGGAAAAAAACATGGGAACAAAGTGCTTGTAGACATAAAAATTGAAACCCATAAGATGGGGTCTTGTGAAGGAGCGTCCTATGCCCTATCGGTGGTCACACAGTAATTGACGCCTGAATTAACCGATTTACAAAGCTATTAAAGAAACATTTTCAAAACCGATTTACTAGAGGGCGTTTCTCAGCCAGCCGTTTCATGTCCAGAGACTATTGATTAATTTCTGCAGTGCGTGACACCGCGCTTGTACCTGGATATATAAACTACACTATACAGAAAGGGAAATCTTCTTCACTGACCCGAAACTCTTTAATTTCACCTAAAAGGTAAAATAATACGACAAACCTTGTCAATAATTTCATTGTTTAGCATAAAAAGTCAATCAATCGTGTAAAATTAAGAGAAGAAAATTAAGAAAAAGGGAGCAGTAGTGCTTCGTCTTTGATACGCTCTCGTCACGGTTTCGATTTTTTCGTTCTAAATGCGATTCAATTGAAACCTAGAAATAATGAAGCAAACGAATGGAATACAAAAAAAAATCGTCATCAAGAAAATGAAGAGCAAAAAAAGCTGTTCCAAATATGAAACTACTATTGCATGAAATCATTTGTTGCGTTACCAACTAACAATAGATAGAAGATAGTAGACTCGTTAACAATAATACAGAAATGAGAACAAATTTACATTGGTTTTAATCGTAGGCTTAAAACTACACCACATTGTATAAAAGAAGTTCTACATGAAGTGATAAGAAGTTAAAAAAAGTACCGATGAGTCGAGTACTCAATGCGGAATTAATTAAACACTTGTTGCAATTAGACTGCCAAACAGATCGCATCTGAGAACCCCGAAGATCGGAACAACTGCAAGTCTCATCTCGTACTACAAACGGATTTAATTATTTTGTAAACGACAGTTTAATTGCATAGATAAATCTACAAAAAAAGAATCTAGAAGCATATTTCAATTGAATATTCATCTGGATCGCGGCAGATTACAAATTCGCTTCTGCTGCCGGTACTGATGTAGTGTAAATTTTAAATCGGGCGTGGTACTCGTTTCAGAGTTGAATAGCTTGAATAATTTATTGCCAGACCTTTTTAATGACTCGCACTAATAGAAGAAATATTGCAAATATTCGCCGTGCTATGCTCATCCCACGTCCGATTCCTATGCACACATATGGATAACATATGGAAAAGTATTTGAAGTCAATTTTTTTGTTACCTAACAAGCGCAGCTTGGCCATAGTGAAAATTCCTATCGTCAGCAAAATTATGCACGACGCGATAGATGAACTATTCGGTAAAGTGTTGCAAACTATTAAAATTTATATTTTGCGAAACATTCAATTAATTTCAATTACTAAAACTTTTAACAATTCGTTAAATTTTAGCAAATATTCTCAGAAACTATAGCAATTATAATATTGCATATTCCTCGAGTATTTGTAGCTCCAATATTCTTGTTATGAATAAACAATTTGCGATGATATAACTATTACCAAACTGAGATAACAATCTTTTTACGATTTCGATTATCGAAATATAAGAAATTTATTTTAAATAAAAATGAGTTCGATTTTTCAAATTTATTAAAATGCACGGGATGAGAATCTAAAAAATACGGTGACTCAACTCAGATGTATAGATGATATTTAAGACATAGATTTTTCGCACGCATCTTATTAAATAATGGTTTTAAACAAATATTTCGAAAAAAAAACGAATTCCACACCCCAATTCGTAAAAGTTGGTGTTTGCCTTTAATTTTTCCTCTTTCATTCCCTAAAACTTCGAGAAACAGGGACGACTGATAGTGTGTACACAAATATGCAAAAAACGATAAATTTAAATCATAACATTAAAAATCAGTATAAGTGTTTTTTACACATAAAATAGGGGAATTGTTTTTTGTCGTCCGAAGCAGCAAAATTAACAAACGCTGAGTTCTAAAACAATGGAGTTTGAACAGATCGTACCTACTTCTCTCTAAAATGGACATATGTCCATGCTAAAAGGTCGTCAGTCCATTTTTGTAAACTGTTGGAAAAACAAAAAAAACCGCCTGTAGACAACAGTTAAGTTAAATTCATAACAATACTCTACCGAATCAATAAAAGAGGTTATTTATAACTCATATAATTATATTTTACAAATTTATCTATGCCACGCGAATTTTGGCGAATTTTTGAAACCCGTGGACTGATACCCTTCTAGCATGAATCGAGTTAGCCAGAAAAACTTGGTAGGTTTACTCATCATTCTAAAATCCATATCTTCAGAACGGATAATGTCAGACGGTTGACACTTTGTGGTTAACTATAAGAAATACTAGGAGATTGGAAAAGGGTTAACATTTTTAAGGGTGGCGGTAAGGTGTGGGGTGGGGAGTGAACAACTTTGGATTACAATATCTTCCGACTCAATTGTACCAGGAAGATAAAAATTGGTTTGTGTATATAGAATTATAAGTCGAGTCTACTGAATATACAATTTTTGAGAGGAAAGGTGAAGAGCGGAAGTAGGGAAAGAGCCATTTTTCCAAAAAATGTGTATCTCAAGAACCGTACTAGATATAATGTTGAAAATTTTACAGGAGTTAGTACTAGAAGACCTCTACCGGGGATGATGATGGTGTGGGTGGTATGGTAGGAGGGGCTGGAAATTCTGATTTTTTTTTCTCGAAAGTCGCAAAAGATAGAAAGCTAAAAATTGGTATCCTTATAGAGCTACTATAGAGACATACCAGACAAATTGTTGATAGCAGTAGCAAGGTACAGGGGTGGGATAGTTTTTCATATCTCAGAAACGGCTTATGCTAGAAAGTGGAAACTTAATACCTATATGTAGATGTACTACTGTATACATTAATGATAAGATGTGCTGGATCTCCAAGGCTTCAAAACTAGTGAAATAGCAATTTCGATAAAAATTGGACTGATGAACTTTTAGCATGGACCCATTCATATAAGAAGATATAAGTTTATCTACTTTCTCATTATATTCAACATATCGCGGTATTTACTAGGTAGGTCTGGTTATTTCGATTTATTATCCAAGGAGCGGCAATTCGACTCGTAAGTGCGAACATTATATGAATGGGTAGAAATTATAAGCATAGTTGAGATACCTTATCTTTAGAACAGAACACAGAAGATCTTTTTAACGCAATCTACTCGAAAACGGTATGGGTTATAAGGTACATGAAATCATGGGCTGCAATATACGACTTGTCCCAAGCAAAAGAGGGAATACATTCAGCCATACTCCTTTTAATATAATTACTATTGCAAATACTTATAAATTTTCATACAATGTATAATGCCTACATCAATTAGATTGCCTTTAACTCGTGCAATGCACGATGTAAACCGCGGCGCTGCGACTATGAAAAATGAGGCTTTTGACAGCAGAATTAAAGGAGAATTCCGCGCACAAGATAATTTTCAATTGGTCTTAAACTTCAATGATTTCACTACTTGCTGGGTAATAAATTCTAATCCCTTTTCTCACAATATCTGGTTGAGTGCAGTCGCTTCCAACCAAATCAGTTGAGCCATAGACCAGCTTCAGCTAGCCCTAGCTAGATGTAATATATACGTGGGGGCCACTTAATTCCAAGCATCCACATGTGGGACATAATTTGTTATACCGGCTACAGACAGCATCAAAACGATCTTCTGAACAGAAACCGGCTTCATAGCAAAGTAATAGCCCATCTTCGTGGTGTATAGAGACGAGCTAGGGGATTTTTATCAATGAAAATTCGCATTTCCTTATCAAATGATAAAAGCGAGTGGCCGGTTTAATCCAGTGCAGTGATCCAATAAAATGCCTCGAAGTTTGCTAATCTAGAGAATTTCATGGCAGTGATCGAGCGAGAGGATCGCGATCGTTTATATCCTGTTAATAAAATTCGATTTTGTTTGTTGAGGAGTGAACGTGAGGTGCTCCTCTCTCGCAATTTCGCATTATCGACTTACATTAACAATACCTTAAAGACGTTAAGCAATAAAAAAAAACGTTCTTGCATGTTTTTCTCCACATATCGTCTTAAGTACGATTTTATCGAAGCAGACACGTTGTCTACCGTTCACAAGACATTAAACAGACGTGCTGTTCGCAAGCAATTGCTTCGAGTTTTTATACACGAGAACGAAGAATTACCCCCTCATCCATAATTATCTTCCCAGTTTTCCTTTTTTCGATAGTTAAAATTTGATTAATATCGAAACCGGTTTAACAAAAAGGTAAGTTTTTAAAATTCAGATCGGAAAAAATCGCATAATACCCGCCAACAATAAAAAGCGAAACTAAAAAGATATAGCGATAAATACATCTACGTATGGAACAAACATATCAAGATGTAAGGTAAGATCATTAAAAAAAATTATGTTATAAGATTCGAATAAGAAAAAATTTGTTTGCCAATAACGAGAACTAGACTTTAAGACTCCGTTTAAGTATGGATGCGCAATGTGCATTCAAGAAGAATTTACATCGCTAATTATAATAAACTAGCTGAAGAGTCTACACGATAAAACGGCGACCGAAAAGAGAATGTAATCAAGTTTTGAAGGCGATCACATGTTAAATGTTTTTTTTTGCGATATGTTTCCAACATGCGCAAGTAACTAGGGATTAATTGCGATACGCTGAGTCTTATGTTGTCCGCATACCATTTGACTTTTCTTTTGACACAACATTTTCTTCATAGCTAATATCGGTGTTCTGTGTATAGACTGAAGCCAGTAATCATCGAATTGTTAAGACATTTTAGCGAGATCTTTCGAAGAATATCAAGCTCTTGTATACTGTTCAAATGGAGTTTGATGATATTTAGAGAAGTTTTAATTGATGATCGAAAATATTCCTTACAAATTTAGGCTGTAGAGCAGCCAAGCTCCGTCATTTAAGTGATGAAATTCGGCGTAATTTGACTATATATTTTAAAAAAAAAAAATTTTGAAAAATTTTTTTTAAGATGAACAAGTGGAGCTTGCTGAACATTCTTCACGGGAGCGGTTGAGCATTGGAGGATAAGAATTTTTGTAAAAAAAAACACGTCTTATATTTCAAGAACTGTCAAAGATAGGATCTTAGAATTTATATGGGAGATGGGCCCGATAGACAAAAAAAGCAAAAAAAAATTTGGTGTAGAGGGTCAAAGGGGGCGAGGGTGAAAAGGAAAAATGTCGATTCTAACATCTCGAGTACCGCTCACGAAAAGAAGCTTAAACTTGGAATTTAAGTAGAGCTATAGGCACCAAAAAAGGGGCCCATAGCGATCCCTTCGGAAATATCGTAGAACTAACTAATCACCCGCAAAACATCTAAAATCCCTTATAAATTTGACCAACTTGTCATGCCCTATCAACCTCAGATCTTCCAAATTGTTAAAGAAAAGACTCCTTGGAATCGCCTGACATTCACACAAAATGTGGGTAATGTCCCCCTCAGCATATAGGTCAAGGCAGCACCTACACACATCAGAGTCAGCTATCCCCATCCGCATAGCATGCTTCCCTAGCAAGCAGTGCCCCGTCAGTATTCCGATGAGTAATCGAAATCTTTCCCTACTCCATGTCAATATTTCCCTAGACTTTAGTCTGTCCAGCCTTGGCCAGAATGACCTAGAGATCCTACAGTTCGTCAGCTGCTCCAACCTTGAGTTCGTTGCGTCAGTGGCCCGCTCCCTGATAAGCGCTTTGATGCCGCTTAGCGGTGGACTAACCCCCTCCTCCACTATTTCGGCTGACGCCGAACCCAATTCCGCCAGCTCATCGGCCAGTTCGTTCCCTGGTATGCCGCTATGCCCTGGTACCCAGCATAGTTGTACTCTATTCTGACAGCAAAGTACCTTGAGCACTTCTCGACAGCGCTTTACTAGTTAGAATTTAATTGTCTCCGATTTCAGTGCATTCAAAGCAGCCTGGCTGTCAATGTTGTTTTTTCTATCTCTCTGATGTACATACCAGAGAAGTTTAAGCAAAAAAAAAACTAGAACCCATTGGGGAGTAAAAATAGGGTCCATATATTTTCACGAATTTCGTCATATCTCTTAGGTCTTCAGAAATATTAAATGAACTTTACTGCTACTAATTCCTCAGATAAATGTCTAGAAAACGTATTTGGAATTTAAAATTCAACCCCTATGAGGATGTAAAGGAGTTCTAAACATTTTAACAACTTCCGCCATATTTTTTAGGTCTGATTAGATAAACAGAAAAAGCTTTTTAAATAATCTCCTAAAAATCGTTTTCAAGATTTTTTTATGAGTTGTATAAGTTTTCACGAATTCTATCATATCTTGTAGGTATGGTATGTGATATCGAATTGATTTTTACTTCCTAGGACTTTTTATATAATCGTCTAAAAACCAATTTCAAAATTTTCAAGTTTTCAACCCCCAAGGAGGTGTAAAAGTTTTACATACGTTTTTACGAATTTTGACAAACCTCATGGATCTGATGAGATATCAAATTGGTTTTAGCTTCCCCAACTTTTTATATGTAATCGCATAAAAATAATTTTCAGGATTTTTGGATTCTTAACCTCCAAGGGTGTGTAAAAGAGTAGAGTTGTATATGTTTTCAAAAATTTCGTTCTATCTCTTAGGTTTGACGAGGTAGCAAATTGGATTTTAGTTCTACAATTTTTTACAATTATTTTGTTTTGATATTCACCCACCCAGGAGTGAAATTCGTGAAAATAAATTGAAACCGCAGCCACAGCCCACCTCCATAAGCCATTTCAAGTCACATTTCTTTTAGTGAAATTCCTCTTTCGGTATAGTTACATATATGTACCCAGTTTCAACTTCTAGAAAAAGCCGTTCGTGAGAACAATTTTTTCTTCATATGAGCTCACCGAGGGTTACATAGGAGCAGAATAGAAGAATTTATTACAAATTATAAAACGTGTGGTTAGACCATTAACAAACACCCAGACTTTAGCCCATTTCATATCGCTCTTTTACGTGCCAGGCCTACGGAATTAATTTTGACAATAAATACTTCAAAATGACTCAACTGGTAGAAATTTACGAAAACTTAAAGAAACCACAAATAAGGCAAAAACAACCAAACGTAGGAATTAATTGTAGTTGTTTGGCAAATATTCATAAATTTTTATCTGAACTACACAATTATTTTTTACCGAAACGACCATTCACACTTATTTCGTAATTGCCGTGAAAACAGTATAAAGCATGTTGTGTAATATGCAATACCAGTAGGCAGTTTTTATGTAAAATGATAGTCACAGTTCTTTTCAAAATATTTGCCAATTAACACCCACCTGTAATAGTGGCCAAAATCAATTTTCTATTCAAAATTCTCAAAACTGAATGAAATTAGCAAGTAGCGAAATAATTATTTTGTTTTTTTAAATGTTAGCTTATGGTCACAATGAACTTATTTAGTATAATAGCCCTGTTAGATATGTATCTTTGTGAAGATAGATTTTAATGTGCAGTTTATATTATTTCAGATAACATCACGGGGAAAATAATAATTATATATTCGATTTTATATCCATCAGCAGGTGGTTGTGTCAATAACTTGTTCTTTTTTTCATTTAAAGATATAAATTAAATAATTAATTCAAATAGTTTAGTTTTCAAATTGAATAGCTTTATTGTTCTCTTAAATTAATTACAGTCTCCATATTTTTTTATTATTTTAAACACAAAGTATTTTATTAAGAGAATGACAAAATATTTTAATCGTTATATTGGCTTCACACACTCGCCGAGACATTCGACCGAGACAAGACGAGCACCCTACTTTTGTTCATGTGTTTAAAGGATCCTTATTCCACTCTTCTTTAGCCGAAAAAATGCAAAGATTTCCAGTTTTAATTTTTCAAGACGAAAAAAGAATTTCGAGACTAGCAAATTAATTGGATACACTATGAATTTCATCCAAATTGAGAGATTTTAGAACAATTTTTGGAAAAAAAGTGATTTTATTTTATATGGGAATTTATCAATTTTAGAACTGATTGCTAGAGATGTGTCGTTCATGAGTAAACCACTATTAAAGAAGTGTTTAATGAAGTGAGCGACTGAACTATCTAACTCATTTTGATGATCTGCAGTTCATTTGCTAATTTGAACTGACGAAACAATCAAACAATTGTTTCCCAGTCTCGGTCGACAACATAAATCAATCTTTTCAAATGGGTACAAAACGTACACAGCAAAATCATACAAAAAACGAACCATGAAATAATGTTACGCATAAAGGTGGATTTCCATTGTCGTCGCAATTCTGCGTCAGAGCGTCGGACGCAACAATCAACCAATCAGATTGTAGTTTAAGGGACAGGATGCGTCTGCGTCACAAGTCGCATATTCTTTAGCTTTTTTCTGTGCCGCAAAATTAAATTGCTATGACTTTTTTGTCATTTCTAGTTTCGTTCACTTTTTACTGCTTAGTGTAAAAATACTGGGAATATTATTGTCCCTGAAATTACTGTTTAATATTTTAATTGACCTTATCTAAGCCCTCCAGAGTATTAAACAATTATAACATTCAACAATTATAAACTTTTCAGCTTATATTTGACAGCACTGTGCGTTAGAGAAATTGCGTTGCAAATATAAACTCGAAACAGAAAAGCGTGTGAGAAAAATGTGCGTTCGACGCACAGACGCATAAATGCGACGACAATGGAAATCCACCTTCAAAATTAAGTGCATTTTTATTGTACACAAACTTACTGTATGCTATATTGTCAAAATTTTACAAAAATCAAAATTTTGACGAAAAGTTCCGATAAAATTTTTCCGGCAAGAGCGCACTTTAAATGTTTTCCGTTTACGTATGTTTCTTTGAATGGAAGATGACGAGGCGAAGTTAGTGTAAAATGTGCTCGAGAAGAATAGTGTTGAATTGAACTACTTTACACTTATTGTTCACTATGTGGACACATTTGGAGCTGAATTTTATTAGAATTTGAATTTGTCAGTAGCAGTTCAATTGAACTATAGTTCAGTGCGCTTCTTCATTGTACTGAACGAACAGTTTTGAAGTACTTTACTAAACACTATATTTCGTGGACTTATAATATTTTAGAAATGGCAGTGTAAAATACGATTTTCTCAAGTTACCATACTGAGTGCTTTACGGTTGTTAGATACAAGTGAAACGAACAGGTTGCCATCATTTTGCACTAAAAGTGCAATTATGATCGTTTTGTGATATAAAAAATTTTTTTTTTTAAATTTAAAGTAGGTACTCTTTATGATGTTATTTTTACAAAGCTTCCCTTTTTTACAGATAGACAAGATAATAACCTGAAGAAAAGCTGTGTCATTTTTTCACTTCCTGGTCTGATGATTATCACTCTTACGTGCAAAAAGAAGCCCAATAATAACAACAAATTCAATTACACTGAATTTCTGCATGATATCAAATTAAATAGAATAAAATGAGTAGAGTCCGCGTGTGTCAGTTGTATTTATTAATTAATTTGCACCGAGCTCCCACACAATAATTCAAATAAAGCTCGTTATAAATAAATCGAGTACATACAGTAACAATTTTGTAACATCGCAAACAAAACCAAGCATTTTTCTCTCGATTTAATCAAAATGTACACTGTACACATCCGCTCTAACGAATATTCAAACATTTGTTTAACATATCAAAGAAATATTTTTTGGTTTTTCTGATTTGTTACTAGCGATTCGATCATACATTCATCGGCCGTTCAACTTTCTATTATTAAAATTTATCGCGTTCAATAGGAAGACACGTTGCGAATAATTTAACATAAGTCACAAAATAAAACGTACGAATTTTGGCGCAGTCGGTCGTTTTTGCTATATAATTGATAATAATTGTTGCTAACAAAAGCATTTAGAAAAGCGAAAATTATTTACCCATGCATGAAGAGTTCACCTTGATCTTGACTTTATTCAGTTTACCTAGAGGTGACGTATGTGAACAAGTTTTGATGAGCAATAGTCACACCTATGTGCTAACGATAATGTACACTAACTCTAGTGTCGCTTTGTGTAGAGCCGAACGTGGAAAAAAAGTAACAATAACCTATTCTCTATTATTGCAAACATTTTATTCTAATGTCCGAAATTACATACACCCATTTCAAAAAGATACAAATCCGAGAGTATGGCCTCAGCAATTCAAGAGGTGATACCGAGTAACTTACGAGTTATTATATCGTCAATTTTCAGTACAATGACTTAAGTACAGACAGATTTATCTTGTTTACCTATGATAAAACTAACTATTATACATTTGTTTATGAGAATAATATGGTCTGGAATTTTAATGCGTATTTTGGAGTACCGAGGGTTGGCTATAATATGGGGTTCATAGACTCGTTTATGGACATGTCTGGAGACATATAACTGCTATCACCTATCATTACATTCTGTACAACTTTAGATTGGATGTGATAGCCGACAGCATACCAAACCGCAGTACAGGGAATAGATACACTCAGGTAGGAATAGTTAACGCTATCATGTAGATACTCGGTAAGTACCTGCCTATAGAATAAAAATTTCAAATTGTCGTTAACTTGTACTCACCGATTAGGTAGGTTTGACCCTGGTTATACATACACCTTCGGAATAGCTGGGTTTATAATTTATGATCAATTTATGACAAAAAACATATCAAAATATTTATGAAAAAAGTGGAGCCATAAACTATTTCTTTGGAAAAAAAAAAACTATATATCGGTTTTTGGTAGGTACCTCAGTTAAACCATGTGCAAGGATTGAAGACAGCACAAATATTTATAAGACATTGGACTCTATATTTCTGCGACTAGACAGTATTATAGCAAGCATATTTCGAAACTATTCGAAATCGCTCTTTACCTTGAACATTTTTAACCTGTTATTTGCTTATCAAATTTAGTGCAAATAAATTAGTTCTTCACAAATAAACCTATGAATATTAGGTATATACCCAGACCCAATGCTAAAAATGGAGTGGAAATTAAGTGCTATTAATTAAAACATGTACCGACAAATAAAATAATTCAATTTGCAGTATGTAAGTATTTTCGGAGCTCTAAGTACGCTACTAGATTTTTAAGCCTATTCAAAGATGATTAGGCTATTTTTCAATGAAACTATGAAAGAATGTAGGTAGGTTATGTATATATCTCGTATTACACTCAAGTTAAAAAAAAAAATAAAGCCATTTTCCTTATTTAAATAAATTTAGTTATGATTTAAACAAAGATAGTGACAATGAATTGCTCACACCCTGCTCAATTTTTCTTTCTTAAAGTTAAAAAATGGCACATTATAGAAGATAAGTAGTCCGAGGACAAATGACTGAGATTCGAAGACATGGATGGAAGGCGCACGTTTAATTGTTTTGGATTTACAAGTGTTTTAAATAGTTTTATCGAGTGATTTCCATGAAAATTCGCAACATTGAAACCAGAGCCTACCACAACGACCAGAATCCTCCAAATAATCCAGAACGTTCCTAGGTCTAATTTTTTTTAGTCAATTCCAAACACAAGGTATTAAAAGTATGACAGGTGAAAAACTTTCACTGTTTCGTCAACGAGACGTGTTTTCCGACTCATCAAAGTGCGCATCCTACAACTACATAGTAAGACCTGAAAACCTGGCGGTGTTTGTCGAAATTAATTTGTTATTTGAAACTAATTATAGAAAATCATTTACCGAATTATAGAGAAATATTCAGTTTTTTTAACATTAGAGACACAAATCAAATCCAGCCAGTTAAAAGTTTTTTTTTTATTAAAATGTAATAGCAATTTTGTTTGATGGAAAAGAATCGAATATTTTTGGGTCCGTCGATCCGGATTTGAACTAATGACCCATGTGAACTAGAAATGCAAAAAAGTTAAGATTTGAGAATTATAACTTCTCATTTTACAATATGTACCATTTTTTGAATTGGTGGAATAGAGATGCGGGCTAGTAGTCGGTCTTGTCGTCCCCTCTAGGCGCGGTTCATGACTGAAAACGGTGAAATTTTAATTTGATATATTTATTTACATAGACCAATAATAGAAGCACGTAAATTATCTACCACCCACGAAATATACTGAGTCTCTCCTTTTTTGACTTTAATAAAATTCTTTTAATCCATACCAAAACTATCCTTGGAAATTTTTTGAGGAGTCACCTTATAACCTAAAAGGTTTGCCCACATTCCAAAGAGCGGTAATAAAAATTTATAATGCGTGTCTTTGAAACGATTTTTGGTGACGTGCAAGTCCGACCTTACTCTAGAAATAATTTCGGATCGTTGACTCGGTCCTACTTTACGGTAATAACAACCGAATTTTACGACTTTAGAGTAATTTTTCCTGGGAAAGAATTTTTAACGACCGGTTAAAAATCTGTAAAGTAATCTTTATTACCTTAATAAATGTCCCCAAATATATTTTATTCTGGTTTATTCATGTGATTGTAGTGATATAATACCGTTTTTTCTCTGTATTATTTCTAACTAATTTTCTAATTAATGTTCTATATTGGTTGTACTGAAATAACGAACTAACTATTACAAATTTTACATGATCAGATTTATTGTCTGTCCATCATAGATATAAAATGGATGGCTAGGATTTTTTAATCATCTAGAAAAATATTTAAAAATATCACGAAACTAGGCACACAGTTTTGGTTTTTCACAAGTAATCTCCGACAAAACTAGAACGTAACATTGGGGATTATGGCGCCACTCTGGTCGAACAAATTCCATGGGTGTTTCCTAACATCCATCATAATACTCATTTTTATGAGTGTTACGAGAAAAATCCATTTTTATGGGTGTTTCGAAAATCACCCATTTTAATGGGTGTTTCGATAAACACATATGGTGACACACTCATATTTATTGGTTTTCGGGACACCCATGGGCTTTGCGTGAAACATTAATGGGTGCGCCGCACCTAAATGTTTGGGTTACACCGATGGGTGTGTGGGTTACTCCATGGATGTTCGAGTTACACCCATGGGTGTTCGAGTTACATTTTGGTATGTTTGCGTTACACTCATGTACACCCATGGTAGACGAAGAACACCCATTGGTGTACACCTACTACTATGGGATTAGTTGGGCCAGGGTATAGACGCTTCTAAACAGGAATAAATAAGGAACATTCTTTACTAACATTTATATTGTATTAAGTACATTTACTTATATCTAATTTTGCAATCCGATACAAAGTTGTCTTGATAAATTGCTCCTAAACAAAACAATTAGAAACAATTTTCTAATTACAGTTATTGATAGTGTCTTAGGTTTCTCGTTGAAATTATTTTATACCTGCACTAACCATTATAATCTTATATATTGTCGGTTCATGATTTCCGCGAATAAGCAAACTGAAAATAATTAATTACTTCGAGAAGTGCACTATCAAATAAGTCCATATACTCTTGAGTAATACTAAAATCTTTATATTATCAGATTCAAAAAAACCTTCTTCTGTTAAACTTGCATATGTATACGATTGGATTTTATTTTGCAATTGGGTTTTGAATTAACAAATTAAAATAAAAAAAACAATTCATATAATCTACCATTCACGACTGTACCGAAGAGTTTACTTTATAGACTGTTAAAATCTAAGTTTGTAACAAAAGGCAACTATGGCATACGGACAACGAATGTTTACAGCGCGCATATGCAATGATTTCTTTCAGCTCAGTATCTCTGTTTCAAAAGAACGTGATTGTAAGTAATTTATCTTAACGTGTGATGGTAGGGTTTCTTTTAAAGTCATGCCCAAGTACAATTTAATTTTTTTTTTCGTTTATATTATTTCACAGATCTTTGATACCGTATTTCAACAAAAATCTGTTACATTTTATATATTCTTTTTCTATAATAGAATGTTGTTTGTGAACGACCTACGTGCGTTGAACTTTTTTATTTTTACTGTTGAGATTTTAAGTTTAAATTTACAATGGAGTGCGCGAACAAAAAATCCAAATAAGTTTCAAAACAACAGAAACGGTTTACGCTAGGAAGTTGAAATTTGGAAGTTAGGGATGTATATTCCACCATCTGCAAAGAAATGATTAACGCGAGCAGTGTAGTGCAGGAAGAGAGGAGAGCGATAATGTGTCTGGAGAGGTCGACGGTTAGAATCAAGGCACACTAATTTTTATCGCTCTGTTAAAGGGGACAGTGGAGTACGAAGGTCGAGGCCAAAAATCTTTGGATTGCAACAGCTCATCAACCAATCAATGGTGGTAGGAATTTGAATTTTGATTTTATTATAGATGTGCGATGACATGAAATATTTGAACGTTCAATAGTGCCATATAGCTATGGAAGACCTGGCACTCAAATATATGCGCTAGTATATTTATAGGCTAACGTCATGGAAAATAATAATAATAATAATAATGAAATAGGTCTTTAATCCTAATTATTCTATTGAAAATAATTTTTTTTTACAGATTTGCAGTCTCAATGTATTAGGTTGTTGCAGATGAAATGTCGTTTTTGGTAGTGCAATTTCAAACAACTGGAACTTTTATAAAACTTAATTTTATTAATCAAAATAGGCACCAGCACATGAAATACACTTCTCCCAACGAGATACATGTGCATTTATGCCAGTTTCGTAGAAGTCCGACTTTCTAGAGCGAAGAAAGTCCTCGAAGGCACTTTTGATGGCTGCTTTATTATCGAATTGATTGGTCGCCAAAAAATGATCCAAATGTTTAAAAAGTGTTAGTCGGTTGGCGAAAGGTCTGGTGAGTATGGTGGATGAGGAAGAGTCTCATACTGCACCTCGTTTAATTTTTGGACCGTTGTTCTTGAAACATGAGGCCTTGCGTTGTCATGAAGCAGTATAACTCCATCTCTGTTGACCAATCTAGCCCGTTGAACATATGTTACAATTTCTGATGCATTTCATCGAGTTGGGCACAATACTTCTCTGCATTAATGGTTTCACCACGCTTCAAAAAGGAATAGTGAATAACTTCAGCTGCAGACAACCAAACAGTCACCATTATCTTCTTCGGATGAAGGACTGGTTTCGGTATGTGTTTTGGGGTCTCATCAGCATCCAACCATTGTCCCGATCGGCGACGATTGTCGTACAGTATCCACTTTTCATCACACATGTCACTATTCTGTTCAAAAACGGATCGTTTCTCTTCCGGGAGAGCAGGAAACTGCAAATTTCCAGTCGACGCGTCATGTTTTGCTCAGTAAGCTCATGCTATCAAGTTTTTGATTTTTCCAAGCTGTTGCAAGTGCCGGGAAACTGTCAAATAGTGTACGCCCAATTTCTCTGCAATGTCCCTTACAGTTTGGCGTGAATCAGATTCCACTAAAAAATTCAGCTCATCGTTGTCGATCGAAGGTCCTGGGTGACCACGTGGCTCACTTTCAAGGGTCCAATCTCCTGATTGGAATTTTTCGAACCATCGCTGTATGATTCGTTTGTTTACCGTATCAGTTCCAAATGCCGATGTTTTCGGTTGCCTTCGTTGCGCTGTGGCCAAGCTTAAATTCATAAAGGAAAACCCGTTTTTGACTCAAATCCATTTTTTTCTCTTTTTTTTTCTGTCCAATCTCAATGAAGTCCAAAACTGAAATGACTCCATGAGTAAGTGTAGGGGTATTTGTACTTAATACCCAATACCACTTGTGCCACCTGGCGGCAGTTTGATACATGAAAATCACAACTGACTTCACTTCATAGAGAAAAATGACATTTCATTTGCAACAACCTAATATTTCGATGAGATATAATTTTTTACAACTTTCTGTAATGCATTTTAAGGGATAAAAAAAATATTTTGATTTTTATCTCAAAAATTCTGTTTTGGTTTTAAACAAACTTTTCTTTTTTTTATTACACTAACTTTTTGCAAATCGTCGTCGAAGAAAATTAACGCAATAAAAGGACATTTCTAGATAATTTAAAGATTTTAGATAACGTCCAATGTCGGTGTACTTTTACGACCTTATTTCTATGGAAGCTCCTAGCAAATAAATAATCGATTGTTTTGACCACGATGTCACCCTGGCCCGTGGCATAACCCCAGAAATTTCAATCTTGTATGTCTCAGTTGATTTTTTCCGAGCCAATTTGACTTTGGCCACGTACTCGTACTAGCATAACATGTATAGTCTTAATATTTTATACGTGTATAGTTTGATGAAGCAACAGCAGTTTCCTACGAGATTCTATGAGAAAAAAATCGATACATTGCCATTACTCGCATGCATGTGCTATGGGTATGTAGGTGTGCACCAGTCTGGGAACGCAAAGCCAAAGATCTTCAGACAAATCTCTGGTTCTGTGCATAATTCGCATTTATGTACAGTGACTTTGGAAAAAATTTGGGCACTTAATGATGAGTTGTATGGGTGCTATGTATGTCTCAATGCAAATCAAGAACGATAAAAAGGGCTACAGTTTACGTAAAAAATCTGTTCGGTAGTTCTCGAGCTGTAAATGTACAAACAAACAGACTGACAAATAATTTTTTTAAACACGATTTTTTATTTTTCTTTGATAGAAATCCAACTTTAAAATATTTGATGAATAATTTAAAATTACAGAAAAATTTTTCCTCAAAGATAAAAAGCTTGTACATACGAGACCATAACTTTGAATTATTTATCGTCGATTAATTCTGAACTAATGGCCGTCAAGACAAGAGCTAATACTCTGACCTACGCTTGGATTGCTCTGCATTAATTATGACCACTTAAACCAAGACATCCTGTACAAAGTGGCTAAATTTTTGCATAGTGTAAAAATCTATTTTAAGTGATGAAGAGAACTTTCTCCTATATCCGCACTCGACGCCAAGTGAAAGTAAAAGTAAACCACAAAACTTAATACGATTTTATGATTAACGTCTCAAATACTGTCTGAGCTTATTTGCTATTGCTGCTGCTACCGTTGAATCATGAGAAAATTTTGTCGGTCTTTTGTCCCGGGTTGCAAAACTATGTGAACGTTTTTTTCAAGGAAATCAAGTGTCTCGATTTGATTTGTTTTTTTTTTAATACAAATTTTGTAATATGTTTCTGTTGCTCGGATCCCGTCGAGAGGATCGTGATTCGATTTTATGGTCAACCTGTCGAAAAGTACTTTAACATTGCCGATATACCCTCTTCTTTTCGTCGGTTCACTTCGCCAAGGTTAAGCCGAAATATTAAGTTGAACAAAAGGTAAAAATTTAAACCAAAACCAAACAGAAGATTTATATACCTTTTAACAAAAATTTTCGCTTTTCACGAATAAAATTGGGAGTTAACTTTTGCCGAAATACTCCAGAACTGCTAATCATTTTTGATTCAATATCTTCTGGTTATCGAGAAAACTAGTTCTCACAAAGAAGATCCGAGCAAACTAGTTATTTATACGCGATATTTTTACAATACTTGACCATAACACATATTCCGTCACTAGTTTCTTCACTAGAGTCTTTAAATCTTTTAATCGTTTATTGCTTCTCTTTGCTATCATCAAACTGCCGATCTTTTACATTTTAATGAGTAAGAGATATTTCTTATAGGTTGGTATTAATGAACTTGGTGAAGGTTTTTTTCTCGTTTATTTTCGATTCTAGAGTATCTTTGACTGTTGAAACTTTAAGTGGCATATATTTTTACTAGAGATCTTATCGAAAAAAGGGGCTTTAAGTTTTATTATGAAAAAAAAGAGTAATAAAAACACGAAATACTTAGGTGTGAATACGATCCTGATCTTTCTGGCATGTAAATAGCTGCAATAGATCTTGATGCCAGAGTGATCACAAATCTGGTTAAATCGTGGGAAGATGGGTAAATGATAGCGCGCGTATATCAATCAAAAAATACCTTTTAGTTCTTCTTAAACTCGAACAGTCCCCAAATTTTCCATAACACGTTCATCTAGTTCAGGATCGATTTATAATCAAAACAAAGCTCCCTCCTAGATTTGTTCATCGAATAGCTGAAGGCTGTAAATTCACACAAGAAGTGAGAAAAAGCCTCATTGCCATACCGTTTTTGAGCAATTTTTTCTATTTATGTCAATAACTTTCAAAAAGTTAACGCTTTTCAAATACTTTTGTCGTACTTAGCTAGAAGATACTTAGAGCATTTAAAAAAAATTTAAAACGGCCATGTTTGTATGGCATTGAATTGAACTTTTTGAGCATATGCCTTTCTGCTCGTATTCTTTTTTGGATATATTCTTTCGACTTTGCATTGGGAAGGAAGGTGTTTCTGGAGACGTGAAATTGATCTCAGTATCAAGAACGGAAGTTGCACTTAAAAAAAAAGAGTTGCTAAGGACGAAAAAGGTTTAAATTTAAGGTGACTAGCTTCGAACGTTCTAAAGCTAGAGCAATATATTTATTGTCGTATGGAAGTCGTCAGAATTGGCTTTCATAATATCGGAGAAAGGAATTAGGTCAACGATTTCGTTAACAAATAAATAAATTAAATTCAAATGCAAGTTTATTGTAATGGTCTTTTTGTATAAACACAGAACTGCTTATTTTAGGGAACAGATAATCAAATCTTAAAAACTATATTCCTTAATTGTAAGCAACGGCTGACATTATTAAAAGTTTTGAGGTAAAAACTAATTAATTCAAGGAAATTTTTTACAGAAAACCTTGGGTGATTAAAGAAATACATAAATTAAAGCTCCAACTATATTTTCTCAAATCGTAAAAAAATTCTTTAAGTATTATTATCAGATAACAGATAAAAGAAACAGCAAAAATGAGGAAAAAAGTCTTAACTCCAAAACGGTGCTAAAACGGACATGTTTGAATGGGTGTTTTACTGAACTTTTTGAGCTCAAAAACATATAGCGTTCTCTAGATTTTTAGAATTCACTCTGCCAAACATATAATACAAACAACGCAATAAACAAACAACAAACTGTTTTTTCTACATTATTAATTAAAATAGCGTAATATATTGGGAACCTGAACGTTAAGGAATCACCGACCTCCTTTTATTCATATTTTTTGTTGCATACGTTTTCTTTGCATATTTTTTTGTCATCTTTCTGATTATTATGCAATTTTTTCTTCATTTTTAACAACTTTCAGAATGAATCGATGACGTAAGTTTCTTACCTTTTCGCTGAATACTTACGGATATATATGGTATATTTCGTAAACAAAAAACAAACCAATATAAAGTCAGTTTATAAATTATTGAAAGAGATACGTAGATCTAGCCATAAGCAATCGAAGCCCCGGAATAAAGTCATTGACCAATCAAATAGACTATTTTACGATTGTACACTTCTTCAGGTGGGCAGATTGCCGAGATAGTGCACATGGCCAGGTGAGCATTGCAATAAAATTTGTCCATTCCATGCGATCGTAATAGCGTGTGGAGGATCTTAAAGAATATTTTGTCTGTTAAAAGTTTTAAGCGATTTGATCACTCCGAGCCAATAATATTCTGGCAGGGAACAGCTTCATTACTCGCAATTCTACTTCTACGCAAAAATCCTTATTTGTCGATTTACACATTTAGTTTGATTACAAACTACCATCGAAGTCTTTAGCTAATTGCGCACTATAAAAGTAGTCAGTAATTTTGTCGAGGGACTTATTTAATCGATTAGTCAAGGTACTACAAAGGCGATTCCGATGAACATTCCAAGCCTTTTTCAGAATCAACAGTCTTCTTAGTTTGGCGCTGATAGGTTTTGTTTGTGCTTCTTTCTGTCCAAACACAAATTCATTTTAAAACGTGCGGAATATTAAAAAAAACATTTTTTTCGGAAGATTTAAGATAAAACGTACATTTGGAGCGACAAGTTTCAAGGCGAAGGTGATGGCAAACGTAAAATTCCAAAAATGGTTTGTGTAGCAGATCGGATACACTACGGACAAATGTTATTTATTTATTATTGTGAGAGATTTGTTTGTTTTACTTAAAATGGAAATTTTCATTTCAGTTTTTGTTCCAAGTAAGAATTATTGTACCGGAAAAATATTTTAGCTTCATTAGCTCGTCTTTATTATAACAAATAATGAAAGATCGTAATCGAAACGATTTGTTTATTGTATAATCTGTGAAAAACTTGCGATTTTGACTTGATACTTTCGAGGTCAAAATTTTCAAATAAGTCGTACCAAATATGCCTTTTTGCCATATAATTGTAGTTGTAGGAAGATTTTGGAAAATCTATAAATAGAAGATAGTGGAAAATTGGAAGATTTCGAATTGTAAAATCAATTAATCCAAATAAGTTGTTAATTAGGGGCAAAATAAATTCATGAAACTAGATTTTCTTTAAAGTATGTATATATATATACAGAATTTTGCTACCATTCAGCACTGCTCCTTCTCGCTGTTCTGTTTGTGTATAATCCTATTTTTGACACCATGTTTTTATGTAAAGAAGTTGTATACGTTTTCACGAATTCCGACATATTTCTTAGATTTACTAAAATATGGCGATTATTTTTCTACCCAAAAAATTATAAAGTTGCGCGCAGGCTGTTGTCTGATTTTTACGAGGAGGATCCAGCAAGTTCCGTCAGAGCAATTAAAGTTTTATTAAAAAAAAAACAATAGCTTCGTAAATAATAATTTTAATAATCATACTTTCTAATTTAAAATAAAAAAGACCAAAATAAAAAAAAATATTGGCTCGAAGGGTAGCTGCCAGGTATAAATGAGTAGCAATAGAACCTGAAGAAGTGACCACCTTCCTATCTTGACCACTTGCCTAAAGGAAAACGGATTTTATTTGTTAAATTATTTTTATAATCTGACCAATCGAATAAAGTGACCAATTTTGCACAGTCCCTTGGGTGGTCACTATATAGAGGTTCTACTGTAGTTAAATTGAGCGCTGAAAGCGAATGGCGCCAATTTCAAATGAATTTCATTTTATTTATTTGTACATAACTTTCGATCTTATTTTACATCAAAGCACCGTAAATTCCAATCGGTGTTAACTTCATGAAACACATGACTAACACCACCAAGTCATGTATTGCAAAATCTAAAGTCATACAAATCGATTTTTTAATATTCAACCCCTAAGGTTATGAAAAGGGGTTGAATACGTTTTCACGAATTTATGACATATCCCTTAGGTGTCACCAGAATCGATTTATACGCCCGTCGGCTTTCTATATAATAAGGTGTTATATTTAAATTAACAATTTATTGGTAGACTTTTTGTTGCTATCCAATTGAAACACCCATGAGTCTAATGTACACCCATGAGTGTACTGTACACCCATGAAATGTTTAGTGTAATGAAACTACCTTGCTTATGGCTTATGCTAGAAATTTGAAAATTATGATATATATTTCGCCAAATTTATTTTTTTGAGTGATAAAATGGCTGGATTCAAACGCATAATTGTGACGCAACGTACAGCCTAAACGCGATCGTTAGAGTTATAGGATTTAGAGCTACCATATTTTGATTTGGGATTTAAAAGATCCAAGTTTTTTTTTCACGGACATTTTAAATAACAACCAAGTCTAATTTTAGTGTTAGTAGTTCATTCTATCCGAAATAGGTTAGCCTATCTTTAAATCACTTGTTCAATTTTTTTTCCTCTTTTTTTCGACTTTCATGCCTATAAAGAAGCTCACGCAAATACACTTTAGGGCTCATTAGCAATTCCATGAAAGTCACTGAAGAAACATATCGGACAGATAAGTGTATGTCGTACCAAATTTCATATTCTAAGCTCGCATGCATATCGCGTATCTTTTGCTTACCTTTCCAAAAAGCGTAAACCACACAACGGCTGATGGCTATAACGTATGATGTCTGCGGTTTGTACATAAAACCGAGTCTCAATGACGTCGTGCGCTATCATCAGCGAAAGTAGAAAGTCTTTCGATTTCGTTCGGCGCATTAGCATACAGATCTGAACTGAACTTGTTATAACCAAAACAGTGATTCACAATGAGATCCGATCCCGTCTTATTATAATCTTTACTCTAGGAGGTATACACCAACTTATAAGACAGTAGTAGTCTTGTCTTGTCCAATTTCACGATAATAGTGAAGTGAAGGTGCCTGTATTAATGGAAGTGCAACAACATAAACCGGACCTTTTCGATCGTACAGCCGTTGCGCACTTTAAAGTGTTTTCTAAGCCTTTCCTTATATTTTCTTCGTTTCTGCACGAAAGTTAAGCAAACAAGTGGATGCAAGCACTTAATACTTGAGACGTAAAAAGAAGGGCTTAATACCTCGGGACTATTCTTTGATTCTGAAGCGATAAGGTGTTTTTTTTCGTATTATGGAGCATGACTCTGTGATATCAACTAACTTGATTTGTATGCTGTACAGCCAACTTGATATTAATTATAGTCACCTTGCCCTGAATTGTCCAAGTTGAAGTGGCAATCGAACCAAATCAGGCGACAAGATCCTCTTCATAAGGAAAGCTGTCGGATGACATCGTTAATGTTTTGTGCGATTTTAATTTCAGTCTGGAGATGGAATCTACGATAGAATAGAAGAAAAAGGCATTGATTGCCACCAATTATGTCTAAATTTTGAACTTTGTTGATTAGAACTAGAATCAAATCATCTAACACGCACAGGGAAACTTCAAATATGGGCGATTAAATTCTAAACATTTAAAGCAGAGAAGTAAGAAATCAAAAAACTACGAAATGTTTCATTTTTTGTTATTATTAATTTTATTTTTCGGTAGTTGTGAAAGTTCTTATCTCAATATTTAGCAGAACGGATCAACTGCGCCACAACAGCTATAAATTTTATTATGTTTTTAAAAAAAATATTAAATTTGGAAAAAAAAAAAACTAGCGACCTTGTCACTAGGGTCTACCTAGTTTCGCAATTAATACAATAATTGAAGAATACAGTAAATATAAAAATGAAATGGAAATTAAAGGTGTATAATCCATATGAAAGCCAGTCAGTCGGTGTCCATGTCATTTACTGAATAAATTGGTCCGTCGAGCCGTATCAATTTATCATATTGTCCAGATTGTTTCAAGGGACTTTGTGTCGATAGTACGCCAACTTTTTAATCAAAAGGATATCGCGGAGAACTTTAGATTATATACTTGGATTGATTACGGATCGCTTGGTGTTTCAGATGACTAAACGGTTGTCGTTGTAAGCCATTGTAGGTTAGAGAACAATCGTATTACGAAAAATTTGCACAAAAAACAGAATTTTGGAGTTGGAAACGACTTTAATAAATAATATCAGACATAGATGACTTCCTTCAGGTACACCGGGTGTGTTTGGGGATAACAAATGAATATTATTTCAGAGCACAGGTGATAAGTTCATTCTTGGGTGGCGTTATTACTCACGGACTCTGTTTTATTGACTAATGCGCTTTATTCCTAGGATAGGGAGACTCTAGCAGAAACAAAATTTTAAAATTCGGCTTCTCTTTATCAAGCTTTGTAGAAGTTCAATGAATTTCAAACTCATATTTAATTAAAATAAAATACGCATCATTTAAGTTCTTCGGTTTCTTAAACAACCCATGGTGGGTGTAAGAACATCGAACGCTGAGTTTACACTTAATGTTATCTTCAAAGAATTTTACATATAATTTTCATATTAGGTAGGCGAATATTGTTTATTTTTATCATCTACATAATTACATATTCATGAAATTTATGTTGAAAAATACTACACTGTGATTTATTGGGAAGTTACTGAAAATAGTTTTAATAGGGTTTAAATTAGTCATTAGATACTTATCGAAGTCTTTGACCTGTATTTAAAGAAATTACATTTTTAGATAATTTTTAAATACGTCAAAAAAAATGCCTGTTCTAACATATTTTTTAACCTGATTGGACTTAGGGCGTTAGTCATTAATATACAGTAGCGTACAGTAAAGTAATTTTTTTGTGAAAGGAATCAGACAGGGTTTGAGAGTGTACTACCAGGTGTTAATAATTCTTAGTGTTATTTGATGTGATACGATCTACCAGAACAGCAAAGTTATCTGTCTGGTAGCTCAAATGGTTTTTGTGAACCCGAGAAGAATGTAAACAGTGTTAAGTCCGTCAGTAGTGACCCTATTAAGCATTTCGCACTGTTAACTATTTATATTAATGTTTCGAAGTGGTAAGAAACTCACATAATAAATTATGTATTGAGTAGGAATTGAACCCATGACATCACCGGAGAAATGTTTTCAAAAGTTAATGTCGTGATTCTCGTGTACTCCACTGGATGCATATTTAGGCATATATACTCTGATAAAATTCGCGGAAATTAATTCTACAGCAAAAAATCTGAACGAACGCCTGCAAGATGCAAAATTGATCGGTAACCCCCATACTGATGAGTCAAAAAGAGACCAGTACGAAACAATGCAGTTTTCGGGCAAAAAAAGTCCATTAAGTAAAATCAAATTAATAATTCGATCAATGAAAATAAAGTGATTTTCGGTCGCCATGCCTACCACATAAAAATGAAAATTTTTTTTGTTTACAAATATAAAAGCTAAAATTGAACACATACCGACGAATGAAAGGAAAATCGATCATCTATTTTCATCTAGAACTTAATGGGAAGGTGTCAACAATACCTGATATAGATTCCATTTAAACATGATGAAAACTGAAAAGAACAAAATCTCCAAAAGAATTACCACGTTCTAGTCATAATGCCGACTGGCAATCGACTCTATAGAAAAGCATAGGTTTATTGAAATGCGCTCAGTTCATTGGCATTTTACCTTTAAGAAATTTTATTATTCAATGAAAAGGTAGACGCACGTACATACGTTCAAGAGTTAAATCTGAACTTGGGCAGATGATTTGATTTTGAATAGAATTAATGATGATTATTCGAAGTGAATACTACTTCATTTCTATTGATGATGGGCATCCTACACATTTTAAAATATTTATTCTAGCCATACACTTGAACACGTACGTTTCAGTAGGATGAAACCAAGATTAAAATTGTTTGCTCTTAAACTCTTAAAAGTTAATGCAATTGATTCTTTCCATAATTTCAATTAAAAAAATTATAAGAAAAATTCTGAATACGAAAAAATTAATCGTACAATAAAAGGAGGTTTGATTGATTTGCCACTCAAATTGAGACATCAAGTGTTCGGTGGGGTTTTAGAAAAAAGACTCGTTAAAAATATTGTCAAATTGATAAAGAAAAAATTTTTAACATTTAAATAGAAAAACGATTTTTTATATATTTAACTTAAACGACAGGCTTCCTCTACGACCCGACGTTAAGTGACCGAATTATTTCTAGAACCACTGTACATAAATGCAGCTCCGCCAACCGAGACGAATGCATTCCGGCTTACCATTACGACAAGCAAGCAAACAAAAGAATGAAGCAGTCATTCTCAAATGCTTTCGCTATGGGCGGAGTGTATCGCGGAGATTCTGCCGTTTATTGGAAGCCGAGTAGCTATTAGAATCAGTGGTGTAGCTACTCTGCTCGGAATATTAACTTTTTTTTTTGTTTTCTCATATCGCTATTCATATTCTCTATACTGAATGGGGCACAAAAGAAAAAATTTCTTATTTTTTCAGAAGTTGTAAGTCCTAGAGATACTTTATTTTCCCTTTCCCTGCACGCTACTGCCACATGTACAGAAATTAATTTGTAATTCTTTTTTAGTTCTTTCAGATTTTATAATAATATTTTAGTTCTATTATTATGTAATCAGAAAATTAAACGTTGTTCATTAATTTCTAAATCCCAAAAAAAACTTTAAATTTGTGACTTTGATCCGGCCCTCATAGAGCCCAGACTACGTATTACGGTAAGTTAAATATCCCCGAATTTTTATGCGTTAAATATGTTTGCTTACGGCGTTTTTAGGATCTACCACGTTTTAGTACTTTTTAGGATCTACCACGTATTAGTACTTTTTAGGATCTAACATGTGAAAAAACTAAATTTGAAGCTGTGATCCCTCCCTTATAGTAATTAGCCTTCACAACCTATTACGGTAATTTGAAGAACCTTGAGTGCGTCAAATATGTTTGCTTACGCCGTCTTAAATACTTTTTAGGATCTATAATGGTTTAATACTTTTTAGAACCTTACACGTGAAAAACCGAAATTGAGTGTGTTTTATTGGAAAATTTTTGGTCAATAACAATTTATTAAAAATATATAAATAAATAAAAAAATATAAATATATATATTTTCAAAGAAGAGTATCGTTTTTCTGAATCAATGCCATGTGAACGAAATAGAAGGACAACATTTTCCCAAACTAAGGTTTTTTTCAATTAAATAATAATTACAAACGCTTTGAAAAAAAACAATGAATTTCTAACGTATTTTCACTTAATATCGCGGCTATTATAATTAGGGTTTTTTCTGGTCGACACGTGTATCCGATGTTAATGATAACTAGTATCTAAGCCCGTAGTTTTGTTTGGGCAACATATTACCTGCGTGTACAAAAAAACAAATCTACCTGTTAAATTCAATTATTTTTTTCCCATCTCAACGTTATATTCGTAATAAAAAAACGTTTATTCGGTTTGTTAAAAAAAAAAGAAAAGAAAAGAAATACCTGAATATGAAAGATTTAATCCGATACAACCTTAAACATTTTCGGACCCAACAATCCATCAGATGAAATTATTTTAAATATTATTTCTTCACTACCATATCATAACACGTAGCCTTGAACTTCATTTTGCAAATACTTCTTCCTACTAATGGGAAGATGTTTTTTCTGCCCGAATTACCTCGTTAGACTACATAAATCCATCATTTTTTTCAGATAGGTAGTATACAGTGTGGATAGTGGCATATTATAGTGAAATGTTTTCAATCTTTTAAAATTCATTTGCAGAATACGAGGAGAAAAAAACAAAACCAAATATCTTTTTGGCTAATTAGAGTTTTATGTGCTCATGCGGAATACTTTCTATGAGGAAAGTTGAAGCTGGAAATCTCAAAGCGACGACTAAGATCAATTGACTATGAGTGCTCCATAATGGCATCGTATCTAAAAAAGGGAGAACGAGTTATAGTGGAACAGTGGATATGATAAGCTACCAAACTGGTGAGCTCCCTATGCCATTCAGTAGGTTTTCTTGCGGAAAAGGTGTTCCACAGGTTTTCGTTTTAAAGGATTAGCGAAAAGATAGTGGATCGCATGTGACTAGATGTTGAGTAACTGGTGTAATTTGAATCTAGCATTAAAGAAATAAAAAAAGATACTTACTAAAGGCCAACTCGAATGGGTTTTTTGCACTTTACAACCCGATCTCCCCTACATTAGACATGGAGGCGGATATCTGGATGGATTGGATGGCTCGTTCGTTGTGCATGAAAGGAACCATATAGTTGTGATTTTTTTTTCTCTCAGTTTACCTGATGGTTACTTTCACAAAATTGAATATATCAATGAGCATTGCATCCGCCATTCAGGTCTGATGCACCAACGGAAGTGGAACAAAGACCGAGTTTTCCCTTGCAGATCTTCGATCCGTAGCAATTAGTTGAATGCCATAGTCCGTACAATTACACTGTACGGTTTTCAATTGAGAAAAGTCTTGTTTTGAGGGAGCGGCTTCAACTCTTTGGTCACATATTAAAAAAGAAACTTCCATTATACGAGCACCTATAGGATAAAATACTTTTAATATTATTTAAAACAACCTCCTCCGCCTCCACATCGTATCTCGTTCGGTTCGGTTCTTCGACGAGTCTACGGAATATTTTGAATGGTCTGGGCACAGTCAGTAGAAACGTGAATCAAGATTAATCCAAAGATGCCAAGTTGGTTTACTTCTAGTATAGTATAGATAAATGCGGTATTAAACTCTTAGTAAACTTCTTCGAGTCGATTCCACTACAAAATATCGCAACTCTATTTCATATAGTAAACGGGTAATGTGTAACTTTTCCATTCTGGGCATTGATTTTTCTTCCATTTATTCGCAGTACGCTGGCTCGTCTCTGTGGCATTGTGGAAAAACTGAAAAATGTTCCGGAGGATGATGATGGGAGCTGCTAAATAAGGTGCGGTTTTCATTGCACAGACTTAAAGATCAAAAGTGAATATCAGGGAATAACTAGTTACTAGCTTTTAGCTAGGTACGAAGTTGAATAGCTTAATAGTTTGATCGAGCCCATATTCAACGGTCCTCCTATAGCCTTACTATAGATAAAACGATCAACTGAATGGAAACTAATGATCGGTTTTGTAATATAAAATTTTCAATTTCGAGCATAAATTTCTACAATCTTCGTCACAAGTTTCTTATCTACCTGTAGGTAGGATGCTTTATTTCATGTCTGAGATTTTCTTTAAATTAGCTGCATTGTCTGGATTGCTCAAAAAGATATACTGATTTGAACATAATTTATAGCGACTTTCAAAGAAAATAAAGAAAAGTATAGTTATAAACAGAATTTAAATGTATTTTGCATGAATCAAATAGATGTGCAATAAAATGTTTTTATTCAAGTAGCTTACTCAAAGCTGTTTTGCACGTTTCTAGATTTGATTGCAAAAAAATTTTGACGAAATTTGGCCGTGCTTCAAACTGGAAAAAGTCATCAAAAATCCAAAAAATTCATGCATTCATTTTTAAGAATATTTATGTAGGAGCTATTCAAAGGCACACCGAATACCCAAGTGAAGAATGTCATATTAAAAAGGTGAGAAATTGCAAAAAAAAAAATTACAATAATAATTAATAATAAACCCTACACCTTATTAAAATAATAAATTAATTAAAATAAATAATTATTGAGAAAATAATAATTGCGAATGACGAACGGATAAATTTGTGGTTTCATAATGTAATAATAAATTAAGGACTTTATACAAATAATAAGAAAATCAGAAATCCCTGTTAAGCCTGTATGAGACTGTATGCCACTATGGCAAATATTTGTCTACATTTGCTGACAATTACAGTCATATAGTGAAATCAAAATTTTTTTTCATAATCGTTTTATTCGCCGCGCACAATACTTATTTTGTCTAAAAATTTTTACTTATTAATTTTTTAAAATTTGACAAAATGGCATACAGTTTCATAAAAGCGCTACTTATCTAAAATTGAAATATAATATATTAGTACATTATGAAAAGAGAGTATCGTAAAAAACTGTTATTCCATTCGTCTATTGCAATTGCTACTTACTACTTATACTTTATACAGCGTACCTATCATCATGTTACCTGTAACGAAACAAGAAAACAAAATTAAAAACTTTTAAAGACAATAGAAAATGATTTTATAATTTTTATAAAACAATATTTTATGATGGTAGTCCAAAAAAGGAACATATGACCTGATTTTGATAGTCAAAATACCGATATTCAAATAAAGCAATTTTTATTATTTGAAAAAACCTTCGAGCAGCTTATCTTTAAAAGCTGAAACTTGTTACATATTTTTGAGTGTTAAGTGATCTCATTATAAATTTGATTGATGTTTGTCAAGAATACTTTGTTGTATAAGCTTTCACGTTTTATGAGATCATAACTACTGAATAGACCCTTTTCAGTTGTGGAAATAGAGAAATCCTTGAGTGAAAAATTGTCCTTTTTTCTTTAAGTGTGGTCACTAGCTAGTCTATAATCCAAGAGTTCGTGAAATTTGTGCTTTTCCTTTTCCACTCAAGTTTTCATTAAGTCTTTTTATTTATTTCCAAAAAATCTCTTTCAAAACTATTCTTTCATTCACCCCCCAAAGATTGGGCGACATGCTAACAACCTATCCCCGGCAAAATTAACTAGGGTAAACTACCCGGTTTCGGGCCCCCTTAAGAGATTTTTTTAGTTCCAAGACTTACTTTTATCTTACTGTGTACCCATTATGTACAAAAATTATTGTTTTATATCGTGTACTTTTTCTATTTTGATATCATAATTTTAACTAATAATAAAAGAAAATTAAGAAAAATAAATTTTAATGAAAAAAGACACCGTGCCCAGTTTCGGGCCCCTGTATAATAACAAATAATTGCAATGTTGTTGAAATTAAACTTAGGGTACTATAATGATATTTTTTTTATTAAAGAAACAATTAAGGATATTATTTAATTAGATAAATAGATAGATAGATTTATTTAAATTCATTGGGTTGTATAATAACAAGTAAAAATAATTCAGTGATTAGATCTTAATCTTTACAGCTGCAATTGAAAATTTTGCATTCTATTTGCAAAAACTTAGATATTATTTAATTAATTAATTTTTTAATACCGTTAACAAAACTACAAAACTATGCGTTAAAACTAACTCGCGCTTAGCAAAATACCTAATGAAATGCGAAAATTTGATGTGTCATATTCAAATATTCCAGAATGATTGCACGGGTTACTTAGAGTATACGAAGCGACAAAGAATTCATTCAGAACATCTTAAGCACCTCAAATTAGCAATTGAATTCTTTTTTATTTAGATGAAGCTTATTATAAAGAGAAAAGCAACAGGGTGGCCCGAAATAGGCTGGGGGGGCCGAAACCGGGTAGTTTACCCTATGTTGCGTAGCTTCGAGGGAAAACCTCAGTTTGAACGAAGGGACCACTGTAATGTCCTAAATTCAAATTTGGGCTCCCACTACAACAAATTCTGTTGTATTGCACTCATATGGAATCAAAATGGTTTTCAGGATGCGGTAAATATTACAGGTACACTCTGACAAAAAGAGATAACGCCCCATTACAAAAGTAGCAAAAACAATGTAAATTCATGCCGTCAAAAAGTGATGGAAAATGGTATGGAATATTTTTGCTAGCTTGTGGTAAACTACAGCTATTTTGGAATGGATTCATTTTGGAAGAAATTCATGCCGTCAAAAAGTGATGGAATATGGTATGAAACATTTTTGCTAGCTCGTGGTAAAATACAACTATTTTGGAATGGAATCCATAACATTACATTATCAATTGGATCCCGATTTTGACCGTATGTCAAATTTTGACTAGAAATTAAAAAAAAAGACAAAAATTGAAACAAAAGTTTTCTAAGTTTTATGTCTGGTTTTCAATTTTATTTTATTTCCACGGAATAGTCATAATAAAGTTGATTTATGCCAAGGTTCTTGCCATTTTCTTATCTTTACGAGATCTTTCTATCCTAAAATGTTTGTCTTTTTCCTCCCAGTATAAATTACATTAAATGGAAATTTACAATATACATACAAACATCATATAAGAGTCTGGCGACTTGATTACTATTGGAAACAATTTTTTTTTTGGGTTTTAAATTTAAAACGATCACGTCGAAGTGGCACTGGAATTTGTAAATAAAATTAAAAGCAAGATCTTATAAAATTGTCTACGTACGTAGTAGATCCGTATTAGGTGGGAACAGTACCCCATGTATACATTGTTTTGTTTCTATTCATTTATTTATTTAACAAAATCCGCACGAGTTGCAAAGGACAAGTGGACGCTTCGTTTGATCTACGTCAGGTACATCGCATTAAACAATTTCATTCCTAGAAGTCAAAACTATTCTTCTTCAAGTAAATCTCTTCATTTGTATTCAAGCATGACAAACGAAATTATAATATAATAGCTAAAAAAAAGATCTTGATTTAAGTCTCTACTCGATTTGTAAGATTTTAATTGAATTTCATTTTCAGTTGCCTTCTTATGCTACGGGCCGAAAGATATACTGCATATGAATATGTTCTGATCTCTTATATGTTTATGCAAGACCTATAATACTTACTCTTGAAATATGGTCGAAGAATTTTTTCTAACGACTTTTATGTCCCCTGCTGAAAAAATAAATCAAATTGATTTATAAGATCGGACCGATCTATAAAACCGTGGCGTTTGGCCTTTCGTCAGCATTATAAAATACATATGTTACTCGTAGATGTAAGCACCTGAAACCTAAGGTAGTAAGAAATACCTGTTTCGGCTTTCTGAACGCTTTGGGATGAGGTTGCAATCACGACAAGAATTTACATATCACTCAATGTCAGAAATTCTATGCTAGTGCGTTCATATAGCATTTTGAAATTTATGATGTAGTGATCATGTCAAATATCGCTTCCTGTTTTATTAGTTTAGTTGTTGTGACCACTTGACTTTAGTTGGATCGATTCGAGTTAGTTTATTGGAACTAATTTATTATAACAAAAAAAAAATGTGTTGTAAGAAAATATTGCATAATAATTTATGGTTTGAGGAAAAACTTGACCTTGTGTGTTAAGTAGAATAATTGTTATAACTTTTAATTGATTTTATGCAAGTATTTTGAATTCTTTAGAAGTTGTTCATGATCAGTTAAGTGAACGGTCTTGCATTTCCAAATTTGAATAAAAAAAATCTAAACTTGTGGTTATGTTTTTTTGCTTTAACGTAAGCACACGCTTAAGATATAATTTACCTCGCCAAAATATCAAACTTCTCAACTCACCTACATTGTATAGCCCGCCCAACTTTAACGCCATTTCAAGAAAAAAAATAGTTGGATATTTACCTAGCAATGAATTCGAATTAAACACCTCTTAAGCTTCACCCAATTTTTAGCCAAGGTTGGGATACAACCACAAGGCGTCTTAAACTTTCCTTCTGAAAAAATTGAAATCAATATTGGTGTCCCTCAAAGCTGTGCAATTTCGCTTATATTTTTTTGATTTTCATCAATGATTTTCCAACTACTCTCAACTCAATCCTTAGCTTTGCTAATAACAGTCATCTAGCGACTGTCAATAATAAATTCATATACTTCAGACATTACTAATATTCTCAACTGGGGCAGTGTTAATAGCGTCGAATTCAATGCATCGAAAACTCAAAGCTGTCTTTTAACAATAAAAAAACGAGACAACCTTTCCGTTAATTTTTGATGGAGAAATTTCACAAAATAAGTCCAATTTTCACAACGTATAAGGTTAAAACGTTAGGTAACGTCAACAATCTCAAAATCTGCAGTCAAGATCTAACTTTATCTTTTTTTTTGTAAAAGTTGCAATTTTATCAATTCTTTTTTTTAATGGCTATAGGACGCCGTTAAGATACAACACAATTGAATACTACTATTATAATACTATTGAATACTACTATTATAATACTACTATTTTTTTGAAGGGTGGTAGCCGTCGCCCAAGACTTTGACATATTAAGATAATACTCAGGACTTTTGGCAGATTTTAAAAAAGGAACACACATTAATAAAATTTTAAAAAATGTTACCCCTCACACACCGATTTTTTTTTTTAATAATTTGGATTTTAGTTCATATATTTAATACGACCAATATACTATCCACCGTACCTGCTTCTTTCATATCACGTATTGCGGGGAATTCCAAGATCCGTTCTGAGAAAAATGAAATATATCTTGAATAAATTACCCTAGGTTCGTATTATTTGTAATCTTGCGAGACTGATATTTTCTCTGAAAATCATAAATAAATGAATAAATCTTACGTTAGCTAATTTATCATTTCTGGTTAGAATAATTGCTTAGCAGAATTTATAACACTACAAATAGGACCACACAGAATCCAATAAAAAACACCAATTTTTCTTTACACCCAAAATTTTCATACCTTTAAAATTTATGCCAAAAAATTAACAATCAGTACCCTTCAAAATTGAATAATGTCGCACTTTTTCCAACGAACAAATTGATTTAATAAGTACCAATCTTATATTGTAAAAAATTATGTTTTTTCTCGATCGTTTAATCAGAGTGGTGATCGCGCCCAAGTGACAGAGTTTCACTATCAAGACTATGGTAAGTTAATAGTAAAATGGGTTTTAATAAATAATAACAAAATAAATTAGATATGTAATAATAATAAAATATATCTATCGTGATCACTGATCGTGCACGATCACGACCTATGGATGGTGAGACTGGCACGATCACTTACTCAGTAGATATGTTATAATAGTAATTTCCTAATTTTCTTAAAAATTCGGTATTTTCTCTTGAATATGTACAATCGTGACTCGTGAAGTATGAATTAAAATATCTCGATTCTTAAAGGCTGGAATGCTGATTCATTGCCGCAAGTATAGCTACTGGAAAACATATTCAAATTATAAATTTTTAAATTTAAATTTCTATCTTGCTGCGCATTTTCTATAATCTAAATAAAAATCAGAACAGAATACCTCTATCTACAATTTAAAAACTGCTTAAAAAAATAGAAACTAATCTCATAACACTTCATATGGGTACCATAAAAATAATGTAAAAATACATTCTAACGGTTCATGCCTGAAAGATCTTCACATACGATTCTCGTCAAATGTGAATACAATAACGTCTACAGCTCATTTCTAGTACCATCACATCGAAATTTGGTCCATAGATCTTTCGAAACAAGTGAAAATCTTCCCGAAGTTGTACGTGAATCTTCACAGGAGGATTAAGGCCTGGTAATTGTTCGGAAAATATAACAACAAAATTACAATATTTTTAGGCGTCCATATATCGTCTGTACCTACTTCAATTATGGGGCCAGCATACCGGAAAACTTCAACATTTCTTATAATATTCTGATAATTCAATTATTTCTGAAAAGTCATTACAAATCAATTGTTGCCCGTACCATTTCCTGAAGACAATTTGATTAGTAAACAAGATCACACTTCTCTATATTGGATATGGAAAAGGTGTAAAAAGTGCTGTGTCAGTGAACTTCTTTCTTTTTCAGATTGGTAATAAGAAAAATTGATCTTGTCCGGTTCGATGATAGTGGATCTGGATACGATCATTTAATTTTACTTATCACTGGTGCAGCACGAGGAATGATTGCGCAAAACCCATTCAAAATTGTTATTTATTAGATTTGGATATGATCGCGACGGCGGTGGCGGCAGTAACGTGCAATCAACAATAAAATGTTGATTGGCTTGGAATTTACACCGTATTTTTTTTTTTAAAAAGATCACTTCTGATCGTGATTTTTCTTCTTAAAGACAACAATCGCTAAATCCGAACTGGTTTTTACCTATAAGCATCTTTGGATCGAGCATGACAAAAACTAAGTGCATTTAGTGATCGCGCAGCAATTCAGTGGCAACTTTCACTTATCCTTAGGCGATATTTATTCATGTCTTAGTCGTAGCCAGAATGACCGATCCTTAACATTTTCTAGCTATTGTATCGTTTGTGTCAAGTCTTTAGTCAGAGATCAAGTCATAATCTTAAGACGTAAACTGTGCAAAGATTTGCATCATGACATGATTTACTATCAATGCATGAGGTCGCTTGTTTAATGTCACATTATCTACATTTACATTTATCATAATATTGTACAACACACGACAGAAAAACCTGGCGTCGTGTACACTGAAAAAAATACTGTTATTAATATTAATGAATGCCTTTTATCAAACGAAATTCTTCGGATTAATGAAAAAATCGTTGCAACAGTGAAGAAAATCATCAAATATTTTTCATGATATATGAACCTTTACATTAATATTATGAATCTCATTTCATAAAAATATTTTCATCAAATTGTATATATGGAAAGGGTTTTCATACTCTCGAAAATCAACACCTAGGAATTTTGATGCATGCCTTCATCATATTGATTAAAAAGTTCTTATAAACCAGGCATTTTCGCTTGGTACTCGTAAAATATATTGATTATGTTCATAGTAATAATGAACACATTCACTATATTGAAGAAAACGATTGTACAGCAAGGTTACGGATCCTCTGTTAGCTGCACATTTTTTGTTAAGGTTCACACACACGAGTAGATAATCGTTGGCACGTAATCAAATGGTGTCAATTGTTCCGCTGAGAAACAGACGGAGCAGTAGCAAAAATTTCGCACTAGGGTGTGGAAACCTTTATGCGTTTTCATATGGCATATACTTACATTGAGAACGGTGTCACATAGACATCGCGCCATATTCATCTATTTCTTTGTACTTCCAAAGTTTCGTAGAAATACATAAAATGATCGAATTTTCTTTTCTGTTTTTTAGAGTATTGATTACAATGACAGGATTAATCACAATTATGAATTTATATCTTAATATGAGGAACAACATTAGTAACATTAATTGCTCTTTTCATCAATATTATGAATTCGTTCATCATATTATACTGAGAGTGATCCATTTAATAGTAATAATGAATCTGTACTTTAATACGAATTATTGTTTTCATCAATATTATGAACTTATTCATTGTAACAATAAATTTTAAAATCATATCTATTATTGTGTGTCCAAAGCAGATTGAAAAATGATGAACAGTTATGTATAATATTAGTGAATACTTACATCGCATCAAAAATGATTATTTCATTATGATGATGTACATTTTAATTGGTTGGATGTACGCTTTTGGTTCAGTGTACATTTATATATTACTTTAAAAAAATTAGTATTCCTTGGATGACTCAGGAAATCGTACGGCAGTAAAAATTTTATGAAGTTGTTTTAGTGACAAAAAAAACACAAATTAAATTTCAATACAATATCATTAAAATACTTAGTTACACTTATTGATCGACGCCTTGGTCGAACAAATCCCATAGGTGTTTCCTAACACCCATGATAGTACACCCATATTTATAGGGATTTCAAGAAACACCTATATTTATGAGTGTTTCGAGAAACACCTATGGTTGTCATAAGAACACCCATGCGTGTTGTAAGGAACACCTACGGGTGTAAACACCGTCCCCATGGGTGTTAGTGCCCCATTTGTTTTTTTCGTCAAGATAGGTTACTAATTCAAATCAAGGATAGAAGATTTGATAGGGTTTCAGTTTCACTTTGTTTAAAAGAGAATTGCTAAAGTGATGAAATGGTTTAAATTAAATTTGAATTACTTCGAAAGGTGACCGTCATATAAAAGGCGACGAAATCTTCTTTTATAAAATCAAGAGGGATATTGATGTCAAATATATCGTTTTAAAAATAAATGATCGTGATGTTTAAGTTAGGTTATAAGGTTAAAAAGAAAGGGAAAAGGACATACCCATATTTCGAAATATGGGTATTTACAGTCCGCTTCTTACTTGGGTATTTAGTTGAGTTAAGTTTTTAATTCTTATGATCCAATTCAATTCGGCAAAGTTTCGCAGAAATTTAACAATTTAGCGGTTTTGTAGCCGGATTCGTATATTCGTTGCGTCAATCAAGGAATAACATGTTGTTATTCATCTTAGCGCACTAACCACACTTATTATACATTCAATTTCACTCTAATGTATGGAATCATTATAAAGTGTTTGCTTAATGGCACCCCCATCTTTACATCGCAATGGCATCTACCGAATTGCTAATTTATTCAATGATCTAGCGGGCGGATTATTTAATTATTTCTTCGCGGTAGTAAGTCATGACTGACTGCCTATGATTTATTACAGACGCGATGTATTAATAAAGAGAGCCGTGACATCTTCGTATATTACAAATTGCAGTAGACCATCATAAGTATGTAAAACGGGGGAATACAACTCTTCTCTGAATGAGCAGTCAGCCAGAGCACATCATACATGTCGCGCCGTGTATGTACAACTTTTGTTACCTACCCCCTCAACCTTCCTCTACACGCAAAATCTGAAAACAATTATTCTAAAGCCGGTACGTAGGTACCTACAATGAATATGTCATTTGACGCGCGCAAATCATTTTATTATAGGACGATTTCGAGTGATTTGCAACATATTTCCTTGACATGCGTTCAGAACAAAATGCCCAACATAATCAGATTTATGAGGTCAGGCGTAATTTATTACAACTTGGCCTGTGCATTCTCGATGCCCGGGACACGGTATTCTATTAAGTTAGAAGGCTTGGGAAGAATTTATGATCGTTTTAGAACGGAAACCCACTATGATTTAAAATCAGTGATTAAAGGGTTTCTTTGAGCATAAGACGGTTTTTCGAAGTACAGTTTTACGTTCTTCTAGCTTAAGACATATACACTGCAAATATATCGTTCGATATGTTCACCCAGCCAGAACCGTGATGTCCCTCAGCAGTCCCGTCTATTACTGCACTGTTCATATTTCATATTAAATTACCGTACAAAAATTCTCAACATCCAATAGCAACTCGATTGGTTTTCAATGTCAAACTGAAAATACTTTCTCTCGAAAGATAATTGGAAAGTGCCACATTCTACACACTATGCCATTTGCGATTGACTCTCCCGATACAATTTCGATGCGTGTTTTTTGCACTTTTACCTAAAAAAAAATTTTTTTTTGTTTTAACTGATTGCATTGCTTTTTCAAATTTAAGAGAAAAAATCATAAGAAAACATCAAAATGAGATAAGGGAAAAAAAATGTAGCACAAAAGTGAAATTTATTTACGCTGTACTTATACTTCATTCGAAAGGTAAAAACACTTGAAGACATAAAAGACAAGCAATAAATTAAAACAAAAAACCACACAAAGTAACTAACACCCTGCTCGTACTGAAGGCAGGCTTTCTTCACCTTCTTCTAGATCTTAACGCGCGATCTTGATCATCTTGCTCACATCAAGTGGATGACCAACTCATTGAGATTATCCTAGCCCCAAGACAGCGTGTTTTTTGTTATTATTATCATTTGCTAGAGAATAATGCACCTTTTTTCGGACATTGGCGTTTCAAATGAATACCTCAAAAAGATGCTTCAGCGTTACCTTTCTTTTAATCGCTACTGCTGTTGATCGACAAGACGCCATAATAATGAAAATCAGAACTCTCTGTATGAGATCAAGAAAGGTGTTTATTTTCTTTTTTTATGGTTAAGGTATTTATTTATGTAAGTGTAAAGTGTACGGTGATTCTGCAAATTACTGAAAGGTATTTATATTTGTAAATCGGGATCTGTGTCTAGCTAAGAATGTTGTTATCATAATATTTAAAGGGTTAGTAAATTACTCGGGAGACAACATTGAAAAGGTCAATATCCATTTAAATAAGGAGAAGAATTTCACTTGAATTCTGGACAACAGATGAAAAGTAGCGAAAACAAACAAACAATTCTCAAAACATGGACTACCTAATTGGAAAACTCAAGGTTGTAGCTCAGTGTCTTGACATTCAATGTCTATTCGAAGCGCAAATGATTTTTAATACATTTTTAGTTCTTGTTCGTGTTGACATTTGAATAGGTGCACAGTAAAAAAAATCCATTGAATTTGAATTTTTCTTTTATTATAGTAGGCAAATATGACATATCTTTTCAAGTAAATTTACATTGGGATGTAATAGTCAATTTGAATGTAATTTTCAATTTTCGGTCAGTAAATTTCGACTTGCAATCAAATTTCAACTTCGAAAGCAGCGAATTCGCTGGATATTCTCTTGAGTTTTCACTCTAAAAAAGTGTATAATTAGCACTCTTTAAGATACACTTATTTCTACTTCTAATATTATTTCTTACTTATTTACTATTAATAAAACACATAGCTGAAGGTAGGAATCGAACCCGCGCTCAATTCTAGTTTTTGCCGCGCCACCGAAGGCGTTTCATTTTCGTTTCAGTAGAAAACAAAATCAAACGAAGTTTCATATATTACATGTTTTTCGTCGTAAAATTCAAATAGATAAGTAGAATTACACGAAAAAAACGTAATTTTCAATTCATATATAAATATAATTAATTTTACACGAAATGTTACGTCATTTTCATGTAAATTGTACGGTTCAGTTGAAAAGTACATGAATAATTAACTAATACCAGAAATTTCGTGTAAAAGTGATTGAAATATGTACTTTTACTTGAAAAAATGAAATATAATGGAAATTTAAAGTAATAATTGGATTGAAAATTACATTTTTTTTAAAACAGTTTGTTTTGTTCGCAATATGACGCAGTAGTTGATTTGTTTTAGGAAAATTTGATTTTTGGGTGAAGCGCATCGAAAAGTTACTAACTCCTGCAAGTGCAAGCAGATGTTTTCATCAGAATCTCTGCAAATTCGCTTCAATTCTGCCACTATGGTTCAATCTCAGAAATCATATAGAAAATAAAATCTGCCAACATTATTCATTATTCATTATTTTCTGACAGCAGTACCGACACTAAAAGTTAATACCGATTGACCGATTTTTTATATCTAACCTAAGGGTATGGGAGCAGTTACAAAAAAAAAATCTATTTTTTTTACGTTTTAATAAAATACATCTATATATGAACATTTTAAGATATAACATATAAAATTTGGCTAAGCCTAACCCGGCGTCTACACTGGCAATTTATCTGGCAATGGCAATGACAACGGCAATATTGCAATACACAAATTGACAGTGCAACAAACGCAGATGGCAATATTGCCATACCAATTATGAGAGCAATATTGCCAGAAAACTCATCGTTTGACATAAGTTAGCGTCGCTTGTCAACAGGTAGGAATAAGTTGTTTTGCTTTGATCGAGAAATGGCTAAAAATAAGTTGACTAAAGAGAATAAAACTTATCAATAGTTTTTTTATGCAATTTTCGACATTTGCTTTGCTTCAGAACTTGACACTTCGAATTCACTCGGTCAAATGAAAATTGCCTGGCAATCAAATGCCCACTCATTACGATTTGACATTTAACGCAATAGAAATATTGCAATTTCCATTGCCAGATCAATTGCCAGTGTAGACGCAAGGTAAGTGTTAAAAATGCTGCATGTGGTATTCAAAAAAGGGGTACCAGAGTTGGCATTTTAGCAGCCGAGTGCCTGGAATTGTATCAGTGACAAGAAGTACTAGGTACGGACAGGAGCAGTACCTACCAAATTGATGTAATATTCCAGCATCCCACCCCCAATTTTTGGCCAGAAGGTTGATCCTATTGACAGATTTTACTTTATTTTATCTAGCAGTTAGTTCTGATGTCTCAGAACGGATGACTACTACTACTTGGGGTCGTCATGAAGCCGTGAAATGCATGGACGAAGAAAACGAATATGATGAAGATGGGAATACAATCTTTAAGCATATTGGCCGTTTATGAGAAAAACGAGTTTTTGGTGCAATAGCCAAGAAGATGCGACGGCTGACCGTCAATAAGACTTGGGCCAAAGACGTACAAACGACTATACAGATCCAGCCGTGCAGACTAAGAAGGTAAACGACAAAGGTAAGACGACTTAGTACCAACTCTTTGAAGCCTGGCGATGCTCATACGGAAGTCATTTTTAGGTCACTTTCACCAGAGGTTCGTTCGGCTTCAATTGGCGGAAACAACCGCAAAACTCGTTTGTTTTTTGTTACCTTCGTTTTGTTCACCTCATGTCTTGTGAGACGATTTAAAAAAAATTTTTTTTTCCACACATTATTCGTCTTTCTTTTGACGAACTAATAGTTGCTTTTATTTTTAGAGTTGTTCATCGGATTTTATTTGAATTTAAACTTGACTGACTTCTATTTCGGGAATCATTTCGTACCTACGATGGAATGATAAATGGATAGGTAGAGCGCGATATTATTTTATTATCTTTTAACCGGAAACTTACCTTTGGTTAGGTAATCAATTGAAATTTCGCTTTGAGAAAAACTTTCGATTTTATCGGACGGGAATTTTCACTGTGGTCATCTATTCAAGACCACCATGGGTGGGTGAGACCGGCTGTAAGCTGAGCTTTTTTTTCTCTTTCTTGTAGGCATTAGGCTTATGAATTAAAGAAATTAAATTGGTAACTTCCGTTGATCTTGTTTTCTTTTCATTATACTTACTTGTGAGAAGAATTATAAATTTAAAATGAAAACGAAATTGAATGGATTTGGTAATGAACCAATTAATTACTTAATGACGCTGAAAGAAATTGGAAATAGTTTGATTGTTTCTTGTGTTGTGTATACCAAAGCTAAAAGCAAGAGTTGATGATTATACCGCACCTATCGCAAAAGATTTCTGCACAGCACAATGACAGAAAAAATGAGAAAATCAAAGTATACATACGAACGTCTTTATAAAAAAAGGTGCGGTTGAATGGAAAATATGATTTGCTACAAACTTTGATAGCTTCCGAACAAATTTCCATAAATCTTTGCATTGATTGGGGCACGATAATATGACAAAAACACATTGTCATTAACAAACATGCAATAAAATAAAAATAGATAAATTCTTGTTGGCTAGACTTAGTGCCTAACTCTTGTCCTAGAGGAATATTTTGCTCTGATAATTTTCACCAACAAATTTCTATGGCAAATTGCTGAAACGGTCTGTTCAGGTTTAGCAAAAAAAAAAAAAGTTAGTTATTTAAAAAGCTCAACGCGAGTACCCTTGGTGCAACAATTAAAAAGTTACGATTACGTCAATTAGTAGAAACATTTTCTAAACACCCTGTATCTCATTAGATGACCCCCCCAAAATTTTCTTCATAATACAAACCATGCGATCCCATTTAAATATTTTTAATACCAGAACCAGACCACCCTGAGTAAAGCAAAAATCTTCACAAACATCCCCCAGTTGGTCGAAAAGTCAATTGTCGTCAATTGTGTGTGATCACAAACTGCAAAGATATAACCTTTTTATTGCAATTTTGGAGATTTGTTTTCCACCATCCCTCACCTTCACTCCACATAAACACACACGTTGGTAGCTGCGAACTAGGGCGCCCATACAACATTTTGTTGGTAGGGGCAAAGTCGAGGGAAACCTATGTGGCGAACACTGAATAAAAGGAGGTATCTGAGGTAGTAAGGTCTCCAATGAGGATGAATAAAGAGTTCACTCGAGCTAAAGACACACAAAGGGTTACATCCATGAACACCTATCAACGTTGCTAGCCTTGCGCCACTATCCACCTAATAAGGCTTCACTTTTGGAATAATTGTGTTAAAATACAAATGTAATATATTTGTTGTTTTTAGTCCGTCGAACCGGATTTGAATAACCTCTGGCAACCAGAAGAAGCGAGCAAAATAGTTAAGTCACATTTGATTGGAAAATTATACCTTCTATCATTTTATGATATCATTATTTTGAGGACTGGTAGAATACAGGTGGGGGCAAGTGCCCCTTCTTGCCACCCTCTAAGGAGACCTTGGCTGCGAATATTCCAAGGTAATATCTCAAGTAGTTTTTAAGATATGAGTCGTCATTTCCACACACTCTTAAAATTGAATATCAGAAAATACTGAAACAACTTTCTTGGGAATTGTATAAGTAGCCTGTAAAAAACAAACCCAATTTGATATCTCATGGGATGGAAGAAATTTTAAGGAATTCGTGAAAGCAAACATAACCACTTTTCACCAATTTCTTATACCCATGTGTGAAATGCCGGAGTCCAACCAGAGTTGCGTACACTGCCCAGAATTGGCATTGCATTGTCCGCCAAGACTTGTCGATCGGTATTGTTTTGGTACTGACAAACCACCAGTGTCGGGCCAAGAATTGGCTTATTATTGGTGTCTAAGCTCTTTCGACATTGGCTCGACGGTCGGCTCTGTATTGGGCACATCTTGGTAGAAATATTTTTTGTTTCTCAACATGTCAATTGATTCGGCTTCAACCCTATTACGAGAATGTTTCAGATTGGTCTAGTGGGTACATGGTTCGAATTCGAGAGTGTGCGAGGTGTGTAAGTATCATCAATTCGAATTTTAAAAAAAAAAAAAATAATAACAAAATAAATTCGTGGTTAAAAATAAAAAATTATTTTATTTTCGTTGCTTTTTTTACTGCCGCCCAGTATCGGGCCAGAGTTTCGCCAAGAATAGGACCGGTGTGATCAAATCGACATTGGCTCGGCAATGATTTGGTCTAGGCCACATACTGGACCCGAAACATTAGCCAGTATTGTCACCAGTACTAAGCCTGTGCTGTGCCGTTCTGCTTTTTGTACATGGGTACTTGAATATTCGAAAATACCGAAAGTAATTTTTTAAGGAAAGTAAGGAGAAAAACAATTTCATATCTCATTTGGCCTGAGAGATATTGAGAAATTCGTTCAAAAATACTGAACCCCCTTTTCATCCCTTCGTGGGTTGAATATAGAAAAATCCCGAAAGTTTATAGAAGAGAAAACTAATTCGATATCTCTCATCCGGCGTTTAAGATGTTGAGATATTCGTAAAAAAAACATTTAACCCGCTTTCATCCCCTTTAGGGTTGAAAATAAAAAAAATCCTAAAATCGGAAAAGGAAACTGAGAATTTCATCGATTCTAAGAAACATTGCGATATTTGTAAAAATGTTGATCTTTTGCATTTAATACTAAATATAACTGATAAAAAAATTTTGCGTTCACACAAAAATACCTGTGTCCTACAGAAAGAGTATCTGATGATTAAATTTTAATCTTGATCGATTTATATCTCAATCTGATGTGTTTTTGTAGCCGAATATTTTAAAAGATTAAGAGGACAATCTGGTTATGACCAATGTACGAGTATATCTTGTTTCGTTCACTTTAGAAAAACCTTAAGCAAATGTGACGAATGTTCTAAACCCAATTTTTTTGAGCTATCTCCAGAAGGTCTGAAGGCGATTGGGCGCGATGTTATTGTGACTTTATCTTGTTGTAACTCACCTTTATTTCATAACGAATCCCATAAAATCAAACCACTTCTTGGAACACTGTTATATCAACAGAATTATACGCTAGAAAATATTTTCAGAGCTAGTGCTCACGTAATTCATTAATAGTTATTTTTATTTTTTTAATATCATGTTCCAATATTTCATATATAACCGCAAATGTGCTCTGTCACCATCATATGACCGAATTATGTAAAAAAAAATATTACCAACATTTCTCCTAACGGAATACAAAATTATTCAGTTGTATGCAAGAAGGGTAATAATTCAGAGAAAATTCCGAAGAAAGAAATAAAACGGCAATGCATTAAGTTTAGTCGTTAGCAAAATAATTTTTCTCCGGCGGAAAAATTACATTTCACCCAACAGAGGAACGGTGACAATGGGATAACATAACAAACGCGGAAAAAAGCCAGATGTCTTATAGACCCAACAGGAAATTTCTTATTCGATTTACTTAAGTTACCTTTAGATTTCGTTTTAAATTACGTAATAGCGGAAATTCATTCAAATCCCCGGCACATATTACAAATTTATTTTGTATATAATTTTAAGGTGAAAGTAAATTACTTTCCGGATTTACAAATGTGTGAAATTGTGAGATTTGGTGTGATGTTTTGAATTGCTAAGAACCCGATTTTCCGAGTCTTGAGGAAAATATGAAATAAAAATTAAATAATTGAAGTTTTTATTTTTTTTTGTGTGTGGTGTCTGATGATCGTGTACAACAAACTAAAGGTGAAAAAAAGAGAAATTTTCATCTTTAGATTATTACAACTATAAGTTATCATTTTTATTATTGGTTCCAGAAAATTGTTTATGCTCTAGGTAAACTACGAGAAACGAAAGAAATTTTGATGAGTAAATCGTACACGTTGGATTAGTAAACAAAAACCTTATTATTTATTTAATGATTTCGAAGATTACGTTGAGATAACATAACAGATTTGCGCTTAATTTGTTGATAAAAGAAAATGGCAGCGGAAAATTGGAACCGTAAGCAATTTATGGGAGCGGATGTTTATAAAAGAAATGATTTATTATTGTATAATAAAACAGTAAAGGACGAGTGATCATGGAAATAGGTGAAACAGAAATGTTATTCGAGTATAGAAGTCCGTTACCTAAAAACGACTTAATCATATTTCAAACAATTTGTACTGGACAGATGATGCGACATTCTGCAGATGCACTGTGTAAATTTGCAGCGCAGAGCGCAATGAAGGGAAAAACGATAAAATACTTCACTTGAGGACGAACAAATTGTGTCTCTTGAACATTTGGCAACTAGCAATGGCAGGAATTTTGACAACAGGAGAAGAAAAAGGGTTGTGAAAGTGTTTGTTGGTGTCTGCGAAAGTCAACCACAGTCCATCGAGGAATATAATGAGAAGTTCGGAATCTACTCAAAGCGAAATTTGAGTTTACGATAACTTAAGAAAGAGCATAACTTTCAGAGAGCCCTTCCGGTGGGACATGGGGGAATTCTACCCATAAAAATATAAAGTTGCGCCCAGACTGTTTGCCGATTTTTTTTATTTATTTACGTATTTGTTTTTTCAATAGATGATTCAATAGAAGTGAAAGTGAATTTGATCTAATTAAACCTAAAAAAAATTCGGAATTCGTCAAAACTTGAACAATGTCTTACTCCCCAGGGGGTTTAATATCAAAAAATACTTAAATCGGTTTATTCCCCGATTATATTCGAAACATTTAGAAGTGAAAGTGAATTCTATATCTTATTAAATCTAAGAAATATATCGGAATTCGTGAAAAACTACATAGCCGCCTTACACCCCCTTAGGAGTTAGATATCGAAAAATTTCGAAAAACATTTCTAGCCGCTTATATTAAGAGCCCGCAGAAGTAAAATTGATTTGATAGCTCGAGTTGTCTGAAAGATTCAACGAAATTCGTGGTAATGTGGGAAAAAACCCTTTTCACGGACATTTTTTTACTCCATCTTTGTACACAAATGAAAATCTAAATTTTTTTAGTTTTGATTACTCTAGTAGCACATCTACATATAGGTACTAAGTTTCAACTTTCTAGCATAAGCCGTTTCTGAGATATAAAAAACCACCCTCCATCCCCATACCTTGCTATCCCTATCAAAAATTTTATTTTTCTGGGCTGTCTCTATAGTAGCTCTACACAGTTGTCAATTATTAGATTTTTATCCTTTGCGGCTTTTTATTCCCAACCCCTTCCACCATCACTCCCTTCCACCATCACTCCCTTCCACCATCACTCCCTTCCACCATCACTCCCTTCACCCACACCCTCGAAATTTCTCCGCTAGATGTCTACTGGTCGAAACTTCTGTAAAATTTTCAAGTTCATATCTGACACGGTTCCTGAGATATACAAATTTAATTTTTGAAAAATAGCTGTCCCTCCCGCGCTTCACCTACTCCTCAAAAATTTTACATTCAGTAGACTCCACTGGTAAATCTATATACAGAAACCAAACTTTATCTTCCTGGCATAATTCAGTCGTAAGATATTGTAATTCAAAATTTTTCAGCCCCACCGCCATACCTCACCATCCACCTTAACAATTTTAACCTTTTTCTAATCTCCTAGTATCTCTTAAGACAACTACAAAGTTTCAGCTCTCTGACATCAATCGTGCAGAAGATATGGATTTTAGAATGTTTCAATCCCAGCTTTAAAGCATTTTGGACGAATTGTTTTCCCCCCACTCGCACACCTCTCGACCACTATCGACCATTTTTTTGCAAATGGGTGTACTATCATAGTACTACAGAAGTTCCAACTTTCAGCTTTCTAGTATAAGCGGTTCCTGAGATTTAGAAACCAAAATTTTTCATCTAAAACGCTCCCACCCCCACACTCCATCCAAAAGATACCACTCGTAGGGGTTCACCCATTCTACCTACCATCAAAATTTCAACTTTATATCTCAAGGGGTTTGAGAGCTACGTTCCTTTAAACGGTTTTGCGTACGGCGTACAGCGTCTACGGCAGACAGACGGACACTTTTTTCTTCGCTTTTTTGGGCTTTACTAGTCCTAAAACGTGAGAATACAAAATTTCAGGGTAGCAAATTTTTTTCAAATTTCAGATCGATCACAATACTTTATTATTAAAAATAATAAAGTAAAATTAAAACTGGTATAACTAAACAACCCATAGAAGTAAAAATCTATTCGATATCCGATCAGAAGCTATTACGTGCTAATTAAGAAATAGGTGAGACACTTTTTTCCATTACCTGCTCATTGAATGACCCAGCGAATGATATTGTAGTTGATGTTGATTTTGTTTACCTAAATGAAAATTTGCCTACCTGTTTTTATTCGTCATCATTTGTTCGAATTTTATTAAATTTCAGAGGGATCAGTTTGATATTTCACTTCAATTATTTATTAAAATTAGATTCGTATCAGATTTCAATGAAGGTTAACCAGACGAAAACAATTACACGAACAAGTTTTCTGTATTAATAGTTTTAGTCTCAAATAATTTGGAAGAAGTCCATTAAAATCCAAAGGTTTCATGAATCTTTCAAGGTTTTTTTTCACCTCACTGAACTTGGGTTCGTCTTTAATTACAATACTGTCCCAAGTATGCTCTTTGTAACCTACTTGTTCACAACTACTGTGCACATTATCTGTTGTTACCTTGGTTAAACTATTGTATCTCAAACTTAAGCTATCTAATGCCCGCTTTAACTACTCTTAAGGTTCTTCTCATATAACCTTGCTTAAAAAAAAAATAATACCAACATTTAATGAAAGCTAACACATTTCGAACGCAATAATCTTGTCACTTTATAACGCGAATTTATCGAACGAATCCAAGAATTCCGTCAAACTAGTTTCAAAAGACTTTCGCCCAAAATAAAACGAAATGCAACGACTAAAACAGAAAAATAATTGTTATTAATTTTACAACTATCTCCTAACATATAAAATAGTCAATTATTTTATAATTAGACAGAAGAAATTTTTACTAACTGAAAATGTCTAGCACATGATCGCGTACATTTAGAAGCGCAATCGCGATGCAAAAAAAGGTAGTGATGCTACCTGGTATAATTTGCTGTAATGAGTTTTCTTCGGTCTTTCATATTTTCAACAATCTTTCCGATGATGGTCAAGAAAACGGGAGAAAAAAAAGAAGCGGTCTTGTACGCGAGCCCATTCAATTAAACATCTAATTACATACGTACATGCATGAATAGACATAAAATAATGCAAAAAAAAAGTGAAACATGAAACGTATTTGGAGACTTGTAGCTTTGTGCAGAAACGATGGAAACGCGTCCTCAGTACAGGAACGTAAAGTTTATATACTGTTTGTTGTTTAAAAGTGGACAAAGTAATTTATTTCCTATATAAACGCCTACACTGATCATGGAAAAATCATTCCTCCCTGAGAGCTAACACACTATGAAGAACAAAGGCGACTCGCAGCAAGGAGTACTATCTACGGTGATGTTTTGTAGTTGATGAATAGCGAACTTAAAACACAACGGTATGCTGTCGATTCTGATATCAACGGTGACAATGCTTAAAGTGTCGTACCGGTAGGAACGTAAGATCTTATATGTAAAGAAAGAAAGAGCATTCACTTACAAGACATCAGTGCCACACGTTATAAATCCAATCATGCTGCAAATCTTTAGCTGGCTAGTTGATTATTTTTAAAATAACCCAGTCAAAGACGATGGCAAAGAGCTTTCGACCTGATCAGGTGATACTGGAAATTTCCTTGGACGTACATCCGGAATTTATATTAGGACACTATGTTCTCCACAGCACGTCTACAACAGCTGTGAATCTAAACTACCCCATTGCGACGTAAAGGGTTATTCAATAGGTACATAACAATTTTGTATTTTAATACAAACGCATGGTTTACATTGCTTTACCCGCTCTGGGGAGTGTGTGCGATTTGACTCCAATTATTTGCTATTACAAAGTAAGCAAAAGGGTTGTGGGGTAGGCTAGCAACTTGTACCGGAAAAAACCGTATTGTTCCGAAACTTCGAGAGACGACATCGAAAGGAGAACGATTTCCTGAAACAATTATATGATTAGAAAGAAGGATCTTATCTTAAATGGACCCTCGCTGGATTATATGGCAGTAATTTTTCTCCAACTTAAACACATTGTTTCTTTCCAGTTACATTCCCTTTTCGTTTTTCTCATTCCTGACACCAACAGATCAACACTCCACTCATACAATAAGAATACACCCTACCCCAAGCCGGTCCTTGGCATGCCATGATACACTGTCTCCAATATCTGAAGATTCTTCCATGCTTAGCAAGCTCACCGCATGTTTCCTACTATTTCTTGGCTATTCCCATTTTCCTTAATCTAGTCCAATTCCAAGGAAGTATTTGGTAGTAAAACAATTTTCCTTATTCGGCCAACTATGCAGCAGCTTGTTCGATTTGATGAGAAATATCGAAGCCACATTCGCCGGTATAGAGGTCTTATATTGAGCTCATGGCACGTCCTCACTTTCGATTCGAATGGTGTTTTTATCAAACGAGTAGCCAATGTATCGATCGAGATCATTTCGCAATTACATTATGGCAAATACGAAGAAGTAGCTAAGGAATACATTGGACTAATCTCGGTATCGTTAATATGGTGTCTCGTGAACCACTTAGTTATTCAACGTTTATAATACTTCCATACGTTCGATGGTGTGGACGATACTATAAGAGCGTCTATAGCGAACATATAGCTGGCTAACAAGTCCCATGCTAGCCTAGCTTGCCATTGGTGTAAACACAGTTAGAGACCACTTGAGCGCGCTTAGCTTGAGACATATTTTTATCGGCTTCTACTATCGCTAGTTTGCGGCACGACAGACCTGGCGCAATCTTAGAAGATAGTAAGACGACAACGTTAGTTGTATTTTGTAGGTACATTCGAAGCGCACCGAGAGAATACATAAATGCGAATGGGAAGTATTGACCCGATTGTCTAGTGACCCACTGAAAGATTTTCTCTTATTTCCTCTTTGGAGATGTTTTCTAAATGCGATTCATTTGCCTGGATGGGCTTCTTGATGGCCTCCTCCTAGATGCATGCATCGCGCACTTATCTTCACTTTAGTCTACGGACTGATTACGTGCAACTTCTAGTGTTTTACCTTAATGAAGAAACAATTAGCCTGCAATGAAGATTTTGTCGCTTCTCAAGCCAATCAATCAGTTGTGGCTGCAGTTTTCTTTTCAGGTCTTCGGTTTTTGTGCCGTCAATCATCTCGAGCTTGTAGTCTTCAACGAAGAAGCAGGAAAAGTTTCATGTATTGTTTGCAAAACAATAAAATTTACACCATCTTCTTATGCTTCTCTTGACGGATCGTCTCATTTCTTAATTATTGTTTGATCCAATTTCTCTTCACAATTGCACGGTACTGTTTACTTTCTTAGTTAGCGTCTTTAATGTAAAGCGTGTTAGATCAATATGTTCTGATTATATGGGTGTACAAGATGAATCGCGATATCTATAGGTGAATTGCATATAAAAGCGGAGATGTCGTGCAATCACGTCTGTATTTCTATCAACTTTCTAAGCCTAGTTGCCTCTCTCTTCCATACGAGTAGATTGTAGATAGTCGGGTATAGTGTCTACCAATCAATTTGCATATATGCTCAAAGAGGAAAGCGAAAATTTTTACCTTGGTAATCAAGTAGTTAAGATTCTTTCATATGACGGTGCGCGTGTATAATGAATATCACATTTCGAACAATTTTATTCTAGGATCGTTACTTTTCAAAGCGATCAAGCCAAAATTTGATTTCGGAAATGTGTAGATGCAAACGTCTGTAATACACAACAGTATAGCTGCCAAATATTTGACGAAAAGTTCAGTCAAATTGTTATCCGTCAAAATAGACCTTGAAGTTACAAAACTTTGACGATCACACTATTTTACTGCATTTGACAGCGAGCATAGTGAAATATTTGACATAGTGACATACTGTGTAATATAGGCTTCAGAAATAAGTGCGAAATTTCCTAGGTTACCTATTATGCTTCAGCTTACGAATTTAATGAAATTATACTTAACCTTTTAAGAAACCTAAAACTTTTGGACACTGAAAATAGTTCCGGCTACTGTAAAAAAATCTGCCAACAGTCTGGAATCAACTTTATTATTTTATGGGTAGAAGTCCGAAACGTGTTTAATGCTGAGAAGCGGTGTATGTTACTATGCGACTGACAACCTAAAAAATAACGTTCCAAATAGCCTCCTGGTTATTCCTTTAATATATCAAGGGGTTTGAGAGCTACGCACCTTCAAACGGTTTTGAGTACGACGTACGGCAGACAGACATACATTTTTACTTTATTATTTTTTAATAATTAAGTATTGTGATCGACCTGAAATTTCAAAAAAATTTACCCTGAAATTTTGCATTTTCACGTTTTAGGACTAGTACCCCAAAAAAGCAAAAAAAAAAAAACAAAGGTCCGTCTGTTCGCCGTACACAAAATCGTTTGAAGGCGCGTAGCTCCCAAACCCGTTGAGATATTAAGTTGAAATTTTTATGGTGGGTAGATTGAGTGAGCCTCTACGACTGGTATCTTTTCGAGGTGTGGGGGTGTGAGGCGGGAGGAGAGGGAAGCGTTCTAGATGAAAAATTTTGCTTTCTAGATCTCAGAAACCACTTATGCTAGGAGGCTGAAACTTGGAACTTATGTAGTACTATAAGAGTGAACCAATTTGCAAAAAAATGGTTGATAAGGGTTGAGGGTTATGGAAGTGGAGGGGACATTGAGTCCGAAACACTTGAAAGCCAGGATTGAAACATTCTAAAATTCATCTCCTGAACGATTCATGTCAGAAGGTTAAAACTTTTTGGTTGACTTTAAGGGATACTTCGAAATTAGAATATCTTCCGAATCAATTACACCAGAAAGACAAAATTTAGTTTCTGTATATGGGATCACAAGTGGAGTCTACTGAAAGTAAACTTTTCGAGGGGGGAGATGGAGCACAAAGGTGGGGGGATAGCAAGTTTTCAAAAAATTTAATTTTTATATCTCAAAAACCGTACCAGATATGATATTGAAAATTTTACAGGAGTTGGAGTCAGTAGACCTCTAGCTGGGAATAAATTTTGGGGGTGTGGGTATTGGGGTTGATGGTGAAAGGGTGGTGGAAAGTAAAACATTCTAATTTTTTTTTTCCCACACAGTAATAAATAGAAAGCTAAAACTTTATGATTATATAGAGCCACTATAGAGACATCCTAGAAACATGAAATTTTTAATAGGGGTAGCAAGGTACGAGGGTAGTTTTTCATATCTCAGACCCGGCTTATGCTAGAAAGTTGAAACTTAGTACATATGTATATATGTAAATGCATTATTCGAGTAATTAAAGCAAAAAAAAGTTCAAATTTGTATTTGCGTTCAGAGCTTGAGTAAAAAAAATTTCCGTGAATCCACATTTTCACGAATTTCGTTAAAACTTTTAAACATGTCGAGCTATCGAAGCAATTTTACTTCTGCGGGCTCTTTATATAAGCGCCTAGAAACTTTCTTTAACATTTTTCGATATCCAACCCCTAACGGGGTGTAAAGTGGTTGTGTACATATTCACGAATTCCGATATATATATTTCTTATGTCTATTGAGATTTGGAAAAAGCTTTAAGCATAGTCGGTGAAAAACCGATTTAAGTATTTTTCAATATTAAACCACCTGGGGTGTAAAGTATTGTTCAAGTTTTCGAAAGTCTCTTAGGTTTAATGTGATCGAATTCGCTTTTACTTCTATGGAATCTTCTATTGATAAAAAATACGTAAATAAATAAAAACTGGGCGCAACTTTATTATTTTATGGGTAGAAGTCCGAAACGCGTTTAATGCTGAGATGCGTTGTAGGTTACTATGCCATTGACAACCTAAGGAGGTTATTTGGAACGTTATATTTTAGGTTGTCAGTCGCATAATAACCTACACAGCATCTCAGCATTAAACGCATTTCGGACTTCTACCCATAAAATAATAAAGTTGCGCCCAGACTGTTGGCAGATTTTGGGCTTTACTAGTCCTAAAACGTGAAAATATAAAATTTCAGGGTAGCAACTTTTTTTTTTAAATTTCAGGTCGATCACAATACTTTATTATTAAAAAATAATAAAGAAAAAAATTTGACTATTTCGTCTCATAATTAAAAAGAAAAGCAGATTTTTTTAAATTCGATTCGATTGCTTTCTCATCTACAGGCTACTTAAAATAAAAAGTGATTTCAGGATTTTTCTATATTCAACCCAAAGGGGATGAAAATGGGTTTAATATATTCTCACAAATATCTCACAGGACTAAATTCCTTTTCCCATCTCCAGACTCTTCAAAACGTCTAAAAATTAATTAGATAATTTTTCAATATTTAATACAAAAGTAAATGGCAAAAAGTTCGTCTTGTCTTCAGCAGAAAGATGTATGTAATAATTTTGAATATTAAAATCACATACTATAAGAACGAAACAAGTTATATTATGACTTTCGACCTGTGAACACTCACGTACTACTGTTTTGTAATGATATATTATTTCTTAAAAAAATTTTTCACTATCATTTATCACACATAATGATAATGAAGTTTAGTGTTATTCGAAACAATAGCTTCTCCTAAAATTTCATGGAACGAAAATCACAAATGCTCTTATTTATATCGAGTGATAAAGACGTTTTGACCGGTATTTTTTTTCTGCCCGGGGCACCTACATCATAAAAATTATCACAAAAATTATTGTTTTTTTAAGCTAGATGGCGCGAAAAATTTTCTTATCATTTCAAGCCACCATATTCAATTATTATATTGAATGTTCCCAACTAAAACTATTTTTAAAATCCTATGAGGGCCTACATTGTAACGTCGATATATCAAGCAATTATTTATAATACCTGCAACAAATCAATAATATTCTACTTTTTATTTGATTTCGAGTTATTTTCATTGTGAAGAAGCAGAATTTTTGCATATGAATCAACAAGCATACGAGTATAACTGGATACAGAACCACATGCTCAGGTTTGATTCCATAAAGTTCAGTTGCATTCCTTAACATCATAAATTATAACATAGTGTACATGCATTATATATAAACAGTAATCTATTCATTTCGAATAGGTAATATGATAGAAAAGTCTTGTCTGCTTCAAGAATTCAACCGGCTAGGTACCTAGATATTATCCATTATGCAATATAAAATATTGTTTTGTTTTTCTTTTCTATCATCGGTAACATTTTCACCGCTGTGTGAACATTATTCTTAGAACTATGTACGCTATATCCGATAAGGCTATGATTAGCCACTTTATTAAAGTGTTTTAGTTCAGTAGTTCGGCAGAGTATTGTAATATCAGCGAAAATATAGTTGGTACAAATTAGCGCTTGCAAGCGCGCAAAATTTTGCTTCAAGCTACACTTATCTTAGCTATTTGATCATCTGGAACTTTGGCGTAGTAAGAACGAAAGCGGAATTTGAGTATAGGTAGGTACTTGAGAGATAGGATTGGAGAGTATTACTCAAAAGGTTGCATAGAGCCGATATGGGAAAGAAATCCCAATTTAATTTGTCTACTGATTGATCGAGTTGCTATTAAGATATCGACACTTTGCCTCATACGTATAATGCAATTCCGCGTTCTATAAGCCATAAAAAGTTCTAATCGTAGGTATAACTACACGATGAACTCCAAGATGAAAAGGATGATAGCTTTTGCTAAGCCTACCATGCTTGACTATTTCGGAAAAAGTGGTCACACTTATTATTCGATAAAGGCGAACGTATTAAGCGAGATAAATTTAACAATTTTACGCAATTTCTTTTTTTTTATTATCTAAAACTTTGCAATCGTAGTACCATATTTGACCCATATGACGAATTAATTTCTTAGAAACGACATTCTGTCAAATGCTGCCAAGTCTAATTATACTCTCAATACAATACGACCTAGTCGAAAAATTTCCCAGCTTGTCAAATTTTAACAAACAAATATTTGAAGATTAGTTTATTTTGCAGCATATTCCAACCAAAAAGTCAATTATTTGACAAACTGGCATACAATTTAATATACTGTATACCATGCGTTCAAATATTTGATTAAAAAATTGTACGAAAAATATTTTGAGTTAAAAAGACCTTGTTTAAGCAAATAAAATAATTAAACAAATATTAGTGACGATTATATAAAACGAGACTGAAATTTTCGGTAGCAGACGATTCTCGGACTATTAATGGTACTTTTAATAATCTCGATCACTTTCTTCAAATCATTTAGCTCCCCTTCTCCTTACGAGGCTTTATTATCTCAGAAGAAAGATAGTGAATACGCATTAAGCGATGCGTCGCGACAGCTGATTAAAATAAATGTTAGTGAATAATTGCGTCGCTTTGATAGTCTATTTTCGTAGTTTGTGTAACGCGATTTTTGCATTCGCTTCTATTTCGTAATTTTTGCAACAATAGATGGCTAAATACTTAAAAATGAATGTCTATAGGCTGCGAAAAAACATTGACAATATTATTTGGCAGTTGAGAGAAGCAATTCAGCGCGCTTACTATAGCTGGTGACGTGCGCGATGCGATTGGGACATTGCGCAAGTCGTGCGCATCGCTCTCACTGTAATTCCACCTTAATTTCCGACTGTATAAAATTGAGTATAACGAGATTCACAGGAAAGACCAGTAAATATACAGTACTTGAATCAAAAGCTACTACAAATTTCTTCCGATTTGAGCCTTTTTAAATTTTAAATAAAACATTAGAATCGACAATAAAAATCGTATGAAATATCCGTAACCCATTTCAAACTTCCGTTTTAATTTCAAATAAAGAAAACACCAATAAATCACACAATTCCTGAAGTACATATTTGATTTTTTCTTTGCATCGTTACGTCGTTGCTACGTATACTGAATGCTCTTTTCTTTTAATAGCTTTTATAGTGTACCAATCAATTTAATGGCTCATGCAAACACATTTGATATGCACATTTTAATTTCAAGGAACAACGTTTTAAAAGGAGACGATCGTTGTTGCGCGGTTAAATTTGAATTTCCAGTGCGGTCACACCCAGAGTTCGAAGCGCATGCGCCATGTTATGTTACAATCGAACTTTTTATTGTCACAACCAATAAAACGAAAGATGGTAATTTCATATCTTTGTAATTTTCTTCAAGGCATTGTTAGTATTTCTACGGCGGCCTTTACTGTGTTATTACAGGAAAAAATATTTAATGCTTCAGTCATTTTGTTGTCATCGTAACCTTGCCTATCATTCAATAATAGCTCTATAGGCCAATAGACTCTCACTCCGTAAAAAAAAAGAATTAGGCTCGATCTTCATGGCGGTTACTTGTACGAAAACAAGTCCAAAAAACAAGAATATCTTCTCGAATACAATGCCGAGTTTGTCTAAGGAAACATTAAAAGAATTCCCGGATTGTAAAGTGCTAAAATTTAAGGAGTGTCATTTTGTTTCGCGATCTGTCCGTATGACTTTCAAGTACAAGACGGGCGGTATAATCTAGAATTTCTGGCGATTTTTTTCTATCTGCGTTTCTGGTTACCTGTAGAAGAATTGTTAGTACCTGTATTTATTTGGTGCGGAAACAAGTGCCTAAATGATTCGCATCAATAAAACACACACCGATTAGATGAGTTATCCGCCTGTCAGTTTGAATTTAACATGAAATTAATCTTGTTTTTGCTGTTTTTGAGCTGCGGTTATGAAGCATGAATTGCGTGAATGTTTCGAATGTGGAACGCCGTCGTTTTGATGGGTTAAATTATTTTTTTTAAAATCAATGATTTAATAATAATTTGGATAATTATTCGTATCTTCAGAATTTTTTTTTAGGTAGATATGAAATTATATGCTAGAGGTAAAATATGGTAAAGTAAAAACTTGTTGGTTTTCTAGTATCAATTAATTCTTTGGGAGAAGCCACCGATTCATGACCCTTATTATTGCTGATTTCACGATTAAAAATATCCCCATATATGCAGATAATAGAGGAAAGATAGTTTAAGAACGTGTTGACCTATGAAGTTGAAATTTGATTTACATTCATTAAGAATTTGAAAGATTAAGTTCACTAATGGATGAAACTGGCCAACTCTTCAGGTAGCTTCCACACAAAATACCTTAAAGTCATATTAACGAATATTGACCGAAATTAGATTCAAGCAAGGAGTCGAAAATTTTGCCGAATTTAATCAAGAACTCGTTGAGCTATGAAGCTAAAATTGCAAAATTCGAGTACAGGACAAACAATGGGGTTATTAATGAACAAAATCACTCTACTTCTTGGAGAAGCTTCTATACAATAGATACATTCATGACTCTATTTTTTGTCTTTACAATTATATTTCATATACACCATAGACACAGTATAAAGCACTAAGAAAACGATTGGCACTGTCAAATGTATTCAACCCAAACAGAGTGAATGCAACAACTGAAATATCGAAAAGAATTCAATGAATTGTATATCAAAACTAAATTGCTAAGACTTGCGAAGAAGTCGGAAATATGAAAAATATATCGTGCGTGCAGCTCACCAAAAATTATGATATTGTTATATGCGTACCCTGGCAACCCGGACCACACGCATTGAACTTTTCTAAAAAAACTACAATCTTCCAAAATCAAATTAGATCAGCGTAGAAAGCTCTACACACATCTTACATGTTCTACACACTTCCTGCAGGTTCCACCGAACATGCTGGACGTCTTCTGTTGCCTTCAGGATTCCAGCAGAGGAAACGAGCAACAATTAGTTGTCAGGCTAAGAAGTTTTTTGTAAATACAAGAAAAAATTTGATTACATATCTTCCTAATACTTTTTTTATGTAACAAATTCTTCATACAAAGATGTAATTTGGAAAATTAATTATGTCAATAAATTAGCTCCCCATTAAGGATTCAATATCGAAAAATATACAACCCCTGTACCCCTTGTTGGGGTTTCAATATAAAAAAATTGTAAAATTAATTTTTAAGTGATTATAGAAAAATTATGTTAGAAACCAATTCGATATCTCATCACACCCAGAAGATTTGTCAAAATTTGTCGAAACATAATAGCACTTTACTTTACACTTTGTCTTGGGAGCTCTTGAAAATTAAATTAATGGATATCTTAGAAGACCTAAGAGGTATGACGAAATTCGTTAAAAATTTTTGCTTTTGAAAAATCAATTTATTTTGCTTTTTTCGACAAACTTTTTTTTTGCTTTTTGTGGTCTATTGCTAAACCCCGAAAATAAGAAATTTCAGGGTAGAAAATTGATTTTTTAAATTTATAAGTTGTGCGCAATACTTTATAATTAAAAAAATAAAGTAAAATTAGTCTTCAGGCTTAGGATCTATCTGTAAGTGTTAAAAATAAATTTAATATACCTACCTGAAACTTTCTTGTTTAGATTAAAAAATCTGCCAACAGTTTGGGCGAAAATTGCTTACGCTACATTAACATCGGGAACTTTCCATACGTATTATTGACTTTCAGGATTTTTTGCTTTTCAACTCATAAGAGGGTGTAAAAAAAAGGTGTACACTTTACACGAAAACAGTCATATCTTTTAGGTCCGATGAGATAACTAAAAATTAAAATTTACAGAGTATTATTTAATTTCGGTGGATCACCAACTGTTCTATCTTAAGATTTCCTGTTAAAATTATATTTTATTTGCTTATTATTATTATCGAATAGTTTTTTTTTAATCTTATGTAGCACAAATAAATATTTCATTTTAATTCTATCAGATTGACGAATGTATTCAGCGATAATTTTATTGCTATCATGACATGATTAATTAAATGAATTTCACTAGAAAAAATGGTAAAAAAAATCTAAACATTTAAATAATAGCTACTCGCGTGGAGCAAAAGCTAATATATCTTTATTCTTGCTATTGTAAGACTTTAAAGAACGTCGTGTGTTGAAATATTCCAGGAAAATATAGTGTGTAAGATAAGAAGGTGACTTCGGTATTTCTCTGAAGAAAAAATTAATTAATCGTTCAGTCATTTTTTTTATATACGAGTATGTATTGTTTTTTTCCTTTTATTCAACCTGTTATAACTTTGAAAGAAGCCGGGCGAAAAATCGTGAAAACAATCACATGATTAATACTACGTTTTGCCAGAATGTGACTCCAATTGAAGAACGAACATTGACACTAAATCGCGCTAAGAGAAACAAAAACAACAACAAACCTTTAAGAATGTATATATCTTAAATTAACGCCTTATAGATAAAGTTTTGTCGTTACTTTTTGACACTAATTGCTACTTTAGCACCGTTTCTTACCGCATAAATAAATAGACTTAGTTAACCCAAAAGCAGATGGTCGCATTAAAAGAATATTCCTGTCATAAATAAAAAAAAAATATCTACACCTTGCGCATAAGGTCACGATCATTATGCTGGTTCTTGGCAGCTTCTTGTGCGTTATAAAATTAAAGACCTTTCAGAAAAGATTCCAGCATACGGCGTAGTCTAGCTAGGAGCTAACTATAATACGATTATATCGAACTGTTAAGTGCCTTTAAGTTCACGTCTGTGTTCTCACTTTTCCTACAACTCACCTGAGCCACAATACACAGATTGCGTCGGCCACGCTATAATAAAGGTAGGCCACGATTACCAGTAGCTAAGGTAATGCGTGACTTTGGTGACTTGTTGATGGCTGATTGCGTACCTCCGAACCACTCTTTAGTTTAACAAGTGTATGCGGTACCTACCTATCGTTTGATTGCCGAGCTCGTTGTTGTACAAGTATTGATAATTTTTTTACGGCCTTGGCTCAAACTTCTTTTATTGACTTTTAACTGTTTCAAGGTGTTTTACGTTCAAAGTGTATACGGTCTATAGAGAGTACATGCACCTGGGCCATAAGTAGAGTTGCGTGAGGCAACCTATGGTGTATTTTGTCTTGCATCTTGTACCGCCACACACACACTCTGTCCGCTCGTAAACCGCGCACTGTGCATTTTAAAATGTCAATGAGGTATATAAAGATTTCATAGTTTTTTAATGCTCCCCCCGTTTTATGGATTGTGAACAAGATTAAGGTTATGATTAGGGAAAAAAGCCAACAAACAGAAAGTAAGGAAATTTGTTCTAGGGATTAGGAATTTAATTAACGATTGTGCTAATAGGTTTTAAGAATGAAAAGCACTTGTGAACTTAATTACTTCTTAATTATTGACATTATTTTAAACTTGTTTCTATGGAAATTGTGTAGGTGAAGAGGTTTATAAATTCCTGCCTACTAATAAGTTTCTTTAAACTTAGTTTCTATTCTAGCTTTTTGGGATGGATAACTTCTTATCCAATTAATAGAAAACAGTTTGTACCAATCCTTGGCTATAGTTCTTCCCTTTTTGATAGTTTATCCGAAGTTCCGCAAGATACTCATATCAGCCCTTTATTATTTATTTTGGGTGAACCCCTTGAAGTGGTGACTTTGGGGGGTCAAAAAAAATTGTTCGTGAAAAGGACTTTTTCAAGTTTTTACGAATTTCGCCGTAACTTTTAGGTCTAGGGGTCCTAATTGATTTTACCTTTCCCTTTTCTTGACAAATATAATACTCAAAAATCAACGGCAAATTCAATGAAATGTCAAATAATATTATCAAATATTAAAATATTTTGTTCGTTTTTTGCTGCAAACGTATTGCCTACTTTTTTTTGTTGTATAACCATTCATTTTCCGATATTTATTAGCCGTTTGCCGTCTATTGTTGCAAAAAAATCAAAATTAGGTTAGACGCGCGACGAAATTAGAAAATATACTATCAAAGCGATGTGATAGCACTGTAACTAAAGTTAGTATTACACTGTATGCCACGCTGTCAAATATTTGACCAAATTTGATGTCAAATTTCCAATTCACACGCTGCCCGATTGCAATATTACACTATCTGACACTGAATTTTCTCTTCGTGTCCTCCGTATTTACTGGAGGAAAGACAGAAGTAGCTTAAACTAATTATTTATTTCACCAATCGCCACAAAAAATTAAATATTCACGAATGATACTTCCTATTTAACCCATATGACAGAATCGTTTTTCCACAAATCCCAAACGGTCAAATCTTGTCAAATTGAGTGCCAAATGGTGTCAGACCGTCAAATGAAACATTTTGACAAACAGCATTTGACCATTACACTATCTGGCAGCATTTGACAGGGAAAATGACCAAATATTTGACAGCGTGGCATACAGTGCAATACTATCTTAATTGCACTCACTAAAATGCATTCCAATGAGCTGGCATCTCGTCAACTTAAACTGCTATCTTCAGCAAAAGACATTTGTTATGATTGAGAGTGACAGAAATGTACAGCAGAAGTCATCTATACTGAAGTATTCTTATGTAGTCAACTTTTATATTCAAGCAGAATGTTTCTTACAGTAAAGTAAAACAAAAACCACTGTAAGCTACCGCTACGCCAATTGCTTGTTTATATGTTGGCAGGGCTAAGACTTGACCACAACCTCGAAATTACGCTACAATGACCATGTATAACCTGACAAATACAAAACATCACGATCAACTTTATTTTAAATTGTCTAATGCTTGACATTAAACAAAGTAACGTGATGATTTAATATTTTATCCTTCGACATATATAACCATTACTTCTAAGAGTAATAACCGATAAATTTACCTTACTTATTGCCAACTTTAATGAGCCAATGTCTCCGATGAATTTGGAGGACGTCTAGTCAGTGGTCAGTACGAGCGAGACACTAAGATTTGTCATACAAAATAGTAGTGATCATAACACGATTATCAAAGATCAAAATATTTGTTCTCGATTGAAATCTTACGTAAATTCGAGGAAGAATAAGACGTTCTGCCGGAATTTTATGCAGGAAAAAACAACTTACCTGCAAAGAAAAGAAAAACAAATTATTAATTATTATTTTAAGTGTTGGAATTTGAATTATTTAAATTTATGCTCATAAATAATTTCTGTCATCGAAACCAAAAGTATATGAACTTTTAACGATTTTCAATAACCCCCCCAAACCCTGCTCGAGTTCAAGTACCTTTTCGCAATACATTTTCAAAAGATCGAAAAAGAAATCTACTCATGCCTTTATAGTGCACGTATTTCGTAGCCAACAAACATTATATTTCTCACACTTGGAACACTTTAAGAATACCCACTACAAGATCAAATTCGGTATATTTTAATTGCTATTCAAACAAATCGAAATCCAAACAAACTCACTTTTGCTGATTTTTCATGCCCGATATTTACTTTGATGCCTTGTTAAGTAACATTTGAACCATCAGTTTTAAGAGGTTTAAGTGAAAGGTCATGTACAGACTGATGGATTATTTTCGCTATTATTTAAGACGATTCGATATTTACAATATTCGTGCAGAATTTTCTTCAAGACGAGTATAAATAAAAATATCGTGTTTCATATATTATGAGCTTTAGCGTTAAGCTCTTCTTGAATAAAAAAAAAATTGAAGAAAGAATACGATCGACAAAAGATATCACATCTTTTTTCCTTTTGCTTTTCTACTCAAATAAAATTTTTGAGGTTTTTGTCCAAATTTTTTGGTCTGGTGTCTCCATATGAACGCCAAAATCTCTTCTATGAAACAATTTTTTATTTTTTATGGATCATAACAAAGCAAACCGTTAATCAGATTAGAGAAGATCTTCAAGAATTAACTTGGAATATACTTCAAAGGTGAAGATACTCGAGCCTGGATAGTCTGAATCTAAAGATACGAGAGTTCGAATTCGATTAATCACCCGAAAAGAACTTTTTCTGTTGATTTTTTTGTTAATATGTATATTTAAAGTTTATTTTTCGAAATCGACTGACTGGAATTAAGTGCTTAATGTAAAAAAATATAAATTAATATCAAATTTTAACTCCAGGATTTATATTAATTTGAAACCGTTAATTTGTATAACTAGCACCAATCTTATGGGTGTTAAGGTTAATGCATTTCTTTTATCTGAAATTGGAAATTAATACATTCAGCAACACATTAGACATATAAATAAAGACGTAATCATCTTGAATTTATTATTAACAAGAAAGTTGCATAACATTTATTTCAAAAAGAAAAGGCAAATATATTCTTTTTTCGCTGCAGATTGAGATCTCAAAAAGTTAGAACAAATTTTTTTATTACAGAATTAAGAAATATAAAATTATGTAATCTTTTTTTTTTGGTTCTTCAATTTTAAAAATCTTGAGCATACGTAAACTATGCTCCAACCTGAGAAATTTACCAATATTCAAAAAATTTAGATATGCTCTAATCGAACAAATGACATGGGTTAGGTGTGTTAGGAAACACCCATGGTAGTACACCCATACATATGGGTGTTTTCAAAAACACCCTTGGTTTCCGTAAGAACACCAACGAGTGTAAACGTCGCACCCATGGATGTGAACGCTGCACCCATGGGTGTTAGCGCAGTACCCATGGGTGTTATAAATTAATAATGATGTATTATGTTTAAATTTAACCATTTATTTGTGTTTCTCTCATCACTGTAAATAAATTTTGTTGCTTATCCAAATCTCAAACCAATGCAAGTTGAGGAACTCCTATAGGTGTACACCTCTTTACTAAACTCTATCTTACAACGAAAATAATTAAAATCAATGAAAACGGTAAACAAATTAATGCATTATACGCTTTATAGGTTATGGGATCTCTTTAAGAAGCCAAGTCTAACACCGCCTAATGTGGAGCACGTCCACCTTGATTGAGTAGTAGAAAGGTAAGTTCCATATGAGATATTAAAAATTAGAAACATTGTTCTTTGAAGCACATAAAGCGTATCCTGAAAATGTTCAATCTTAATTGCGAAAAATAAAAATTATTGTTCAAGAAAACCAACAATTTTAAGTGACATCCGGTACTGACCACCTTAATATAATTACGGAAATCAATCAAGCAACTTCGCTTTCAATGACTTTCAGAGCATATAGCCGGCGACGACATTACGAGTCGCCACCGTTACACATTCGAAACTTCTCACCTCGATTTACCTCAAATTACACAAAATCGAATTACAACTGCTGATTGTCAATTGGGTCAACACTTAAACTTAAAACACCAATTTTACCTTTATAGAGACCAACAACTCGGCCCGTAATTGAATACGTTCACTATATTCGCTACTTGTTTACCTGGGTATAAAGCACTAGTTGGATCCGATTTCAGTTTCGAATTATTACGAGTAAGAGTTGTACATTTGAATGGCAAACGGTCGTGCTTCTATCTATAGATAGCCACCTCGTATAAATGAGATATGCCGAAAAAAGATACACACCAGCCAGACTCAATTACTGGATCGAATTAGATTTCAATTGCGATGTGTTGGCTGTGATTGATCTCCAATTTTATATCAATAACAAGACAACAGGTTTCTTGATTTCTCTGCAATCTAACCACTAAATCGATCTTTACGTCGCCACTATAGAATTGAGAGAATTGGCCCAGCCTTCCAAGACGGTTGCATCGATTATATGCATCCGGAAGAGAAGCAAAGCATGCAAAAGTATCTCTGGACCTAAATCAAGTTTAAGTCCCGAACTACATGCGGTCCGGAGAAATCTGTGCCGGCTTTTCCGGATCGAATTGCAAGTAGCCGACGTGCAGAAAGTAACATTTGAATGATTGCATACGTCTCGGAAGGGTGGGTCAATCCTCTCCGGTCTTGGACTACCTCGTACTTTCAAGAATTATCCAGTTTTTAAAGTAGATATCGGGGAATTATGATAAATCAAAACAAATTAAGGTAATCTTATCGAGGTATGGTTCGTGTTTGGCACAGATTATGCAAATCTAGAAACAAAATAAAAACCTTCAACACAAATCGAAATTATAGTTTTTCTTTAGCTCGAGGCTGGCAAAGGTATAAATTTTATAACAATCCCGCCAAGAAGTATTTAGTCGCTCCCAAAAGAAGTTACGAAATTCCGCATCTTATGAAAGTTTGCAAACCTTTTCATTTATTTTATTTCCCATTTTGTTCAGAACTTATTCACAAATTCCAATAGCTTATTATTATTTCTGCAATAACCACAAAAGGCCGCACGATTTCATGCAAAAAGAAAAGAAAACGAACAACAGTCGTCTGAAATAACATTGGAAAATTAAAGGCAGCCAAACGAAATTGGTTACTTAAAAACATGGCATTCGAAGTAACGTAATTAGGACATAGATTTAACAGATTTGATTGCACATCGGTAGAATTACTAAATTGCTTTAAATTTCCGATACGATAGATTGGTCAGTCTCTACGGCCAAAAGAAGTATTTTAAAACGTAATTTATTGTAAATATGTAGGCGTTTTGAAAGGTAACCATTGCAAAGTCCGAAACAAAATCGCGTCTAAAAAATAATTGCTTCAATTTGAAACATATACATAAATTACAAAAGAAAGATAAGATTCAGCAATAGTGGGGAGTACCCGGATCGTAGAAATCCCACTGGTGTTTCCTAATACCCATATTTATGGGTGCTTCCTAACACCCATATTTATGGGTGTTTCGAGAAACAGCCATGGTAGTTCAATCATATTTTTGGGTGTTTTGAGAAACACCCATAGTTATCGTTAGAACATATATGGAGCACCCATGGGTGTAAACGCCGCATTCATGGGTGTTAGCGCTGCACCCATGGGTGTAGCGTGGAACATCCATCGGTATAAACGCCGCACTCATGGGTGTTAGCGCTGCACCCATGTTTGTTAGCTCCGCACTTATTGATTTTAGAAATTAATAATAATGTAAATTAATAATTAATTTGTGTTTTTTTCATTACTGGAAATAAATGTTGTACATTTGTAGGCTGTAATTTTAGACTGTTGTAAAAGCATCATATAAAAAATTAAATAATTAAGTCACTGATAAACGCAATTTCGCTAAAACGAAAGTGAAAAACAATTTCTCGACCTTAACATAATGTCCGTTTGATGCCAATAAATTTTTCCTCATGAGAATACTAAAATTAAACTCTCATTGTCTTCTGTGCACACTATACGCGGCTAAGCGAATAACAATTATTAATTAAAATTTGCATCATTTTCAAATTTCACTTTCGCTCTCTTTTCGACATTAACGAGCTTAGGAGCTCAAAATTGGGACGTGGTCATATAAAAAAAAAATTAATTCAAAATTCTCCCAGGGTATGAGCAAACGAGGACATAATTCATTCTGCGTTTAAGTAAATTTTACTGAATGGACTTTATGGTCCAATTTCCACGCATGTGAAAAACTTTTTTTTTTTACTTTATTCACGACTTGTGTTATTATTGTACTTGAGGAGGTAGTATGCCCCCTCAAGACAACAGCGCGAAGAAATATTGCGCAAAATTGCTTACGGAATATTTATAAGACGTCACTTGGGATACTAAAGTCTCGATATGAGAAGCGAATATGGCGCAAGTGTAATAAGCTCAGTTTGTTAGTTTTCTTGTTGCTTAGATTGGCTAATGATATGAGATTTGTGAGACAAAAGAGGCCTGGCGGCCGCAGAATGGTACACCTTTGCAATATGTGTTGCATTATTGATAGTTTATGGTACATTGTTAGGTTAAGATCAATTAGCTGCAATCAAAATAGGTATGCCTTCCCTTTTTTTTTAATGAGTTGAACTTCAGTATTTCAAATTTGATTATTTAATTTCAACAAAATTTTGATGTTTATCTCCTCTATTGCTTTTAATTTCATCATGATCAAAGGCGCGATACATCCAGTTTTAGCCACGGGGGACTTCGTCTCCCAACAAAATTCCCTGATAAATCCAGGTTTGCCAGGTAGTTGAACAATACTTCTTTTCGCATAACACATCTGTACTCCAGCGTGATTCGGCCGGAACTCCTTTCCCTTCACAATACTGAAACATGAAGAGATCCATCGGAAGATTTTGGGTACAGGCTGAATTATAATATATTATCAAAACGAAATTTAACCACAGATTTATTGGTCACAGGGAATAAGTCGGTAAGTCTAAGAACGAACTTATTCAGGGCAGCACTTTTTTGCTATTTTTACTATTGAACTATTCCTGTAAATCCAGTTTTTGTGAAAAAATTAATTTTGTTGACATCAATGTGTTCAAATAACAAAAAACAATAACTTCTTCACAGTGCGTATAAGTCTTGGGAGGTGACCACAGTAAACTTATCCCATTTTACCATTCTTCGACTTACCAAGTTATTCCCTGTGACCACAGAAATATCGGTACTCCACCTGTACTGATAAAATGTCACTTATAAATATATGCATAATTCCAATTTTTATTACTGCTGATACAGTACTGGCTTTATGGATTCACCAACATCAAAATTTAGAAAACTATTTTTTTACTATTTGAAAATAGCCAGTATATAGCGAAAAACGTCTGACTATCTGCGGCGATTGCTTCATGACTTTTCCATAATGGAAACATCAAAAACAGCTGCTCTTATCGTCAACATCACGAAACTCCATTGACATTCATAATATGAAATTAGGCGAATTACTTCACCCTCATAACTAAACAAAATTATGCCGATTAAAGCGATTGATAGTAGATCTTTATCATACTATTCAAACAAAATATCTACATAAAACATAACTAAAAAAATAAATGTCAACAGCAAATTTCGTTTATGGGAATACTCGAATGGAATCAAACAGGTATTACGAGTAAAACAACTTAACTAAGTGGGTTTATCGCCCATAGATAGAACCGCAATCCGCAAGCCTAAAGAATCTTTTAGGTGTTCCTAGAAATTTGATTTAGTAGATGAAAGAAAAATTTATTCATATGCCGAATGCATGAAGATATTGGGTCTGGTTTGGCGAACTCGATAAAATGCAACAGTTGTTTATCTTTCGTTTTGACAAGAATTTTAATTTATAATAACAAAGTGTGAACAAATTTAATTTAAAAAAAAAATATTTGTCAGACGGAATATAGACTTTAATGTTAAACACGTGCTTATTTTTGGCGTTTATTTGAGTTTTACACCACAAGGCTCATACTAAAAAGTTGGAAGGTGAGTATGAAAACTTTCCAGATTTTTCGATATTCAACCCCTAAGGGGATGTGAAGTAGTTGGGTACGTTTTCACGAATTCCGACATATTTCTTTGGTCTAAGAAGATATCGAAATGGCTTTTACTTCTAAGGGCTTTAAATATAATCGCAAAAAACTAATTTCTGCATTTTTCGATTGTTAACCCCCAAGGGGGTGTAAGATGTTTTTAAGTTTCCACGAATTAACAGCAGCGGCAGATCAACTACATACTTTTTGTTTTGCTTTTTGTGATTTTATTATCATCAATTTGTATTTCTATCTTTAAAATAGGAAATTTCATTGTTTTATTACGAAATTTAGTTTTATTATAAAATTTCTTTGTTTTATTATTCTTAAATAACTGCAAACCAAAAATAGAAATGATTTTGAAATCACATAATTATGGGTTACTTCCCAAAGCTATTTACATCATGGACATGATAATAACGCGATTAATTCAAGTGGTATAAATTACAATCAAAAAACACATTACTTAAATTAAAAACAACACTAGTTATTAATAATAATTGGTTCTAACAAAAAAGAACATAAACAAAAATTCCCAAATTAAGTCACTTAGTGCATAAACGATGATAGAACGTGGAAAATGAGTCATTCCGTTTTTAAATTGACACATAATTTTATTATTAAAAAAAACACCTTCACATTTTTTGTTAAAATCTTCTCCTAATTATTATTTAAACGGGCATAATACAATATTATACTTTTCGTCAATATTTAATTATTTTACGAGTTCAGCGTAGCAATAATAAAGCCGGACGTTCATAATTGCCCAAAATTTCAAAGTATTTTGCTCGGTGTTAATGATAGTGTGGTGTGTGCACAAATGACGACAAAATACCTGATTAAAAATTATTTAATGGAACAAACTACCAATGATTTTTTTTATATTATATAATTATGGATTTTCTCAAGCATGTAGAGATTACGTATCCTGTTAAAGGTGGTGTAGTTATGCTTGGTGGTTAGTATGCGGCTTTTCAGGGTGCAAACTTTATATGGAAATTCTTTTATTTTTAAGATGTGAAATTTTCAGTTCTCGTTATTATGTAATTATTTTAGTCAGTCAAATATCGTATGTGAAAATTCACGAAATTTACTTTATGTACTTGGACTGTAATTGCAGGGTTAAGTTTCCCTCCTGGATAATTCTATTGTTTCGAAAAGAATCTGTGAGATAAGCTTGTTTTTGGCAAGCTCTTTCGCTAGTCAATGTAATTCTACACGAACATTTGAAATTTGGCGAATTGACCAAGAAAAAGACCTGTTGTTGACCTATGCTCATCGGGATTTACCCAGTAACTCTGAAGTATTTCATCGGTTCGATATAGCTTACGAAGCGAGCGAACTGAGTTGTGTTGACCTTGAAATTCTCGACAGATAGGCCGTGCAAATTTCATGACATTAGAGCTTAGCGATTCAGAGTTTTTGCTGCTTCTGACAAACGAATTTTTGATTTTTGCTTATTTAAGGTGTAATTAAAACATGCATTAGAGCAGCAATCAATACTTTGAAGCCACATCACTTTTTATGGAATTTACACAGGAGAAAATATATCAAGTACTTCTCATAAGAAGGCCTGATACCAGTGCTTGCAAAGAGCCCTTCCATAACTACTTCCCGAGAATCGAGAGAAGAAGGAGTTCACTATTTTGTTTAGCCTCGATAAAATGCAAGACACCGTACGTTGAAGCGAACATATGGTGTTCATCCCATGCGTATATGTTCTTGCAATTAATCTTTCAGTTTTTGTTTTTCGAACATGAACGTGCAGGTTCAAGTCGAAAATTAAAAGCGTATAACGGAAGATTTTATTTTTGTGTTGTTTCAAATATCAAATGTAAGTAAGAAAAATTTGCCAACAGTCTGGGCGCAAATTCATTATTTTTTAGGTACCTATTTTTTATATTTAATTCAATCCAGCCCAACAGTTTGTAGCGCACACAACCAAACCTCGTTTCAATAGAAGATTCAATAGAGATAAACGCGAATTCGATCTCAATAAACCTAAAAGATTTTCGGAATTCGTGAAAACTTAAACAATACCTTACACCACAGGTGGATCAATACCGAAAAATGCTTAAATCGGGTTTCTCCCCGATTACATTTAAAGATTTTAGAAGCCAAAATGATTTTGAGATCTCATTAGGCCTAAGAAATATATCGGAATTCGAGGAAATCTACACAACCACTTTGCACTTTAGGGGATTGAAAAATTTGAAAAAACGTTTCCAGGCGCTTATATCGAGAGCCCACAGAAGAAAAATTAGTTCATAGTTCATTTATTTCAATAATACTTAAATATATATAGACACAGTTTGTAATTATTTTAGAGAGTAGGCTGGAGCCTTTGCAACTAGAAGTAAAATTAATTTGATAACTCGACATGTCTAAAAGATATAACGAAATTCGTGAAAATGTTGAAAAAAAAACCCCTTGTCACGAATATTTTTGTTACTCCACCTCTGCATGCCTAGTACCACATCTACATACATGTACTAAGTTTCAACTTTCTAGAATAAGCCGTTTCTGAGATATAAAAAACCACCTCCCTCCCACCCACTCCAGACACCTGGGTGTCTTTATAGTAGATCTATATAGTTGTCAATTTTTAGCTTTCTATCCTTTGCTGTTTTCGAGAAATAAAAATAAAATTTTTCCCTTTCCACCCCCACCCACAATCACTTGCATCCTCAAATTATTTTTTTCTGCTAGAGAAATCCCGTTTAATGTTAAAAAGAAGGAAAGATAGAATGCAAACGCCAAGTGGTTCGCCTTGCTACAGATGTGCTTCAATTACTACTTGTTAGACCTATTAATTTCTATCACTGCTTCTCAGACTTGTTGAATAAGTACTTAACCCTTCTAACACTCCTTCTAAGGAAGCGAGAAAAGAAGGCATTGCTTCCAATCCCGTTTTGGGTTAAAAAGAAGAAACGAAACAATGGAGACGGTAAAGCCTTCTACTGCCTTTAGAAGTACTTCGAGCATTGCTTCTAGAGGCCTGTTTTTTTCTACTGGTTTATGATGCACTTTTATTGAGAAGAATTATCCGGAGAGCCTTTCGAATGTGGCTACTTGTGTCCTAATTCGAAGAGGCTTTAATCCAAACAATATTTTCTTCAGATGAGCCAACTACTGATCTCAGAGGTCGTACAAAAGTTAATATACCCGAAGCTTATAAAAGATTTCCATTAGCCCAGATCGATATCCTCCTGTACACGAGAGCACCTATGTAAATATTTTACGATTATTCACCATAAAAAAGGGGTCACCAGTTCCCATCGCCAGTACTATTCCTAATTATTCTATAAAATATTTTGTCACGGTATATTTTACGATACCTCACTCTTGTCGTGTAACTTCCAGACAATTTAATGTACCTAATGTACGTAGTATTCCTAGACAGATGGATGGGTAAAGTCTCTAGTATGTTTTTTTTATAGCAAATATATGCATATATAAATATTTTCATTTCTTTCTTCCTGTAGATATCTAATTTGCATAAGACTTGCCGTTAGGAAAGAATTAGACGTACTACTCGCAGATATCGAAATACATCTTACACATGTCATTTTCAAAGGTATTTTAATAAACACGAACATAATTTAAATATAAAAAAAATCGCAACAAATTGTCTTATAAGAATTTTACCCTTTTGCGATTAATGGGATTAAAATTTATGTATCTAAAAAAAATAAATGAGATAAGTAGGCTGATGGGTTGTCAATCATTGGTTTTTTTTAAAATATTGTTAAAATGTTTTAAGAAGATTCTTATCTTCTATAACTGTATACTGTAGATAGTATAACAAACTAGTGTATTGAACTCCTATTACTGAATGGGAGTGAGTGACGTTACACGAGAATCTTAAGTAACGTAGCCATGTTAAAATTCTTAAAGTGAAGAAACGTGATGCGTAAATTATTATGCAAGAATGGCTACTCAATTTGTCTTCATTTTTAGCAACGTTTATCCGAAGAATCATTTCCAGACGACAGGTGGTAATTCCGAGAGATTCGTTTCTTATTTTAATCGTCTGAGTCTTCTAATAGATTTTTATTTAAATTTTATTTAAGTGGAATGTGGATATCTACACCCTTTACTGCTCTACTCTGCTTTACCACTACCACACTCATACGCTAATTTTGGTCCAAACCCTATTTCTACTCCTACGATAAGTGAAGGTGTGTTATTTACATTTTGACGATTTTTGACAGTTTAGTTTTTTGACAATAAATCAAAAATGTAAAAAATGTATTACATATTTTGGAAGGGGACATTCATAAATAATTGTTTGTTCAACCACCACTCCTCTACGATAAGTGGAAGTGTATTTTTTACATTTTGACGGTTTAGTTTTTGAAAGATAACACAAAAAGTAAAAAAAGTATTGTATAATATTATATTATATTCTGGAAGAAGCTATTTTATACATAACTTTTGGTCACACCAACACTGCTCTACGATAAGTGCAAGTGTGGGTTTTTCGCACATTTTGACAGTTTTTAACCGTTTAGTTTTTCGACAATAGATCGAAAAAAATTTTTTATTGCAAATTGTGGAAGGATGCAATTATTCATTTCTAACTTTTTTACCAGACCGAATCAGATTTTTGCAGCAAACTAGAACCTTATACCGTTATTCAAAATTCGGCAAAATATTGTCATTGAAGCCTGACATTAATTGTTTTAATACTTTCGAAAACCAGTACATAGATTTATTCCTGAGACATGGCTTACCAAAAAAGTAAATAAACGAAGATTGGCCCACCGTTCCTGTTTGTTCACGTAAGTTTGCAAGCATTACAGTTTACGAATTGCTATACACGTTTTTAAAATAGATTGCGAAAGGAGAAGGCATTCCGAGAAACTGAACTTTCTAAAGTGGTTTAGTTGTGTAAAACTCTAACTATTTAGATGGCTGTAAAGGCCTGTTCAAGGGTAACTCTGAATTATATGAGATGAAAGAGGTTTCAATAAAGTCGGGGTCACCATTTTATTGACCATTTATCTGTGATAATATCGTCACTTAACATGGCATTTAACAGCAAATTACTAGGAATTCAACAGCAAATCTGAGGAATTGAACAAACCTTTTTCCTAAAATGGGTTAGCTGTGCGTAACGAATTTAAGTGGGTTATCCCGTGTGACTGGTTCAAAAAATTGTTTTTTTTTGGCATAAATTGCATCCAGACTGTAGAATATGTGGGCGAAGTGATTTTCCGATATTCGAAGCCGTTCGGAAGTTACAAGCCGTTATATTCTCTAAACTCCTATGCTATTTCGAATAATGGTCAGTTTTGTCGCGTTTTTCTCAAAACGGTCCTTTCAAATCGGTAGACACGATATCTCGAAATCTATCGAATTCCTTTGAAATTTGGTGAACTTATTCAGTACTCATGTAGACACTTTGTAAACTAGAATAATTGTGATTCATCAAGCGGTTTTTTTTGGCGAGCTGAAGAAGTCGTAAAAAAACAAAAAAAATTTACGATAACTTGCCAAAAATTAACCTTTCAACATTTTTTCATAATCCTAGTTCCAAAACTAGTTCAGACTTCACAAATTAAAATGCCGTTTGATTTTTTTATTTGAGATAAGCAGAACGCCCGCAATCGTGGTAACCGAAAAAAAGATTTTTTGAAAATGAGTGGATAAGATGCCATGTACCTCAGCAATGAGCGACAATTTCGGGCTGAAAAAAAATTATAAAGTGTGCTCAAAATGTGTGGTAAAAATTTCAGTTGTATCTTTATTTAGTTCTCAAAAAAAAAAAATTCAAAAAAAAAAATGTAAAAAAAGAGCCTTCACACGGGATGACCCCTTAATAGTGATCCCTAATTTGTTTATTAGAATGTCAGTTCAACTTACAACAATTTTGCAGCATACGCTTAGAATTTTATTTTCAACGTGAACTCCATAATTTCATACAACGATTTCGATATAAATTTCATCATGAACATTGTATCATTTTTTCATCCAGACTATAAACCTGGCCGCATAAAATCAAATCTTCTTTCATACTCTTAAAACTTTTTAACACAATAGAACCGATGACTGGTTATATAATTTTTTTATTGTTAATAATTCTACGAAATATCCACCTAATCGTGATCATGTTGTTGATCTTTCTTCAAATTTCCTATAAAAAAAATTATCAAATCAAAGAAAAAAACACTTTCCAAAAGTGGCAAAAAAAATCAGCGAAAGTTTGTAAACAAACTCACTTTCAGTGTCTTTCATTTTTCTTATTTATTTTTTTTTCTCGATCTCAAGCCAGTTGTCTAATATAATAATAATCGCAATCGATCGATCATATCTTTCTTTGGGCACGGCGTACCGTGGCGTTGCGAAAATCGTGAATCACGGACCTTATAAAAATCAAAATAAATAAAGCCGGATCAGCAGATAAAATTGAGCTTATTCGCGCGCCCAAAATAATAACACTAAGGCCTTAATGACTTACGAAATAGTGAAAAAATCATAATAATAATCAAAAAAAAAGAAATATGTATTATGATCAAAACTTCGGAAGAAAAACACGTTCTCATTAAAGACGTGAGACTTCTTTTATGTCTATCAGGTTTAAAGGATTTGATTTTTGTTCTTCATTATAATACAGTACAATACCGTGTGCGCCATATCGTGAGAGTGAATCTGATTTCGATTTTTTTTTCTTCCTCAAGATTCACCATCATCATCACCATCAGCATCATGAAATGAAGCGCATTGCCTTTTAATATCACTGAAGAGTTGGGTATTGAGTGGTTCTACGTGTTCACGATTCTGATGTAGAGCCTCTACTTTTCAAAGATAAAATTAAAAAATAATATGCCTATCGGATTTGAATTAGGTTGAGCTTGGGTTCAAGTTGATTTCAAAGTTTTTGGGAGAAGAAAAAGAATCCCAATATGTGGTGTGCCTGCCTGAATGAATACAATTGATCAAAATAATATCGAAAAAAAACTGGATAAATCCCCTGGTCGTGAAGAAAAAAAAGGGACATAATAAAAATGATTCTTTTCGAAGAAGGTCAGTTTTGATTTCAAGCAAGAAAATTGAATGGGGTTTTTTAATCGTAGGCTAACAATATTCAATATAAGGTGCACAATAGACGTTATATTCATTTCAGCTAGACCAAGGGCCAGAAGAAGCAATCAATTTTTTTTTGTTATTTGGAACAATATTACGAAAGATACATTCATCTGATCATTTACTGGAAGAAAATAAAGTTGGAATTGTATTGGACAGACTCATAATTACAATTGTATACAAATAAAGTAGTCTTCATAGTTGGTTCTCTATTCAATTTTATGTGTATGGTGGTTATGTACTCGTATATTAAAGTTTTGTAGAGAATGCAGAAATGTGCTGAAGACAAACCTCCTAAAAATATATTAACACAGGATAACTCTGAAGTTATTATAACTCGTGCCGACGTCACAGTCAAAAAAAAAATAGAATTTTTGAACCAATTCCAATTTTTAAAAATTTTTAGTCACTGCGTCATAGATAGAAAGTCGTAACTGATTCATATTACAACTAAACTTTACCACTTTGGTTAAATGAAACCCTCAACCGACCAATAAAAACTGTTTGCCATTTAATGACCAAAAAAATAACTTTTTAGTCATTTAAAAATAGCTTTTTAGTTATTTCTGTCATATCCCGTAACTTTCTGGTTGTGAAAATATCGTCGTGCCGGCTTACGTTGTTTGAGTGTGTGGCGATAAATAACTTCGTGTATACGAATATGATTCAAACGTTAATTCAATAACTTTCTGGTAATATAGTACATAACTGAGAAGTTATTTGGGCGACTGTTTGGTTATATTTAAATACGAGAAAGTTATACAAGCGACTTTCTTGCATTCGAAATTTAAATAAACTTGTTGCTCAAAACCAAAACAAGCGCAAAATTCACGAATATTGAGTTGATGGCGGAAAACGTTTCTTCAGAGTTTCTTTCCATGTGATTCCACAATATTTTAGAAAATTTAAAATATTTCTTTATGGCGTCGCTATAGACCTTACAGTTTAATGGCCAAGAACTTATATTATAAGGTCCCAAAGAAGAAAATCAGGAAACCGGGTGGTCAGAGAACAACAATAGTCATAATTTGTAAACCTTAAAAAACTTTAGTCACTTCAGAAAAAATACTTTGACCACACTACTACTCCTCTGGTTTTGAGGCCGTCAATTGTGTAACAGATTTTTTGCTTATCTGACAAAAGATTATTTTTCCAACGCTGGCACGACGTCGAGACTACTGATCCGTGTTTAATGGGGGGTGCTGCTGATCCCCACAACACACACTTCCACTTTTATAAACCCAACGCCCAAAATTTCGCAAAGAGTAAAGGTTCGACCAGATCAACCTCCTGTATTAATTGTAAGGTCACATTTCCCATTTTAAGGGTCTACAAGAAAATTTAAATATAAATAGCAAGGTAAAAGTTTTATGAAATATCAGGTCAATCAAATTACACTTTATTTATAAAAGAAATAATAAAGAAACAATTAAAAACAATATGAGAAATGCTTTTACAAACTTCACCTCACAAAAACAGTGTCAATCTTTGAAAACACTTGACTAACAAACCAAATCAACTCAAGGCGATCAAAAATTATAATCAACTGTCAAATCGCATAAAAAATAATACTTCAGTTAAATTCAAAATTATTTTAAAAGATTTGCTTACGAATTTTAATTTATAATTAATTCATTGTTATAAATATACTTGACCCTCTGTCATTTTTAATATTATTATTATTAATAACTTACTTTAATTGCGTATTCAATGTTATTATTCAATTACTAGCTTGTTACTTATTAATTGATATGTTGAAGCTTTCTTATTCAAATTCCTTTACATTGCTAGTACTTTTTTTTATTTGCTACCAATGCTAATATTATTGTATTATATCTTTTTGTTATATCTCTATATCTACGAGTTTGTATTAATATATGTACTTAAGGTGGAATTACAGTGAGAGCGATGCGCACGATGCCCGTGATGACCCAGTCGCATCGCGCGCGCCTAACGTGGTACCTGTTATAGCGAGTGCGCTGAAATACTTCCGGCAACTGTCAAATAATATTTTCAAATACTGAAATATTTTGTTTGCAGCCTGCAAATGTATTGCCTGTTTCTATTGTTGCATATGTGGCAAAGGCGCGATAAAATTTGAAAGTAGACTACCAAAGCGATGCGAATAGAGTGAAGCGATATTAACATGCATTCTAATCAGCTGGTAGCGCGTCGCATCACATTCAATATAATTGCACCTTAAGAAACTTAACCTTAATATATAAAGATAAAGCGATCTGAAAATATATTTGCTCCAACGTAGAAATTCTAAACAGGATAATCTAAGTAAATTGAATGATCCCAGACCTCATCGTCTGACAATTTTTGCTGTTTCAGACAAACAAACATACCGAATTGTTTTTCAAGATAATGTTATAAGCAGATTAAAAAAAAAAAGAATTGATATTTCCACTTTTGTATTCACTGCTCATATAAAAGTTTAAGTAACTCATAAGCTAATCATTGTTCTAAGAATACCTTATTTAAATTATTGAAATTTTACTTATACAGATCACGTATACTTACTTCACGCACAATGACCGGTAACATAAAATTTTATTATATTTATTTTATTTGTTAACATAATTTATGTATGAATGTACCATTGTATTATTTTTGTAGTTTATGAAAATGATTTTTCAAGAATCTTTATGGTGCTAAGAAGAAATGAAATTAACGAGAAGGAGGGAAACAACGAAGGAGCCTGAAATGAAAATATTTAAAACATAGAGCGAATGGAGTTAATTTGGAGTCGAGTCGAGAATCGTTATGACTATTTAAGAAAACAAATTGATTTATTCCGTTAATACGATCCGCCATAGTAGTAATTGTTTTATCGATGTCGAGCTTATAGTCTTTATAACAGTAGAAGTACAGAGCTTACTTTCACGCGGCAATAATATGGCAGCCATGTTAGGAACATTTTTTCTGAGTCTTCTTTTGGAGGCATCAACAAGTAAAATAACCCAATTTTCAGGTTGATTTAAATTATTCAAGGTGATAAATTATTTAAATGACTTTGTGGTTACGAATATGACTCAAAAGTTGTTTCAGTAACTTCTGGTAATGTACATGACTTAAAGGTCGAAATTTAGAAAAATGGCTTCAATAATTTAGGCGTTGAAAGTAGAAGTGTTTCAATCCAAAAAAAATAATTTTTTAGATAGGCTTAAACAACTTTTGTACATCTTTATGGAAAGTGTACTTTACGGATTTTTTTTTTTAAAATTATTACAAATTGTTTCACTTCTCCTATAATAAAAACTCCAAAAATTTTAATGTAAAAATGATCCAAGCAAAAAATATCAGTTGTTATAAGGGGATTAGACCATTATTGCACAAGTATAAAACAAAACCGGCCTCGACTTCCGACTGCGACCATCGTGTCGCTCCATTGAAATAAAGTGGAAACTGCGGCTTAATCTGCTGAGGTTGTGAAGAACCAATGCGTGTCGTGTCGACAGCGACGAAAAATAAGAAATTAGAGTGAAAGGGTACCTCAATAGTAGCTATCTATCCTAAGCGATTCTAGAGAAATAAAAGTCATAAGTTTTTGCTTTCCACCCTCATACACTACCCCCAGCACCTGCAAAATTCATTTCTCTAACTTTTTTTGAAAATTTCCCGGTTCTCGAAAGAAACTTGACAAATTTTTATCCCTCAATTCCAAATTTGACATTTAGCATATTCCACTTATACACACTAATTAAATTGTATCTTTCTGGTGGAATTGGCTTGGAATATATTGAAGTGCAAAGTTGGTCATCCCCACTTCACACGCCTCCTTCCCCAATAAAATTTTTTTTTCTAATATGCGCTCTTAGGCTGCGCCTACAAGCAATCGCTGAATTTCAATTCTGTATCATGAACCGTTCAGGAGATATACATTACAATAGACGGCATCGACTCCAGGTTTCGAGCGTTTTGGACCCACCGTCCCACCTTCTATCACCCAAACTCCCAAAAATATGTCAACTTTAAGAGTTCTACCAAATGTACCCACCAACATTTTTTTTTACTTAATAGTGCTAGTGTTTAGGAGGTCCGAGCCTGCCAAGGCGTTTGCGAACGATGTATACGGCCGACAGACGGACTTTTTTTTAAACTTCATCTCGATCACAATACTTTATTGTTAAAAAATAATAAGACAATGGAGCCGCAGTGATCTCTCGTGATGGGCTGTGGCACAGTGCTATAGTTCACCCTTCTTAATCTAACCTAACCTAAGAAATAATAAAACAAATTTATGCCATCACTGCTGGCGATGATAAATTAAAGGTTATTTCGTACTCCAGGGGAGAATAGCTTCAATTGAAACTATTAACAGCTCGGATCAGAGAAGTTCTCGATTTTGTTTAAAAAAAAAACAATACTTTTAGATTTAGACCACAGGTATCAAATTCATTTTTTAAAAGCAAAAATAAAATAAAAAGTTAAACAGTATAAATAAAATGTAAAATCCATGGAAACAATGGTGACCCCGACAACGATTTTGTAGCCAAACGTACTTCTTTTTTAGATTAGATTATAGATGGTGCAGGACGGTCTAAAAAAACACGATTTACTGCGGTTCTCTCAGTGGGCCTATTGTGTTACGTACTACTTATATCGAAACCTTTTCAAATTTTTCACTTTTTTATATTTTTCAGATTCGTTAAGTTGAAATCATATTCCAATATGCTCGCAAATAAAAGGACGACTGTATCATGGCTATACCAAAACGTATCGATATTAACAAATGTATAATTAACTCAAAACACAAAAATTCATTGATAAAAACAATATTGATTTTATTGATTGAGAAAATATTAATAAAATAAAATCGAAGATAACGATCCAGTTAATCACATTATTAATGATCCAAAAGAACATCTTATTTTTGTATTCTTTTTTAAAGTCCATAGCCTCATATTTATAATTTTTTGATGCAAATCAACGTTTCTGAGTTATTTTATAGTTAGGTTGTCAGGTCTTTCTGATTATGACTTGCCGAAAAGTGTTTGATCAAATATTTTAAAAACCTTTTTTTTTCATTTTTAAATATATTATGCAAAATAAGTTATCATAAAAAAAGTGTTTTATGTCATCGAAAACCCACAAGTCAGATCTAGGCTACACTCTAGAATGGATAGAAAGTGATAGCGTTTTGGATTAAATAACATCGGAATCGCAGCCACAGGGTAAAAAGAATATCATGTTGGTCGGTCGGTCGGTAGTTACCTACCTCAAAAGTTTTTTTCTTTATTTTTTTAATTATTTTATTGCTTTTTTTATACTTTATTGTGTATCTCTTGTAGCGAAACCCGAACCTGTCTCGATGGTTGTGTAACTTTTCTCAAAGAACACGATGATAATTATGTATTTAAAGTATCTTGAGAGATGGCAAAAATTATGCAATCATTAAACACGATTTTAAATAGAAACATAGCGTGGAGAAGTCAACAATAATTAACCAAAAAAAAAACAAGTACGGCCAGCCAACATTGCTTTTTCGGTTTTCTTACGAACCATAGAAATCTTGGATTTATTCAATCGTGCTATTAAATACAAGTCTAGTTAGCATTCTAATTTCAATGCTACAATTCTGTAGTGACTATGCCTATTGAGTCTGAATGGAGTTTTAGTTTAAAAAAACCGCAATAGAATTGAATTTTGCTATGATTTCCTTCCTGTCAGAGCCGGCCTAGTCGTTTCCAATGTTAGTTAATTACTGTGTGGTAAAGGTCATGGAATTAAGATCGATTTTCAACTTGGAAATTTGATATTTCTCATCATCACAGTTTAATTACATCGGGTATTATAAGGCAAGAATAGGCTATTTAAAGAATGGAAAAAATATTCATCCTTCGAATCGGATTAGAGACGTATTTTTGATTAATGGACTTATAGAAAAACTTTTAATATTCGAAGCACAGTCGAGCTCGATTACAACGGATATTGTTGTAATAATGGAGTTCGTAAGTCTCGAAAACAGTTTACCATTTGAGGAGGTTAGAAACAAAACGATTTAAATTTATTTTTTCAATAAAAGTGATAGCTAGTAATCTTTAACATACTGGAATATTTTCAATACAATGCAATTCAACACGTTTTGTTCCTAACGTACTCATTCATTCTTTATCGTACTGTTGCATGCGTACCTTGGGAACCAGAACAATTTACTTATCAATGACATCAAAGTTTTCAGAGAAAAATACCAATCTAGAATATGGTAGATAGCCCTATATATCTTGCATGTTCTAGACACTTCTTGCCTATTCCACACATACAACCGATTATGCTGAAAATCTCTCGACTCAACACATGCAGTGTATAAGCGCAGCACAGCTTGTACATGAGACCGGTTTTTCTACTGCCAGAGTGAGGCAACGACCAGTTCTACGCGAAAGTGTATTTGTGAAGTGAATTTCCTTGATAACAGTGATCGAGTAGTAAATGAAATCGGGACAAGTTACCAATAGTGTGACATTTGGATGCAATTTAATAAATCGTTGTTATTTCTATTAATTTTATTCGAAGTCCCGGTAAAACCTTCATGACTGTAGTTAATACGTTCCATAATATTTCTTGTTCTTTGTATTTCATTATTTTATGGATTTATTTAATGTTATTATTTCGAAAATAAATGTGTTTTTTTTTTTTATTTTCAAAGACGATTTTTCCTTCTGGTTCTTTTTTCCACCTGGCTATCTAATTTTAATCACTGTATTATTTAAAAATTAACCACCTGAAATGTTACAAAAAAAAAAAAATTTGATACCCCAAAATTTTTATTTGTTATGATCGACTGTAAATTTTAAAAAAAATGTAAATTCTGAAATTTTTTATTTTTGCGTTTTACGACTAGTAGACTCCGAAAAGCAATAAAAAAAAGTTGTCCGTCTGTCCGCAAAACGTCTTTTCTGATACATCTTTTAGTGATACCTCAAGACTGTTACAAATAATCTCTTATTTATTTTTTTTTACGTATTTAGCCCCAAAGTACTCAAAAAATAATAAAGTTGCTGCCAGTCTGTTGACAGATTTTTTAGGGGTAGTAGAACTAAAGGTTAAACAAAATAATTGTCCGTCTGACCGTCGTCTGCAAACGTGTTAAGAATGTTCATGGTATCCCAAAGCGATTATTAAGAGTTGATAACAAGTTTTGCTACTCTATTGATTTTTTTAATACGAACATTAATTCCATTATCATTTTGTGATTGCTGTGTATATTTAAAAATTATTTATACGTGAAATAAATAAATATCACGAGAATGCGACAAGATTCTACATAGTATTCCATCTACGTACATGACGACGAGCAAGGAAAGCATTTAAAGCGAAAATTTCCTAGTTTCATATATCAGGAACGAATCACCTTAGGAAGTTGAAGCTACAAATTTGTATGTAGGTACTAGAAAAATAAATTTGTTAAGGATTGCAGCGGCGTACGGAAGGGAGAGTAATAAAAAATTAATTGATAGCTCTAGGCACGGAAATCAAGGCTTTTCAAAGTTTGAATATCGTAAACGTTTGAAGCTGGAAGTAGAGAGTATACCAAAAATGTTTGAAGGAGTCAGTAGCGTACGGGAGTGAAAACTTTGCAAGAACGGATAAAGGAAAAAAGTTGAAACTTAGTCTATTTGTAGAGGTTTAGAAAAGGAATATACGCACTGTGAGACGAGAAATGTCGTAACTTCCAAAAACAGTTTTTGAGATAATTGAATTTTAAAGATTGCAACAGTTCCAGTAATCTTAAAATTGTGTCTAATGTGTTTTTTTTTAAATAATAATAACCATTTTGGAAGTTAAGACACTTCTCGAATCTTATAAATCTTACGGAATGAGCAGTGGCGCAAAGAACAGGGAGTGGGTCCATCAAATGGCCCTCCCATGTACACCTATGGGATAGTCCCAAAAACTACCATTAGATTTATTGGACCACGAGCCATATAATCCATTGATTTAAATACGATTAGATAAATTTATTTTGATCGGTATTTTAATTTAATAAAATACACGCTCTGAATATCGAAATAAATTTATCATTATGAAACAAATTAAAACTATTCAGTAAGTCGTGATTGTCTGTCAAAAATTAACAGTCACTTAATAACAAAAAATTTAAGACAAATAGGTCAAGGAAAGTTTATTTTCACAAATTTCTTAATTTTCGGGTTGTTATGTACATTCTCAAATTACGACTTTGGTACTCTGGCTAATTTTTGAAGGAAATTTTTTTCAAAACGACCAAACTTTTTTTGTTAAAAAAATATATACCATATTTCCAGAGCCATGGGTCTTATGGGCTTCAAAGGAAACAAATTGTTTAGTCATTTGGATTATATGCATTTTTCATGTACGGTGGACCGACCAAATTAAATATTTTTAAGAAACACACAATAAAGCAGCTCTTTTCGAAAAGCTCAGGACATTCTGTCATAATTTTCTGAAGTTAACGCAACTATTTCCAAGTTCGTTTTAACGTTGAATTTGGCGAAGATGTGGAATTGATTGAGGATGTTACACAATTCATAAATTGCTTCATTTATTCCACATAAATTAAAGTTTAATACCAAAATCTTGTTCGGTTTGTTTTATTCGCTATTTAAAAAGAATCCTCCAAAAAATTCTCAAACTGTGCGGAGGTCGTAGTCTGATATTTATAGAATTTATGGTGCTTACGCAAAATAAGGTAGCTACTGCAAAAAAGCAAATCTTAATCTTAACTTTGACTGTGATTCTTATCATTATTAAACCCCATTTGTACATATATAATTTATATGTTATTGCAATAAAAGGTTCCTCTTAATTTCGTGTTTGTTTAACTTTAAGGTATATGCTTCCTTTATGCAAACATTTTTTTATATAGCATGACGAAAAAACTACGAAATTTTGGGTTTCTATCGTATAAACCACAACCCAATTGGTATCCTACTCTAAACAATTTTGAGAACAGCTGTTCTAAACTATTCAAAGAACGTACAAAACTATTTAAAACAAATAAAAAACTTTTCTATTAAAATCATGATTCACCAATAATTAGCAGATTATATGCAATCAATGAATACTAATTGCATTATTAATTCCCTATAAAACTAAAATCAAAATACATACCTAAACATTTCGAAAATCAAAAACTAATAAAAAATATTCCATTCTATAAAACAACATTTCAAAAGAAAAGACTGTTATTTAAATTTCTTTTTACTGATTTGTATTCATATTCAAATTGAATCTCAAAAATCGTGTATAATTTAACAAATTAACATTTAAAAAAAAATAGTAATAAAATTAATAATAAAATAATAACTAATCTGATCAGATCATACTGCGTGTACTATTTTATGAAAGTAATGTAATTTTTATCTATCACCTCTAATTAAAAAAAAAATGTACAGCAATTTGTAACGACATTTCACTTTCACTTTCTTATAGTGTTTTATTTTTATTTTATTTTTCTTTCTTTCTTTCTTAAATATAAATTATTATCAATGTATACGTTTCACGTTAAAAGATCAACAACAACAAATATATCTGATCATTTTTGTTTACATGAGCGACTCTGACTGTGTGTTAAAAGTAGAGAGTGAAAGTGAAAGTGCCTATATACAAACAGCAACACAAAAACGACAACAACAAATTGCTTGTTTCTCGGCTTTTCTTATAATGTTTTTTTCTCTTCGGACTCTTGTCTATGGTGTTCGTTATTTTTCTTAACAAGATCTTAGTACTAAACTAGCGAATTAAAGAGAATACAAAGTGAAAAAAATAAGAATAAAAATAAATATAAACAAATGTTGCTATAATGATGATCATGTTGCTGGATCATACCGTTGATCATGCTGATGCTGAATGATTATGACGATCTTGTTCAGATAGTTCGTATGATATTTCCAAAAAAAATGTTGTTTTTTTTTTAAATAAATAAAAATATATATTTAATATATTTATCCAGTCGATTGGAGTTGAACTCGTTGTTCTTCGATCGGTACAAGTTTATTTGTTACACCTCTCATACCAACACCGCCACCGCTGCCGCTCCAAACCATATCGAAACAATTTATCGTCTCATTTTCGCGATCTTTTTCATGAAACATCACAAAATTGCTATTATCACCGCCACTAAACAAATAATTTCCATTCATATTTATTTTATTGTTATTATTGTTGATTAACTGATTATGACTATGAAGATCATTAACAAGATCACTACTGCTACAATAGTATGGGGCGTTCGTATTGATATTGTTATTATTGTGATTATGATTATTGTTATTACAATTATTCTGTGCAAGATTTTCGATATTGATTAGCACATCGTCACCGAATACACTATCCGAAAATACACTTGAACTGTCCGATGAGAAAAGATCGCTACGTAAATCGACCGTTTCCATTAGTTTTTTCGATATTTCGTTAATACTTTCGGTTAGTAGCGATTCGGCTGCCGGAAAATCGATAAAGCTACGATGATCGTCATCCGTTGGGGACGAAGACATTGTATTTGTCTGACCATTATAGAAGATATGATCGTCACCGAAATTGATCCCGTTGAGTAGATCACATCCTGAATCGCCCGAATCGCTGAAACTACCATTGCGAAACAACGATCGATTGCTGTTCTCGATCTTCGATGCACTTCGCCATTCGTTTTTCGAATTGGCCGATCGATTCGAACCGATAACGCCAACATCCTTACTTCGTTGCAATTCCAAATCGGCCGTATTATCCGAACATGATCGTCGCAATGGAAATGCCCAGATTCGACAAGACGGATCGCAGATTCGACAAAAGCATGTTGCGATCGGTTCGTCTTCCGATTGGATCTTAAAGAGATTGTCGATCATGTCTTGTTGCTTCTGTTGCGGATATTCGTTACGAACATCCTGACAGTTCAAGGAATTCTCCATTCTATTAAATAGCTCCCTGGAATTTAAGGCCATCTCATGGGTAACTAAATGACTAATATCGGGCTCAATCGCGATGCCGCCTTGTTGCGAGGATATACTCTCGGATATGCAAAGGTTATTCGGTGGTGGTTTACGATCCTTTTTTCTTCGTTTCCGCGGTTTTATAATTCGCGGCAGGCATGTTTCAATAGCCGTACCATTCGAAGAGCTTTCGTCACTCGTTACCGAAATACAATCGGCCGGAGCACTAGGTCTCGTAGCATTGTTAGCATCGCTACTTGAATTTAAGATAGTAGTCTGATTCGCGTTTTCCATGGCCTTTTTTGACAATAGAGTACCATTTGGGGTTTGTTTTGTCACGCCATCACGCTTTTGCATTCGATTTCTATAACGTCCTGTTAATATAAGAGGAGCTCCGTGTGCATGGATCGCAAGCCTTGACATGGCCTTTTCGTCGAATTCCGATGAATTATTCGAGACCAACATTCGATGTTTCGGATTGCCCGGCGCATTGTTGTTGTTGATATTACTATTGTTGAAATTGTTTTTCCTGGGGCGTCTGGCAGCGGTGGATATCAAAGGAATACCAGCCCAACCGTTCGGATTTTGAGCAAAACATCCCATCATGTAGGAGTGTTGTTGTCGCGATAACGACAAATGTTGTTGCTGATGTTGATGCTGCTGCTGTTGATGTTGTTGATTTGTGCAATAATATCCAGATTGCTGTTGTGCTCCATGTTGCTGATGTGGATGATTCTGGGACATTATGTAGCGATTCGGATTGTATGATGATGTAGTTTGCGCCATACTTATCGCGCAATATATTCGACCCCGCCTGAAACTGACCCGTTCAATTGATCCTTCTTCAATAATTTTAATGCAGCAGTTTTAATCGATATATTTCTCATATTTTCGGAAATAATATTATATAGGTAATCCAATTGATAAATCGATAAGCTCGTTCGTAATCCTTCTAGGCTTGCACTATTTTTTTTTTTTTTAATTTAGCACGATCACTTGGTTGATTGATCACTCGGAGAAACCATATATTAGACGATCGTTAATTATAACAAACGAAATTGGGTCATTGCAACAGTCCTTAATGTCCATTCGTTTTCAAATGTTCAATTCTCATCGCGCGACACTAAAATTTATCGCTATGCCGATCACAGATCTCTCGATCATTCAATGGCCACACTCGTTCATAAAGTTTCATAATACGGGTGACAGGCGACAAACCGACATTGTAACTTGCATATTTCGTTAACACAGAGGCTTTATGTTGCAATAGGCCACTAATTTTTTTTTAGTATTTTATTCGACCGGGAACAAACGGTGACAAGAGTCTCGATTTAATAAGAAAATCCCCGACGAAAAACAACTATACAACAAAAACCGAATAAGTAGCAATTGCAGAAATTTTTATAACAACCAATGATTGCGCGGCGCGACGCAACACAATCCAACTTAGAGGAATCAAGTGATCAGGTCTGCAAGCCTCTAAGAGAAGTTTAGGCTTGATAGAGAAACATACACATTTCGTAATAGAAACATTCTACAAGTCTTTTTAACATAGTGCTAGACTACTATTACTAGATTATAGCCGGTTAAGTCTAATTTTATATTTTAACCGTCTTTAAGTCTCACTCTCCGGTTAGGGTATTAATTCGCGGCGATATGTAAGCCAAGCTTTTCAACAAGAAAAAACCGAACAGAGCGTTACCGACAGAGTGGCTAAAATCTCGAATTATAACGAACCGACGTCTTATACTGTCGGCGACCAACTAATGTAGAAATTCATTTAAAGTTTGTTTCGTATAGAAACTTGAAGCGAAGGTAGAGCCAGTAAGCCCAGGCAGCCAGCTAGCGGCAGCAAGCAAGCAACGTATAGATGACTTTTTTTTTGTAGATATTTTTTTCTGGTTTTCTTCAGTGTTCCAACCAACTTCCAATGTGAATGACGATGACGACAACGAAAAACGATGAAACAACGACAATCAAAGAGTTGAAAGTTGTAATACCGAACAACATTCAGGGTATAGTCAATAGTGTGGAAGATATTGTCAAGTAAATTGTTGCTTACTCATGCGGGTGAGCACTCACTAGTGCTCCTCTATTCATAATAATGCACAATAGTTTTCCCCGAGCAATTCTTTTTTTTTTAATAAAAAATAATGCAGACAGTGTGTGGGATCCGTTGTCAGTCGGCGGGAGTAGAGTCGAAACATACAACACATAGGGTAATATGATCCGTGGTGAGTGTCTAATGTTGTCATATGGCGCAGAAGTGTTTGCAATGTAGTCTGGGATCCCCTAATGGGTTCCAGTACGCCTACATCTATTCAGTGTTTTATGAATGAGGCATTCGAGGTGGAATAGTGGGAACTAATCATAGCACTATTTCTATTCTAACGTCTAATTCTAGTTCACTGTATTTTCGATACACCTTGAGCACCAAAAAGAGTATCTAATATATTTAAATAAAATTAGATATTATCCAAAAAATTATTAAATCAAAATAGCTATTGGTTTGATTGTGTGATTGTTTGCATGTTTGTTTGAATAATTGTTTGCATGTTTTGCATAGATTAGTATGCATTTGTTTGTATGACTCTTTTAGGGCCATTATTACGATCTTCAGTTAAACTCTAACTGGAACTATAACCGGAAGTTTTGTATGAAAATCTGTCAGTTAAAGTTCCAGTTAGAACGTAAATGAACAACGTAGGAACGACCCTTTATGTTTCTATATATGACAGTTTGCCTGTTTACTTCATTCATGTTTGTTTGTTTGATTGCTTACATATTTCTTTGCATCATTGCTAACATGTCGCTTTGTATGATTGCTTACGTGTTTGTTTGTATGATTGCTTACATGTTTGTTTTTATGTAGGCTGTTTTGTACAGTTGTTTCCTTTCAAATCTATTTGCATTCTTCTATGTATCTTTGGATTGATCATTGTTTGCCTGTATGATTGTTTGATTTCTATCATTTTTTGCACGTTTGGTTGTATGATTTTTTGAAAATTTTTGTAAATGATTTTTTTCACATTTTGATGTTTGAATATTGTTGGGTTTAGTGTTTCTTTGCATGTTTATTTGAATGACTGTTTACATGTTTGTTTGCATTGGTTTGAATGATTCTTTGTATTTGTATGATTGATTACGTGTTTGCTTGCCAAATTATTCTCGCTATATTTTTTGAATGATTGCTTAAATGTTTTCCTTAATATGTTATGTATGTTTGCCTGTTCAATATCATTGTATGTATGTTTATATGTTGTATAGGCAATTTTGTTTTCGCCACCAAAACCTAACAATCCGATCGCTACCCTTACGTTATTTTAGTTTACTGATTGCGGAGGAACCTTCTAAAATTGAGAGAGTTGGGCAAGCACTCACCCCAGGACCTTTGATTCGAATAGAACTCCTCCCAAAACTTCTATTGATTCTTCCCACACACCTCGCTTTCCCGTCATATCCGAAAGTTTGTAATTGCATGGGGTCTAGCACCGATTCCCACCCCATTGGCAAGGCATAACAGACACTCTAAAGGCAGGCGTCCACTAGAGGCGGGCCGCATCGCAACGGTGCGGCGAGCAATTTTTTTTCTACATACTTCGTTCCGTTGCAAGTGTCGTTCAGTGGACGCACTTCCATAACAATGTATGGCAGGCGGATTTTTGCGATGCGGCCCGTCCGCCCTAGTGGACGCCTGCCTTAAGGAGACATTGCCCAATATCAATTCAATATTTCCGAATTTTGAACTTTCACCCATGTGGTTCTAAGCCCGTCAATTGTATTATTAGAAAACTAAAGTAAGCCAGTTCAGTCTGAAAATATATTTAATGAAATTTAATAGTAAAAAAGGTTAAAAATAAGTAAGAAAAAAAAATTACTGAAGAAAAAATATTAACTGTGCTACGTATTTATATTCAATTTAAGTTCGTTAATATCGTTCAAATTGAACCCATCGCAACTATTCACCTAACTGGATTTTTATCCTGCAGTCAATAATATTGGTTATTTCAAAGTATAAGGAAGCAGGCAAAGAAATTATCTTCCTATTAAAACATGGACGACCGATGATGATTGGCTTACATGTAGATGGCGCTGGTTTAGTTTGGAAAAGGAGCAAAAAATCATATATACCTAGCTAGAGACAACTGTTACCTGAGGTTTCCTGACCATTTCATCAGCTTATAAGTGAAAAACATCAACATTATTTTGGACTTTTCAGTTTTTTTTGATAATCAAATTGTTATCTTCACAATTGTGAAATCTACGAAATGATATTTTGTAATTAAATATGTAAGCATTACTAGCCCTCGCACAATACTTAAAAGGGCATCCTTTTATAAATTAATCGTTGTCTCGTCTAATTTGCTTTGAACTAACAACAATTACTGACTAAGTTATCTAAAAAGGGCATTTAAAACGTGTTAATCTTCTTTGATTCATAAAAATTCATGTCATTCGCATAAATTCTAAAGTTACATCAGTGTACAGAAACAATTAACTGCATCAGTTCTACAAAAAAAGAACAAATCATTTCGTACACTTATCTTAATTAAAACACAATGCTATTGCCCTAATTTTCTCTTCTCTCTGTACGACGGATCTTATTGGCTAATTAACACCTAGTGGAGATGAATGTTAATTACTACAGTGTGAATCCATAAAAAAAAATCTACAATAAGAGTCATCGTCAAGTTCGTAAACAATCGAATTGTTAAGCGGCTATTAACGACTCCCAAAAATAAATTGATTTGAACCCAACCCAAAAACATTTTTTTTTTCATTTTCTAATAAATGTTAGTTACGCCCCATACTTAAATTTGACAACCAAAAATCCTATCGACATCACGGCTGATTATAATTAAATCGCGCCGGAAACAAGGCGACAATATTCGTCTGGGCTGGGGTTCAAATTCAAAATGTTGCTCTATTGCCGCTATACCAACGGGCTTAAATTGGGTCAAGAACAGTACCTCCTCAAACTAAAAAAAATTAAGACAATAAACCATAAAACGATAAACTTTCAACTCTTTAATGAAACTTTGAAAAGGTGTTTATAATTTCACTAATTGCGATTGAGTGTGGGTGCCCTTTAGTATTGTACTTGTGAACTATCTATGGCGCTGCAAATTCGAGCATTCGGTCAATTTTTTTTCCACCCGTTTGTTACCATATAATCAATCGGGGCTATAGTGGAAATAATCTAACACAATGTGATCATAAAGTATAAAAACGCCACCCGCTCATCGTTCATTTTCTGTCTTTCATACCTTATTTATTATGCACCACCGCCATAAATGGAAAGCCCTGAACCGAAATGTAATTTCAAATGGTGATAAGTAATTTTCTCTTTCGGAACTAGTTGCCTCGCGATTTGATCATGAAAAAAAAACTCGGCTAATAACAAATACACCGCGAAACGGTAGCAAGAAAAACAATTTTATAGAAACAAAAGCATAGTGACAAAATCTCATCATTTCTCATACGAGTGAGTACATACCTGTGGCACCTTCATAACGATCATTTCCCATTATGATATGATAATGCCGCCACACCGCGCCGACCCATACGATCAGGCCGTATATTCAATTGACTTAGTAACCAATTGCCATACTTTCGTTGGGTGAGAAGTAACACCTGGCCTAGGTATTATTATGCCTATGTTTGATATGATGCTCATTACTGAGAGAAAGATAGCTGGAGAGAGCTTTCACATCGTCATATCAAACATATCGGATTATGATATGATACCCTACCTACTGGCACGTTGTATTGAAACTTGCACGAGTAACCACTTAATTATATTCAGTAATCAAATATTAACGATGTTCGCTTGAGAGTGAATAGTGAAAATGTGGCTACACGAGATCATCTTGGTAAAAATAAAAGCCACGAACGAACGATGAAAATAAAAATTAAACTGAGAAAAGAGAAACGATATGGTGAAATCGATCGTTTGATATGATGTCGATCTCTAGGGAGACAGTTTTGTAATTGATGGATCCACCTACTAATGATTGGTATTAGATTAATCAACCGAGCGTGTTTCATTTAAATTCATCATCGAATCTCGTTCATGTTTAGAGGAAACATAAGGTTCGGGTACGGGCAGAATGTTTTTTTTTGTACTCTACATAAAATCTGTAGCATAGTATAATACTGATTCAAGTCGAAATAGAGGGTCACCCTTTGATGCAGTTCCACAGCTAAAGGTACAGTCTGGCTGGTACTGTCGACCGTCGCGGTCAGCAGTAACTGCCAACATCAACTGCTCACCGCTGCTGCTTTGCACTCACAACCGTCAACTGCAGAGCAGTCGCAAACAGACAGGACAGCTTGTTTTTGCCTGAAGCAAAAGGCTACTGCCGGCAGTTACTGCTGACCGCGACGGTCGGCAGTTCCAGACAGAACGTACCTTAAGATGACAAAGATAGGCGATAAAATGTTGGGATAGAAGACTTAGCGTGGTGAAACGAGAAGTGACGGTGGACGTTTTTCTTGAATTGTTAAAGGTTATACTAATCAGGAAACAGATTGGCTGACAATGCGTTCCACATTACTTACGAGTAAGTTCGGATAATGGAAGACTGATTAAATTTCACTGTTTCCCACGATAAGGGAACAGCTATGGGACGTAGCACGTAGATGCGGCAAGCACTTATGTACAGCGTTTGCACCCATGGGTGTTCCCCGCAACAATCATGGGTGTTCTTACAACAACCATGTGGGGTGCTTCTCAAAACATCCATAATTATGGGTATACTACCATGGGTGTTAGCAAACATTCATGGGATTTGTTCGACCAGGGAACAAGGTACCGGATGGACATTCGTTCGAATAGTCGTAAGATAGAAAACTGGAGAGCATGCATCAAAATATCGTTTAAGCTTAAATATATCACCTGAGCGCTCAAGGCCTTTTAGAAATTCAAAGTAGCAAATTTACAATTTTTTGGGTAGAAGTCCAGAACGCGTTTAATACTGAGATGCGGTGGAGGTTACTATGCGACTGGCACCCTAAAGAAGAGCTAGGAGACTATTTCAATCGGTATTTTTTCAGTTGTCATTTGTATCTCAGCATTAAACGCGATTTGAACTTCTACCCAAAAACTAACAAAGTTATGCCCAGACAGTTGGCAAATTATTACTTTTATGAAGTCATTGTATTGCACACAACTTATTTTCAAAATTGTTTAACAAAAGTTATTCGTCTTTTTTTTTTAGATAGAACAAAACAACAAAATAAAACTGTCATTTATCCTAAATTAATATTTATATTGTTCTAAAGAGCATAAAACAATTTTTTCTTGCTTATTAATTAAATATTCTTTCAAGAGACGTCTGTTCTGTTATCACGTTTCATCGCATATATCTTGTAGATCTGATGTGTAAACTGTCACACACCTAGAAAAACTTCCATGCTAAAAAAAAAAGAACAGATGAACCACTTTTTCGTCTTAAAGATGCAGCAAGTTCCCTCAGAAAAGAACAGTTCATAGAAACCGAATGGAATTTTTTTTTCGGTTTGTGTATTCAAAAGTTGAACGAAAAGTTCAAACAAACCTAAACGTTTCTAAGAGACATTTTGTGCTCGAAATATGCACAGTACATTATTATTCTGTGTTTTGTTTTTTTTCGGGCTTATGGACTGGACCGTTACATAATGGCCTTGGTCAACAAAGCAACAACAGGTTCACTATAATACCGAGAGACAAGTATTGTTCAACGTACTCATATCTCTGGTACTCGTTAAAGTATAATTACCTAAACTGTACTGTACTGTACTTTGAAAATATTAAAGTACACACCATACCAACAACAAACGAGCTTTTTTCGCAATGCATTTATTTACAAGTACTGAAAATCTTTACTGGTTCCGCTGACTGTGGTTGTTAGTTTTTTAGGATCTGAATGAAATCCGAGCCGGTAATTTTGAACGTGATAAAAGTTTTGCTGTAGCAACTTTTTTTTTGGCATTGTCTTACGATGTAATTTTTTGATCGTTACAACACAGGATGGTGATGATGATGATGGTGATGACTGATGAGAGTAGTCTGACCCAACTTCAACATATCGCATTGCATAGGTGATAAAAATCACATGAGTATAGTGTGGAAGTACAAGACCAGGGCCTTATGTTTACCTGTACCAGTACCAGTTTAAATGATGTGAGGATGACTTTCGAAACCAGAGCAGTTTTTTTGAAGATGCGATGTTAAAGGTGAACACCACTTTATATATTATACTCTCTTTTTTTACAGTCAGACAGGTATCAACACTCATCATCCCATCAGTACACATTCATTGCACAACATAATCTTCTTCTTCGTTTTCTTTGTTGAATAGTTTTTTATTTTAAATGATGGAAACAGTTTTTAATATGGCGCAAGGTTCATCTACTGGCCGTACCTACAATACACGTGCCTTTCAGTTAACTTGGACGAGGTAAACTCAACAAATCTTTTACCTTTTTCATGGAGCTTAGAGTCTTTGGGTCATTCATTTTTGGATTTAGTTCCACTAAGACCGTGTAGGTCAACCGGTATGGCATTATAATATCTACTACTTTATTTAACACATTATTCAGATCACATTTAGATTTTTTTAGGTACGCTACGTATAGATTATGAAACCACTGGATCATAATAAAAATAAAATACTCATGGCATGACCGACAATATTATCCATGTTTTGGTATAGATCGAAAATTCATTGATTTGAGAATCCTTTGTTTTGTAATTTAGAGTTTCAATTCAAGTGATAGGCAAACATTTTAATGATTACAATGGTAAATAGATGATTTGGAGAATATGAAAGAGAATCGTGTTTCTTTTTGGAAATTTCATTTTGTATTTGTATGATCTGATATTGTACATTTGTTTATCTGAAACAGAAAAAACGGGGAAAATAATAATGCAAGTCTTAGCTAGATTTCGGAAAATTTCAAGCAACCAAATTTTAGGTTTATATTACAATAGCAGCGTAAAGGGCCCCATAGACGATCCGTCTTGCGTGGGGGGGGGGGGGGGGGGGGGGGAGAGAGAAAAAGGTAGAGAAATAAAAATATAATTAAAAACAATTGCATAAAGAATAAACAATAGTAAATGACTACGACAAAGCGCAAAAAAAAAACAAATTTTTGTACCACAAGAATTTTCGGGGATTGTCCCAAGCACAACTCAAGAGTTTTACGACTATCCTTATATCTTTCTATTCAAAGAATTCTATAACCATAAAAACGTAGGTTTCATTCAAAAGTAAAATTTCGATTGCTAAATTCCAGGAACAAATCTAAAAATTGTGCGTAATTTAGCGATCGTATCATTGCGCTAGCACTATGAAGATTCACGCAACGCATCTGGTAATAAGATGTTTCTTTTCCGTCAGGATACGGAACGAGAATCAAAGAAAATATTTTCTTTCGCTTTCAATGAGCCGTCATCCGCATTCGAAAACTGTAAAATTGGAATGAGGATGGGCATAGACCCGCAAGCATGTTGTCATGCGCGTTGGCTCCGCCCACAAAAATCAAAATGATTTGATTTCCATCATGCAGTAATGCATGAAATGCCATCATGCAGCCCCATACACGATAGATTTTCGAGAAAAATACCAATACACGCAAGACGGATCGTGTATGGGGCTCTTTAGCCTCACATAGATCCTCGAGGGGCTATAGCAATACCACTACTTTAGGGGACTTAAGATTCTGCTTAGACTTAGTTTCTGCAGAGATCGTTTGAAACTAAACCCAGTATGTACGAGTAATGTCCGATCAAAAAATGGCCGGTAATAATTTCGATTAAAGATATTCATTGCGTCCTGAGTAATGCTAACAAGAGTTTTGTCTTTTTATCGCTGTAGGTATTCCATATAATTTTTTTTTTCATCCAATAAAAAAATCTATTCTCTCTTTGACTTCCTCAGCTGTCGGAAAACTAGTCAAGCTAAGCCAAGACACCAACCGAAATTGAATTGGCACAGGAATTTCCTATGCATGATGCCATAAACTGAAATAACTAGACGTGAAGATGACTATTGTAAGAAGCTTTAAACCCATAGGCATATACCCGTAACAGTACTCTTGGGGTCTTAGGTACTGCTGCTACTCCCAATACATCTTATTGGACCGATGAAAAGCCTATGATTAGATGGAAGTCGAACCTAAGACCTATGTGATGACTTCACTTCACCACTCGCTCTGAATTGTGCGATTCATAGTAGGCGCAAATTGTGTATAGTAGTAAACTTATTTCTCGTTGGTTCCATTTATCGAAAGTCAATATATGAAGCGTAGTATGATGCAGCCGACTAGATGAAATTCATTTTGGATCAAAAATAAGCCATTTCTGCACATAATTTCAAGTTTCCTTAAAATACAACCTGGTATACTACCCGTTGAAAACACTGTTAATAGACTTCCAACGCGGCCACTGTTGTGTACTGTTTTTGAAACGATGCTGTTTATTTACAATGTATTAATAAAAAAAAAATGTTATGACTTCTTTTCTCAGCCTCAAATTTCTTCTAGTTCCAAAAAAGTGTGTGAGAAAACATGCAACAGAGTAAACAAATTCGCCAATGTGTTATCTTATGCGCAAACCCAATCTTATTTAGCATCTTTCCGTAATTCAACACTAAAGCGAAAATTGTCTTCACTAAGCTAAATTCATCCAATATTCGAATCTTCGAAAATATTTTCGCCGGAAAATAAATCGAAAATCTTAACGTACCTGTGAGATTATCCAGCATAAAAGTTAACAGCTTCTGTGTACCGTTCGGTTCATTGTAAAGGGAAAGCAATTCCTTCCCTAGCGGATTTCCATGCAATCCTAAAATATGTAAATGGAATAGTTTTCCTATTTCGTACGGCAATGCACGCAGATAGTTGTTATTTAGTAGCAATTCTCTGGAATAAAGAAAATAATCATTAAAATTTCGCTCAGAGTAAAGATTAGCCGAACAAGAAGAAATTAAGCGATGGCCTTACCTTAACTGAATAAGCTCGCCCAACTCAGCCGGTAAACTGCGAAGCTTATTAGATGATATATCCAACGTTCGAAGATTGATGAGCAGTCCTATGTCGTTTGGTAATCTGGACAGGTTATTATCGTTCAGATACAGGGCAGTGAGATGATTGAAATTCCATAATGATGAACTTAAGTTTCGCACATTGCCTGCAGGTTAAAATTAGCGAATATTTGGAATGTTAGTAAGTTTTTTAAAGGATGGAATTGGATATTTTTCTCGCTTTTAAAAACTTATAAGACAAGACGATATTTACCTGTTATCTCAACGCCATGCCAAAAAGGTTTCCGACCCGACGCAAGCTCATCTTGTGACAAGAATATTTGCTGTCTTCTTGCGTTATTGTTTTCGTATTTGTCTTTGTTTCGAGACATTTTGTAAGAGTTCCCTGAAAGATGATATAAGAATAAAAAATCCAGTTCAATATAAAAACATAGGTAAATAAATTGTTGGAGAAAACGTGTACAGAGGCGTTACAAAGGATGTTGTGGGCGAGGCGACATGCGACTAAAAACTGGATAATGACGGGAGGAAAACGTGTTTGGATTGGAACATGTGGGCAATAATAACGTGCAAAGTGAACGTCGTACTTTAATCGATTCATTTGCAAGGCTGCTTCCAGAATTTTTGGATATCAATGGTCTTCAAGATTTTACCGTATTTTATAAATTACATTTCTGCAGGTCCTGGTATAAGAAATAGTCCATTCTAATTAGTCAGAATTAGACCCAATCTACAGATCGGTAAATGTTGGCTTTATCGGTAAAAACCCTAAAAATCCTTTAGTGGCACGCATAACTTTTGAAAAAAATATACCCGGCCAAAATTAGATAGATTTTTGGATCGGAGTTTAGATTTAGATTTAGATTTGGAAATAGGGGTTGGTATGGTTAACCTCTGTCACTGCAGCTTCAGTTGGGCTTATTGTGACGTCCCCCGGTTTGATTATGATTCCTCTTCGATCCCTGCGCTTTCAATAAAGCCTAGTATTTTGCGAAGAGGAATGGTCAGGAATTCCGATGGGTCCATGAAACCCTGACCGAAGTGACGAAGCCTTTTGCGAGTTAAACCCTCACATTCACAGAGGATATGCTCTGGTGTTTCGTCTTCATCATTGCATATTCTACAAATTTTAGTCCCAGAGAGACCAATCCTATTGAGATGCTTCCTCATGTGACAATGTCCAGTCAGAACTCCCACTAAGATTCGGGTCTGATATCTGCTTAAGGGGACAGTCTAGTTGTGACCGTTTGAAAAAATCGTTTTTTTTTTTGCATTTTTCGAAAGTATGTACATTCAAAAATATTGTGAGAAAAATTTATAAAGATCAGAGCAGTCTAAGTGCCAATGTCGAGCAGCTGCTTGTATTAACACAAACTTATTATTAAGGTTGCTCTACTGCTTCCAGCGGCAGTTATATTTCGACATTTGAGGTTTCTCTACTGCTTTCACCGGCAGTTATATGTCCACATTTGAAACTGTAAGGGTAAAAGATTCTGGAAAGGCAGAAGGGATCCTGTATGGTCCGGGCATCGCTGATTAGGCGTACGTATGATTTTTTCACGATTTCGTAGAAAAAAAACTTTAACCGCGTTTTTCTCGAAACTACGTTTTCTCGGCTCGCGGGACTGAAATTTTCGAAACCATTCAACCGATCTTGATGCAAATTGGACCACATATCCCTAAGATATATAATTTCGTCTGGAACTAGAACCAAGTGAAAATTTTTATTTTTACTATTTATTTTGATGCAAAAACTAGTGAAAAAAGTACAATTTTTTGGTTTTTTTCCGAAAAAGTCCGCCATTTTGTTATTTATGCATGAATATTAAATCTTCTAGTTCCAGACAGAATCACAGTTATACTGAATCTATAACTTTTTAATTTTTTTGTGTCAGATGAATCTGCTGAACAAAATCAATCCCGTCAGCCACCTACATATAGTCACAAAATTGAAGGCACAAGCAATAAATATGAAAACTCTTAATCATATATAAACTAATGTCACTTTAGTATTACAAATTTTTTTATTTTTTATTAAATTGAAGACTAAAAATACGAAAATGATTAAAAAAATTATTTAAATTCAATTTTTTAAAGAATTAAGTAACAAAAGAAAAAATTAACAAAAAAATTCAAGGCACAAAATTAAAGGCACAAACTTCAAGATCACTAGAAAAATATAAAATATTTGATTAGTAGTAGTTAGTTGGATATCCTTTGGCTTTGATTACTGCTTTTAGTCTTATAGGCATACTTTCCGCTAACTTTTTTGTTATGGTTGGGCTAATATTTTGCCATTCCCTTGTTATTATTGTCTTCAGCTCGGATTTATTCGCAATTGAAAATTTTCGGATTTGTTGCTCAAGTACTGACCACAAATGTTCAATCGGGTTAAAATCTGGTGACTAAGGTGGAGTTTTTAATTGTTTCGGCGTATTATAAAGCAACCACATCTTTACAATATGTGCGGTGTGCTTTGGATCATTATCTTGTTGAAACCAAAACACATCCGATAGTCCTAATTTAATAGCAATTGATTTTAAATTTCTTTTCAGGATATTGAGGTATTTAAATTTGTCCGTAGTGGTCTCAATAAATTCCATGTTGCCGACTCCTCCTGCAGACATGCAGCCCCAAACCATCACATTACCTCCTCCATGTTTTACGGTTCCGCACAAATTTTTTTTCCTTAGTTCGGTATTCGCTTTCCTTCAAACTATTTGTCTGCCATCAGAGCCAAATAGGTTGAACTTACTTTTATCACTGAATATTATGTTTTTCCAGAAATTTGGACCCTCATTTACGTAAGTTTTCGCAAACTCTAACCGCTTTTTTCTATTTGCTTCTGATATAAATGGCTTTTTACGGGTTATTCTTCCATTTAAACCATGGTTTCGCAATGTTCTTCTAATAGTTTCCTTGGATATCGGTTTTTGGATCATATGAGAAACTTCAGCCCTCAAATTATTAATCGGCTTCTTTGGACTTTTTTCTATTTCCCGTCGAATGTATTGCTCATCTTTAACTGACAGTAACTTCTTTCGTTCGCGTCCCGTTTTATTAATTAAAGTTCCGTCATTTTTCCATTTGTTGACTACAGTTCTTACTGAAGAAAATGATCTCCCAACTATTTTCCCTACTTCCCGATATGTTTTACCTTCACAAACAAGCTTAATAATAATCTTTCTTTCCGCAACTGTGGTTTCTTTTCTCCGTTTATCCATTTCAGCTTTTTTTTATTTATTTATGTACAAATATTTTTTTTTTTTTTGAAAAACAATACACTTAACTCAACTAGTCACTAACGTTCACCTAAAATTCAATATTTGTAAAGAATGAAAAGTAATTGCATCATTAAATTCTACGAAATATCTTGTTAGATGCACGTGTGCCTTCAATTTTGTGTAGCTCGCAAGTGGTACAGTTGACATCAAAATAGCAAACTTTGTGATAGATTCGATTTTTTTTGTATTAATTTGGTGTACATTATAAAGAAGATTACGCACTAACAGAATAAAATGCCAATTCGATAAATTTACTACAATTGTAGTAACATTGAATAATATTTTGGCATTTATATAGCTTGTGCCTTCAATTTTGTGACTATGTGCATGTATTTTTGACACAGTTACGTTTAACGAGTATTTTCAACAACAAAAAATGTAAAAAGTAAATAAAAAAAAATGTTTTTAGCTAGTTTTAGAGTATATTCATTAAACCCGAAAAGAATGGCATCGATAGTTATTCTTGGAAACTCTAAAAAAATTCCTAAAAATAGCCCTTTTTTGGGGCGTCCAAAGTAGACTGCCCCCTTAATTTTAGATAATCAGATGTTCTTTTTTCCGAGTGTTTTGGCATAAAAAGCTTTGAGTGCCTGTTGCCCGGTACCAAGTCCCAGTGAATGGCACTTTGCGATTTTTGCCACATTCGAATGTTCATTCTGGCTGTGCTTAATGGTATCCCACAGAATGGATATGGTCCCATGAAGTCAGCTTCTGAACCTTTCCTAGCCATTAAGTCGGCCATTTCATTACCTACATAGCCGCTGTGTCCCGGAATCCAAATGAGACTGACTCTGTTCTTATTTCCGAGTTCAATCAGGCATTGGAGGCAATTCCAAACAAGTTTGTAGTAGATTTGAACGGACTGAAGTGCCATTATGTGCCATGGATCGGGGTTGGTTGAGTTTCCTCTGTTACTAAAGCCTCAAATAGACCCATTGTGACGTCTAAATTATCTATACTTTCTCTTAAATACCGGCGCTGTCAATGAAGGAAAAATTTTTTTGCCACATTTGAGAGTTAGTTTTTGCTGTACTTAAAGCCTCGGTTCCATTTGTTGCATTTCCACGTGTCGTACCACCATTATGTATCGTTCACTGAACGAATACAGTGTGGACACTACATAATTTTTCTTGTATCAAGAATGCCTTGTGTTTGCCACGTGTCTCAGTTTCAGTTTAACTGCAAATATGACTTCATCGCGAATGAGTAATATTGTGAAATTACAAAATTTTTCACGAGTTCGATTCTTTTCTCCGTAATCACAAAAACATTGCAAACTTTACGTCCCGAACGCGAATGAGCAACGCCATGTGCAACGCAACATGTCCAAACATGAATCCACCATTCCTTTGATGTGACGGCAAAAAACCGCCAAATGACCGATCGGGTTCGTTCCTTTTCTTTCTTGCATATTTTGATACAGAACAAAGATACGTTTGTCGTATCCACTGATACGCAACGAGAATACGATACGCAGACAAATGGATACCGGCCTTAAGGGTACAAATTTCGTCTACACTTAAATAGCGGATCTTATCCTTCAATCATACCCTTCACCTTTTCGATGCGGCATTTAACTAGCTCATCGGTTAACTCTATGCTCATCTCTGATCCCTGGAAAGCTCATTAGCCTTTTCACAGCTTCCTCTACACTTTTCTTTCGACATTGATCTTCCTGTCTTCCGTGGTCAGCCAGATCAACTCAGTTTCATAATTTCGAAAAATAAAATTTTTATTGGTTTTTTCTCATCTCTAAAAGGAGATTAGGGTCTAGAGGACTATTTTTTCCGGTGTGAAGAAAACCATTACATGCCCTTGTTTTTTCCGACAGCTAAAAATACAAATATTTCTAAGGGATATGGTTTCCATTCATCTCTGAAGGTGGGGCCTATTCTCTCCGAACCGGAAAAAGGACGGACCATGTATTCTGGTCCCAAGAGAGGAGGATGATGATGTTGCTGCACTAATTTCAATGAAGTTAGAAGAAATTAACGGTTCTCGAAGCAAACATTTTTCTCAAAAACAAAAGAGGTTCTAAATTTCAGACCAGTAAATAAAACCTGATAAAATTACAAAAATTGCAATGGGCTGGACATTTTGAGCGGATGGACGACAGAAGAACTTCTAGACAAGTTTTGAAGGAAAACTTAGCCGCGACTCAGCGATGGGATCGAGATGATTGAAGATATCTATGAGAAAAGGAATTTTTACCGGGTCGATTAGTAACAGTCCAGATCAGTGACTTTCTCCCGTTAAAGCAATTAGTCAGTGTAATATAAAAATTATTCACTATAGTTTCGAACTCATTTCTTTGGTCCAGACCGTCTAAATTAAGTATTCTGCTCAATAAACAAATATTATATTTTAAATTTGGTTTTATTCAACAATTGTTTGACTTTGCTGCCTAAAAATGTTCTTATCTATGCTAAAATTGGTGTCATAAGAATTACAAAACATACGATGATTAAACGTATTCGAATTTAAGTATTTTATATTTTATGGTCTTATCTTAATGCAAAAGTATTTGTAGAGATGTCTGCCGTAACAGAATTTTCGCTAGCTATGCAAAGCAACGCAGTTATGCACATTCGTAGTTTCAGTTGAGAAGGTTGTTGTGGGGTTCCATTTATTCCGGCAACCGACTTTTCGACGCATTCAGAATAGCAATTACAGCTGAAAACGAAAATACATAGTTTTCTTCGCACGAATATATTTCAATACAATGTGAATCGCGCCTGAGTGATAACGATTTAATTATGTACAAGTTTATTGTGGATTATTTGTACACAACTCTTGTGGTTATCAGTAATTAGCTGTAATCTCCAGTCGAAGTATGTTATAATCACCTGCATTTTGAACGCGAAAAAAGGACTTGATACGTATGATACGTATTATACGCAGCAAGTTAGTCGGTCTTCAAGTAACCCATTTTCCGATAGTCTTTCGGAATTATTTTATTAGCAGGAATTACTCGACTAAAATGTGTGACGAAGGACTCTTCAGTTTTAACATTTTCTTCGCTATTTGTTTTTAATTTACCGATCATAAATTACATAAAATTTCTTGTCTGATACGTTTTAGAGTTTTAATTTAATGACAAAAGGCTGGCACTAATTCAAACATTTCATTGCAGATTAACAACCTCACATAACCAGTTTTTCCAATTATGCACATAATTCGATTTCGGATTTAGATCAATGACATCAATGCCTTTTTTCGGGGCTCAGAATGGTTTTTTCGATAAGAATAAACTCGTATTTGTAACTTGTTGTCCATATGATTCTTAAGACGCAAAAGATTTGTTTAGAAAACAATTTCGTCCTTGTGGAATAGTTTGAAAGTTAATTTAAAATCAATTGAAGTTTTTTTGATTGTCGCTATCGAAAATAAACTTATGGAAATGCGGATTTATTTTAAAAGACCTTGTAACATTTTAGAAGTGCATCTTAAGAATCTTATTGGTACGATGTGAAGATTTTTGCGATAATTTCAGACAATGAGGAATAAAAAATTGTTGATCATTTAAACTATTACTTCGGAACAACATACGCTACTGAGTAGCCAGATACTCCTTTTTGTGGGCAATTAACTTTTTTTTAAAATAAAGCCACCCTTTAAGAGATTATGAACAGCTGAGATCTGCATGGATGGAGTAATGGAATTAAAGTGTAGAACGTTGTGTTTTGAAAATTGGCAAAGAAATAGAATGAACTGCCATATCTGCAAAAATTCGGTTTAAAAACAGAAGGTCTTTAACAAAATCTAAAAATGAAGTAAGAGATAGACCTCAGCAATTGGGAAGGAAGACCATTTGGAAAGAAAGCTCTTGGGAATCAAACATACAGTATTTTTATTGCATTTAGTTTAGTCTTTAGTATTAGTTTTATATTTTCGCAGCTTATTTTTCCTGTGCACTTTCTTGGATTTCTTTATTGGAAGTACCGAATAATACGTTTTATTTGCTAGCGTGATCCGTCGTTTGATTTCGTCCGTTTCGTTGCCGTCTTTTGCTAGATTAGCCCCAAGATATATGAAGTTTTCCACACTCTCCAAATTATACTCTGCAATTGTTATATTCTGTCTGATTGGCGTTTTCTTTCTTGTTTGCGTCCTTACTTTTGTTTTGCTTTCGTTAATGAGCAACCCGACTTCTTTTGCGGCGGAGTCAAGATTGACAAATACCTTCTTAGCACTATAGGGAAGGATCTTTCGAGGATGTTTATATCGTCAGCGTATGCTACTAGTTGTGTGGACTTGAATAGTAGTGACTCATTGGTGTCGACATGGTTTTTCGGATAACATACTCTAATGCCAAGTTGACAAGCATGGAGGCCAGACCATCTCCTTGCTTTAAACCACACTCCGTCCGAAAGCTGGTTGTGAAATCGGTTTGTATTGTTACTTGGGATTCAGTGTTCGTCATTGTGAGTCTTGTTAGTCGGACTAGTTTTGGTGGAATTCCAAAATTAAGCATGATTTGGTACAGTACCCTCCTGTCGATACTGTTGTATGCTTGTTTAAAATCTACAAAGATTTGGTGCATATCTGTATTATATTCCCAGCATTTCTCAAGCACCTGTTTCACCGAGAATATCTGGTCTGTCGTAGATCGTCCGGTTCTGAATCCACCTTGGTATTCGCCAATTGTTTCGTTAGTATAGGGCTTCAGACGACGTTCAATTATTTTTGTCAGTATTTTGTAGGACGTACACAACAATGATATTCCTCTGTAGTTCTCACAGCAGAGTCCAAATTATGCATATCATCTTTTTTTGCATATCATCAGAATGAATACTGTTAAACTGAATTGGGACATTGGTGAGTAAAAAAATGTTCAGTACTGAATGCAATCAGAAATAAACCTGAATTTGGGGAATTATTTTTTAGAAAATTGAGGTTTTTTGTTTGAAAATTGAGACTTGAAAAACGCTAGCATTTTTTTTACTCTTTTTCTTTATCATGACTTCTTGCCGTTCCCGCTTATTTCTGTATCCTAAAACGAAAAAGATTGAAACCTCATATACACAATTTTCTAATAACATGTGCAGCTCTAGATAGCATTTAATCCCTGCGCTTTCAATGAAGTTTGGTATGTATTTTACGAAGAGGAATGGTCAGGAATTCCGATGGTTCCATGAAACCCTGACCGAAGTGACGAAGTCTTTTGTGAGCTAAACCCTCAGAGGATGTGTTCTGGTGTTTCGTCTTCGTCCAGATAGTGATATCAACCTAATATTACTAAGAGTACCCGCAGACTAGAGATTTAAAATCGCGCGATAGTTTAGTTGAATGGCTATGAAGCTATATGGAAGGGCGCACACTAAACAATCGTCCAAACCAATGTGCGACTACACTCTCGTATTGGCCTCTATATGCACGGAGGCTTATCTAGATGCGCACACTGGCCAAATTAAAAATCTCACACGCGCGGTTTTCTCTAGTACCAATTGGCTGTAACATTCGGCCGATGGTTGAGTAATGTGCGGATAAACAACGACTAAACAGTTTAGTCGGGCAGGTAAGAGTGTGCGCGGCTCGATGTGATTAAACAGTTGCCCGACTGTTTAGTCTCAAGTATGCACTAGGCCTAAATCATACCAGAAAGGGACCGATTTGGGCTGTTGCGCCATTGATGATGATACCAGAAAGATCGGTGCATTTCGGCACGATCATATATACAACGAGAAACCCGGTTGTAAAGGATTTTTTAGTTGCTGTGTGTGGCCATAAATTGATGTACATACATACGAACTATACACAGCAGAGCACCCGATTTTGCGGTTCTACTGAACTTCACTCAAATGTAGTACTTATAACGTTTGCGTGCTACACCATCGAAATTCTGATCATGGATTGTAATAAAAGCTGCAAGAAAAAACATCAAACTGAATTTTATCATCGAATATGCAAGGGGATCTAGCGTCGGACGATGGAGATAAAATAAAGTCAGCGATTTCGACTCATTTTTAGGCGCGACAGAACAAAATTTTACGATCGAATAAACAAATTAATTCAATAATATACGATAAATGTATTCGGGTTAAGGGAAAATATACTGAGCAAGAAAAATATAATGTGGAGTATGTTTGTCGGGTTTTGTTTATCGGGAAGATAAGCTAAATGCGCGCTCAATCAAAACAGTATGAATTATGTAAACTTGTTCAGTTAGAAGAATCTTATTTGCACAAATCAAAATAATTAAAATAACAAAGTACAGCACAAACGGATTTGGGAATATTTTAAAGGATCACAACAATATTTCGAAATGTTCAATTTTCTTGTTAGTAGTTAGTAGCAAAAATTCGATATAAGCTTTAATTAATTTTCTAGAATAAAAAATACAGTAGACTCGCTCACCTCATATGGAAATAAAACAGAGTATTTAAAATATTAAAGTATATCGCAACGATTCGATAACTACGATTCAAGTATTCTTCATAGAAGATCATATCTGGGTAGAAAATGTTTGTTGCAAATTCATGAGTCACAAAATTTAGGACATGCGGCATATCAACAATCGACATTCCATTTCCGGAAATTGATTTCACACACACCGGTTAAATGGTTATGAAATATTTTAATTAGAAAAGGTGACGCATCGAGGTTCATAATGCGCTTCCAGGTAAAATCAACAAAATTCAGGTAAGATTGAGTTCTGAGTTAATAATTGTTGAAGGTGTATCAAATGTGTTTCGGCGTTGATATATGCAGTGTGCAGTGACGGAGTTTTATTGTGGAATACAGAGGAGAACAATGTACACAGGATGATTATTTATTAGAAACAATTCGAAGGGAATATAAACCCTAGACATACCCGCAGTATGGAATTGAAGGAGAGAATCGAGAGTTCAACAATACCCATAGGAATTTCGATTAAAATGATTTCCGATTTGTACGTGCTCGGAAACGTTGTACATTATTGAAAAAAGAGACATCCGACATTTTCCTTGTCATTTACAAATAAAAGGTATGTTATATCTGACCTTTTATTACAACAAACAAAAAGTTCAGAATTGAGCAAAACGCGGGGACTTGCTTAGGAACATAGTTCTAAAGCTGTTACTTCTGTAACTACGACATGTTACTTCTGTAACTACGACATGTTACACTTTTTTATTAATTGTAACAGTAAAAGATAAAGAACACCGCAAGGAAAAAGAATTCTGCGCATGACAAGTAAAAGGTCGGATGCCACATTTAGAAAAATTTTCAAAATTCAGCAAAACGCGTGAATTTGCTTAGGAACATCATTTTAAAACTGTTATTTATGCAAATCAATAAACTTGTCAACTTTATCCATTTGTTGCATTTCTGCGTATCGTATTCTCGTTGCGTATCAGTGGATACGACAAACGTACCTTTGCTCTGTATCAAAGTATGATACAAAGAAAGGCAACGAACCCGATCGGTCATTTGGCGGTTTTTTGTCGTCACATCAAAGGAATGCTACGATACGCGTTGGGTTCATGTTTGGACATGTTGCGTTGCACATGGTGTTGCTCATTCGCGTTCGGGACGTAAAGTTTGAAATTTGTTTTGTGATTACGGAAAAGACAATCGAACTCGTGAAACAATTTTGTAATTTTTCATTTCATTTCATTTTGAACCAAAATATTGCAACCAATGAGACGGTAAGTCTCTACAACTTGATTTACAAAAAGATAACAGAATTTAAGTTGAACAAAAATAGTAAAGAGAATAATTGCGCATGAATTAGAAAACAAATGTACAGAAACAAGATAATAAACAATTTGTCAGAAAACTTACAAATGTGAACGGAAATACTATTTGAACTTACAAATGTGAACGAAAAATACAATTTCATATTCGGAGGAATACTTTCCAATACACTCGTGCATGCATTCCCAAAAGAAAAAGAAAAATAGTCTCTAACTCCGCGTAATGCTCAAAACAAAGTCTACAAAAACTGGCGTGAGACGTCACATGCCTTAAAACTGGCGAAAGGGAGTTCCACAGCGTAACCACTCTGACGAAGAAAGAGAGATGACGAAGTCTACCACAATGTCGCGGTACAACAAGTGCCAGTGCTCTCGAGGACTTACCAAAAACAATTTTTTCGAAAAGATATGTCGGACAGGCAGTAATAACTAATACCGGTGTAAGGAAAGGTAGTGGTATTTCATAAAATTTATGAAAGAGCACCCAAGGATACACTTCCTAACCGCACTCACACTTTCATACCTTCTCTTGTCGCAAAAAAATCTAGTGCATGAGTTGAAGATAACTTTAACTTGGTTTTCTTCCCCGATGCTCATAGATGAGTAAACTGCACTACAATAAAGAAAATGTGGAAGGATCAAAGATCTTATTAGTTTCTTCTTGGTTTCAGACGACGTAGCCACAGTTAGCCTCCACAATTCGCGTAAAATAGAGTACACTCGCTTAGCACTGTGGTTAATATGGTCAGACCAATTAGAGCATTTGTTGAACACCACTCCAAGATTTTTAATAATATCCAGATACGCAATAGTTTCATTATTGAGTCGCAGCTCGGGCAGATATTGGGTATCAACATTTCGCGAATAAATAACAATTGCTTAAGTTTTTTGACCAATAACTTACAGCATCCAGCTCGTCATTCATCTTACCAATATACCCCGACAATTCCGAAACTGGACAGCCTAGAAAGATCTGCGCATCATCCGCATACAAGCGTCAATTTGCTTCGTTTAAACACAGTGGTAGGTCCTTTATAAAAAGGCAAAAAAGTAGCGGCCCAGAATAGATCCTTGCGGGACTCCACAGCAGATAGAGAGAGGATCCGATTTGGCACCGTTTAAGGAAACAAACTGAGATCTACCAGTCAAGTAGTGTCTGATGAGGTTTACAGCACATTTCTCCATATTAAAATTATACTCCAACACATAGTAAATTATGATCAATAGAATCAAATGCTTTTGTGAAGTCAAGTAATAGAAGTATAGTAACCACCTTTTTATCAATGTTGCGGTAAATACAATCAGAAGTCTCTAGTAGGGCAGATTTCGTACTATGTTGTGGTCGGAAACCTGATTGGTGTTTGTAAACAAGGTTATTGACGTTAAGGAAACTGCTTAGTTGGGAGTGCATAATATGCTCAAACGCCTTGGACAGACTTGATAACAAACTAATTGGTCGAAGATTGTTGATATCAGGATTAGAAGTTTTGGGAACTGGAACAATTTTTGCAACTTTCCAAGCAGAAGGATACCTTGACGTAGTTAAGATAGAATTGAACAAATAAGTTATGTAAGGAGACAACAGGCAGAAGTAGTCGAACAAATTTCAATGGAACCAGATCAGGTCCAATGGCATCAGATTTTACACAATATATAGCCGTGAGAACCTCCTCTTGAGTCACATTTCGAAAAGCGAAATTAGTTGACGTAACCGGTCTGGTATAAGGAAACCTTGACGGACAACTCCTGTCAGGCGGGATACTACCACTAGCTGAGACAATTTTGTTAAGCTCATTGTTATCAAGACTAGGCAAATCACTTTCAATAGAGCGCTTTTTTAGCCCAAGTTTACCAGCATTTGACCAAAAAGTTTTCGAAGGAAGACTAGGATTCAGCATTACCTCAACTTTTGTGTGTAATTTCACAATATTACTCATTCGCTATGAACTCATATTTGCAGTTGAACTGAAACTGAGACACGTGTTTAGTTGTAATCACGTATCATGCATTTCAAAACGCAAGGCACTCTTGACAGAAGAAAAATTGTGTAGTGTCCACACTGTATTCATTCAGTGAATGATACGCAATGGCGGTACGATTCGCGGAAATGCAACAAATGGAACCGGGGCTTAAGATGATATTCCCATCGGATCCCTAAAACATTCTATCGAATCACTATGCTTGCAGAGTGTGGGTAGGCAATAGATGGTCAAACCCATCCACATGCTCAATACCAAGAACTCGATGGTCTGAATATGATTACTGGAAAAGCAAGTGATCTTTGTCGAGAACGAGACAGAACTTTGGCCCATATTTCCTTAACATAACAAGCATAACATAGCAAACTTTATAAGATCCACAGGTTTTAGGTTCCATGAGGAATCGTACTCAAATGTGGAGCACAACGGACTAACGCTAACGTCTATGTGAAGGAAAATGATAGCATCATCACCACACCTTCCATACCATATGCTGATTACTTTGAGTCTGTTTTTGATTGTGAATATTCAGGTTGATGCATATACTGACGTGTTCAGCATGTGTGGCTTTGTTGCGATCGTGGTTGGTTATGATGCCAGTCTTCGAGGGAACACCACTTGCAAGTTTTGTTTTGGAAGGAAATTAAGGATTTGTGAAGGCAGGAAGGTCGACGAGCTATAGAAGGGTTTGAGATGAGAGCTCTTAGGGATTTGTATGGATTCAATACATTTTTTGCTCTTAATTCTAGTTCCTTCTCAGACGGATAGCAATAGTACCTCGAAGCGTTTAGTTAAACCTGAAAAAAATCGGTACTTTGGACAGTAACCGAGGAAGTAATGGCATAGAGGAGGCGTTTAAGGAATTGCGGCAAAGCAACTCTACTGTACTCGATGCTACTAATGCGATAAATAAATAAAATTAAAAATAATTAAATTAAAAACAAAAATTAACCTCTCATGATAATGCGGTCTTTTGGTCTTATGCGACCCACAACAATGAAAGCAAAAACGACGCCGACGAACCAAACACATCCAAGTTGGTTTCTGTTAGTCGGGGGTGGGTGCCGGTTCTCTTTTGCGTTAGACACGACACAAAATCAAAGGGACGACGTGATGAATTTGATGCAGGCGTCTCTTCTCAGGATTCCACTCGGCAAAATTGTTACGGTAGCTTCTACAAGGCAAGCGGCAGGCACGACAGCAGGAAGATTGCAACAAATAGCTCTAGTTGTAGACTGCGCTCAAAACTAGTTCCACTTCAACAGCCTTGACGCCCGATGATTTGTAAACACCGATAAAACCGTATTTTCTAATTTTGTACTTTTCGTTAGTTGCAGCGAACGCGATGCCAATGAACTTTGCAATACCAAAAAAAAAACCAATTTCGAATATCGCGCGAGACTTGAGGAGGAAGCACAGTTCTGAGCGGCGGTTTTGTTTTTACGGTTCTAGGAACTTTCGAAACTCCAAACAAAAAAAGTTGTTAATCGGGGCAAAAAAAAACAACAAACAGAACACAAAAAAAACTGTCTGGATTTCGAAATAAAATTAAAACTTAAAACTGTTATACAAAATACAAAAATCACAGCGTTAATTGGACAGCGGCAGGCAGCAGCAGCAACGGAAGCACTTTTACTGGCGTTTTTTTTTAGTTTTTGGTTCCTTGTCGCAAAATTCGAACTTTATTTTATGATTCGGTCGATCGAAATGACTTGGGCCTTGCGTGTTTTATTGTTTCGGGGTCAATAAAAGCATCAAATCAACTCAAAAGAACAAAAACTATGAAAAAAAAACATTAGCATGAGATTCGAATAAGATTTTAACTGTTTTTTTTTGGGTTGTGTGTTGTGGGTGGTTGTTGGTGCAAACCTTCATCGACTTCTTCAATAGTTTTCGATTTTACGGGAATTCTTGGACGCTCGGGAGCCGTCCAAATTCACAGCGTGTAATCCTTTTGGAATCCTCTTGAACTGGGTCGCGCAAACAAAACACCGAAGAGAAGAAAAAAACAAACTACCAACGAAAAACACAACTGGAAACGCGAGCTCCTTTCGTAAAACCAAACAAAGTCACACGCTCTCCGATGGACCGGCTGGCTTCTTTGCAATATTCTTTCGGTATTTTGCCTGTCGATCGCGCAATTACCGCAAACACTCGGAAATAAATAGCCGCGAATTTTTTTTTCCTGTCCGTACAATTTACACGTCCGACGACGACGACACGAACGAAACACGCACGCTGTCCAGAAAAAACCTTTAAAAACGGGATTTTCGCGGTCAGGGAAAACTATTTCTGCCGGGCGTTTCAAAAACAACGAAAAAAAAATGGGGAAAAAATCACCAAATCGACGAGAAAAATTGATAAAAAATACACAGAGGAAAAATTCGGAAGACGACAGCAGCAGTACACGGGCGAAAAAAAAATAATAAACTTCGCGACGACGTTTTTTTTTCCTACCACAGCAGAGTTCTTTCAAAATCAAAAAAAAAATTGCCGTCTCAGAAATTCACCACACTCGGACCTCTCGCACGCTCTCCCCGCACTCGAGGCACAAAAATTTTCGCGGCTCGCACGCACTCACTCACACGTTCTCCACACACCGTTCGAAACGCCGCGACCAAAAAACTCCCGGCCCCCCACACACCGACACTTTGCTGTACTTCACGCGAGCCAGACAAAATGCGCCGATTTGGTTCCGTTCTTTTTTACCCGATTTTCCAACCGATAGTTTTGCTTCGGAAAAATTTACTTCACACGTGACAGAAAACAACCACCCACTATCTTTCGACTTTTTTTTATTTTTCGGAGAAAATTCAAACAAAAAGATCGACACACACCCACACAAAATTGCGTTTTAGTTTTTTTTTTAGCTGTGCCGCTGCCGTGGAAAAAATAAATAGCGTCTCAACGGAGAGAGAGAGCGCGTGTTGCAGGAGGCAGCACACACACACACAACGCACAATGTCGACGACACTTTCTTCTTCTTTGCACAGCCGTCACCCGAAAAAAAACTTTTTCTTTCTTTTTCGCCTTGGTGTTGGGTTCGCGGATTTTTTTCTGTTAAAATCTCAACGAAATGCGAAAATGTTTTTTGCGCGAGAAGAAGCGGAACTGGCGGTGTCGAACTGTTTGAAAATTTCAGCGGTGGAATAAACGGGACTGGATTTTTCTTACGGAGTTTTTTAATGCGGCTCTTGTGGCTCTTTTTTCCTGTCGTCCCAAAAAACTTTGGATTTGATCGCGCGCGTACGGGCCAATGATGCGATTGTGTTGGTGAGGTCGTCGCTATGCGAGATTTTTTTTTTTTGTGAATAGTCGGCTGACAGCGAGTTGTGTTGGCTCGTCTATTCACCACAAACACTTTAGCGATTGCAGCGACACGGTGTTTGCGCGCATAGTTTTCAAATTTGAATTTTCAAATTAGAAAAAGTCCTAAGAAGGAATTCCTTTTTTTATCATTTCTCTTAATTGTCGATCTGCAAAGTTTTCAATCGTTTCACCGAGTCGTCCAGAGATAGATTTTAAATTCCTGGAAACCCTCCATTTCATTGTTTTTCATGTGGTTCCACAATTTCTTCTAACAAAAAACTGAACAGGTGGGAACGCAGGTTGAACGAAATTTGTAATTTTATAACTTTGCTTCGGTAACATTTTTTGGAGACTGGAAGAGCATTACAAATTTATGAAAAGAACCAAATAAGGAAAAAAATGTAAACGAAACGTCCATGTCAACTAGAAAGTGAACGTAAATAATTGTGCCTTGAAAAAATTACTCTTCGCCCGATATATAAAAAAAATTAATTCGCACACGAAACACTTGCCGGCCCACCTTTCATATCCAGGTCAAATTCCCGTTACCGAAAGAAAGGGAAAGTCCTGACGTGACAACAGCATTTCGCCATCTTCAAATCTCCAACTCACCACAGTTCGCAATTCGGAAAAGTTACCAACTTCGCAACGATCTTCAGAGCTCGTGGTGAAAATATTTTCTGTATTTCACCTGCCTGTCACACACGGCACACATCGCCGCAATGACATCTCTCCGTCGTCGAAGTGAGACGATGTTCAAAATTTCAATTTCGTTTCAGGACTTACTAGTTAAAAAAATGCCAAAAATTAGCTATAATTTATTATTAATTAGTCTCATTTTATCGTTTTGTTTACACACAAGTGCACAGTATGGCAGTAGTGACTACATGAAGCGCGAACATTCGCTAACGCGACCGTATCAAGGTAAGTGATTCCGAGAATGGGTTTTCCGGCGTTTTTCTCAAGTATTTCGTTCGATTCGCAGGTGTCGGAATGAATCTGCCGTACTGGGACTTTGTGGGCGATACATTCGTAACGAATAATTACGTTCGCTTGACGCCGGATCAGCAATCGAAAAGTGGCGCGATTTGGAATCAGGTGGTAAGATGAAAACAAAAAAAATGTCCCTTTTTTTAATTGTATTTGCGTCGGAATGTTCGAACTTTCGACCTGTACTAGCTGGTTGCTTGATTACGCGGTATTTTGTTTTAATTTCAGCCGTGCATGTCGAAGAATTGGGAAGTTCATGTCACGTTTCTGGTCCACGGCAAAGGGAAGGACTTGTTCGGCGACGGGTTTGCTATTTGGTACGCGAAGGATCGAATGGTTAGCGGACCGGTTTTCGGCAGTAAGGACAAGTTCAGCGGCTTGGCGATAATCTTGGACACGTACAGTAATCACAATGGACCGCATAATGTAAGTTTGAATTGATATTGCGTTAAAAGTGTGAAAGGAGCGAAGTTCACGCCGGCTGAACGTACAAACTCTGAATTTCTTTTGGGGAAGGCCACACAATTTTATCTTACTTGTAACGTAATTGCTTCAGATAAGGCTTTGTGGGCATGTAAGAAAATAATGAGAGTGGGGCGGTGACAATAATTCAATCTGTTTGCTATGAATCAGACCGGAATTGGAAGAAGATCCGACGAAAATATTACGCGCAATTATGAGTAAATTATTTTTAGAATTTATCAGCTGAACAAATAAACAACTGATTAATACAAAAAAATGGGAAAAAAGACTTCTTTCGCTTAAAAGAAGATTTAACAGGTCGTTCGATTTTACGGTTTTAAAAGTTTCCAAGAAACCCCGTCTGTTCGCCTTTTACACAGGCATAAATAATTTTGGGTTCAATCCGATATCTTTGCAGGTAGGCAAAATTGTAGAAAATGCCTATGACGTTTCCAATTGAGTTCAAATGTGGTTTGAAACCGAACTGTGGATCCAAAACAACAAACAGATATTTCACTTTTGCTGAAGGTTGTAGAGCCACGTTTCTATTTCTGGCCGTTGCATACGACCATAGACCGAATGCATAAACTCTCATACTGGTATTCTGGTTCATTAAGTTTTCGTGGCAATACGTTCATTTCAAAACCATGCGCTGTATCAACTCTTCGAGGAGCCAGAAGCTGTAACGTTCATCAAACTACGTAAACTGCAGTGTGCTGGCCATGTAGAGCGAATGGAAGATAGACGAATCCCCAAACGTGCTCTTAAAGGTAACAGTGGTAACAGGCCAGCAGGCAAACCACGCAAGCGATGGAAAGACTCGGATGATGAAGAAAGCAAAGCCATCTTAAAAAACATACTGCAGTCACGATCGGCTGCAAGCCAACCGTATAATACTCTAGATGAATACTGAACTCCGATTTATATTGTAGTTGGGGATAAAGTAGAATTACGTGTGTGCATGTTGTATGTCCTTTATTAAGGACTCCCATTTGATTGCTACTCAAAACTAAAAGACAATATTCAGTGTTTAATTTCATATCTTGAACTGGGTAAGTCATCGAAAAAAAAAATTTCCCTTTTGAAGGACTTTCACATGGCAGGTGCAGGAAGGACTCACTCGATTTCTTACATATTTATCCTTTTCCTTGGAACCATTCGAAAATTAAAGTGTACAAAATTTCAAATTCGTAGCTTAAATGGTTGTAAAGCCATCGACAAATTTTCTAGAACACGTCTTTTTAAGGATTTTTTGTATGGAAGCTACTCGAAGGAGTTGTGTCCGCGATATTCCCAGGATATCACAGACAGTAAATTGTGTTGAGGGAGAATCGGGGAGTATGTTTAAAAGCTGAAAAGTGGTCCCGGCATTCGTGAAAATGCCGCAGTTGGGAATCGTAAAGAAGGTATAAGCGCCTCAATAAGAGTAGCAAATTACCTATTAGTATTTTTCGCTGAAAGAAAAACAAAGTGCTGTCAATCCCGGATACTTACCGATTTTGCACGTCAAAAGAAAAGAAGACAATATTTGATATTTTGAATTTCATAATTTATTGGACAGCGTTTCCTCGTAGGTTGTAAAAATAACTGAGACTTAATGAAAACAAATTCGAAACTTAAATACTAAAAAAATTTCGAGTGACACGAAATTGATTATTTTTGTTACACTTTGGGAATATGATCAATTTTGGGTCACTCGATCGACTTCTCGAAATTCCGTGGAGTTCAGTCCGTGTCTTTAACCGGGTCGCGGTTGCGCAACGGAAAACCGCGAACCCCGAGCAAATAGTCGGCTGCTTGTCCAGAGTTGCAATTCCATTTTTGCAATGCGAACCGTAACCAGGTCGCATTTGTGCAACAGAATTGGGAACTTTAGGCGAACGGCTGACCGTTTGTCTCGAGCTGCCGCCTCATGTTCCGTAATGCGAGCCGGCGTCAAGACCCAAGACGGAAACTCCGTGGTAAATATAAATACTTATGACTAATTTACATGTGGTGTCGGTAGTTAGCAGCAAGTCGCCGACAGAACGAGCTATCGCAGCTGCTTACGGTTTTTGCGTTTTTTTTGCAGCTTGCGAGCTATACAATTGTTTAGGTTTTTTCATTCTGTTCGTTTACAGATGATACTCGTTTACAGATGATGGTAAGCCGACTTGCTGGTAACTGGCAGTTGAGAGCAAATTTGAACTAATCGACATGGAAGCGGTATGTTTGAAATGTGCGGGGCACAACAGAGTAAAGAAATTTCACTGACAAACGAAGTCTAACTTCATTTTCGCTCAAATCTTATTTGTACAAAATTTAAACTTCGTGGCTAAACGATTTCTTGAGTTATAGTAAGTTTCGTGAATTGAATGAGGATATTTTAACAGGATATTTGTATGGCAGCTACACGAAGGACTAATATGATTTTCTTCATAATCATACATTTAGCTCCAACTATTGGAAAATTAACCCATACAAAATTTTAAAGTCGTAGCTTAAACCCTTCTGAAGTTATCGGCCAATATTCTTGAACACGTGTTTTAAGGACATTTTATATGGCAGGTACAAGAAGCAGTAAAAGGATTTAGCTGACTAGTAAACTCGAACTTCGTTTCCACTCAAAACTAATTTGTACAAAATTCCGAATTCGTAGCAAAAAGATTTCTTGAGTTATAGTGAGTTTCGTAAATTAAGTGAAGACATTTTAACAGGATATTTGTATGGCAGCTACTCCAAGGAGGGAGTAGGACGATTTTGCCCGTTACAAATTCCTTACAAATTCAACCAAACACCCAGATTCAAAATTTCAAGATCCTAGGTCAAGGCGTTCTTGAGTTATCGTGCTAACGGACAGACAGACGAACGTCAAGCCGATTTGGAGTTTTTGGCCACAAATAAACACAAAATAATATATAAAATTTTTTCGTCCGAGGCTCGGTTCTTTGCGTTACAAACTTTTGGGCTGGATTAAACTTATAATACTCTATATGATTTCATCTAGAGTATAATTAGCAGCTGGAGGACGCGATCTTTGGATCGAGACGATTGGAGGCGACGACTTCAGGAGGCTAGGGCCCGATTTGAGCTATCGCGCCATCGATAATGATGATGAAGTTCATTTCAATTTCACAGTAATACAACAGAACTCCAATCTGCGCAAGACTTCTTGTTACCCTTATAATGCTAAATTAATTTCCGAGCTCAGCAATTAGTCTTCGCTGCAACATCGATACGATTTTGGTCCAGTCGATTTCGAACCTGTTAACAAACCCAGTCGCGCAGTTTCCATTCATTTCCCTCTTTCGTATGCGTGTAAAAACTTTTAGTAAATATGCTTTTAGCCTGTAGAAAATTTAGTAAAATTAATATCGCTATAAATCCGATTCATTTCCTTACAGCATCAACATCCGTATATAAGTGCGATGGTAAACAATGGAACACTAACCTACGATCACGACCGGGACGGAACGCATACACAGCTGGCTGGTTGCGAGGCTCGCTTTCGTAACTTAGATTTCGATGCTCTTCTTCGCATACGATATGAAAACGATATCCTGACCGTTTGGACCGATCTCGAAAACAAGGCCGATTGGAAAACATGTTTCACGGTAACCGGGGTACAATTACCAACCGGCTACTTCTTCGGAACTTCTGCTACAACTGGTGACTTGTCGGATAATCACGACATTTTTTCATTTAAGTTTTATGACTTGGATCCCTTAACTGATGTAAGTTTAACTCTGCAACCAGTTCGGATTAGTGTTTTGATATTTTTCACTGTTTTACAGCAATCGGATCACAGTGATCGACGTAACATCATTCCACAGGCGCTAACTTTCGAACCGCCGCGCGAACGAACGCAAGACACAAAGCCTGGCATGTCGAATGTTAAAATTTTCTTTATAATTCTCTTCGGAATGGTTTCTGCGGTGGCTATTACCATTTTTGGTATGGCATATTACAAGGAGAAGAACGCAAAAAAACGATTTTACTAAAAGCCAAGAACAACGACCTTCGTCGATTATTCTGACGGGTTTGGTTATTTTTGTTATTTATCATTAATTAATTACCTACATATTATTATTATTTTTTTTTGGAATAATATTTTTTTCTTTAGATTAGTTTTTAATGATTCAATTCACTGCATAGAAAGATGATTTCTTTTTAGCTTTGTGTTTGTTTTATTTTCGCGAAAATAAATTTCGTTAAGTCTGATATAAAAAAAACCCCGTACAGCTAAAATGATAACAAGAACAAATATTTGTTTTTAACCAAAAAAAATTCTTTTTTCATTTACATTTATTTTTAGTGCATTCTTTTTATTATTTTCCTTTAAAATATAAACAAAACGAAAATGGATTTTGTTGATACTATCGTTATGCAAGATTTATTTGGAGAATAATAAATGTGTTTGGTGAAGTATTTATTTTTTGAATTTTTCCGAAATAAACGTTAATGTAAATGGGTCCAAAAATTTATTTCAGATTTTATTTTTGTCTTGAAATTGCTGAAGTATTTTTTTGAAGGATAGAAGAAAAAAAAGTCTCAAGGTTTAAAATGATTCTTCTCCTTCTATGCCGATACAGCCTAAGGGGTTTCGGTGTTCTGATTTTCGTATAAAATTTTAAAGTTCAAGTAGCCAACACGGACATTATGAAAATTGTTTTCGAAATTATATGGGTATATGATTCGATTCCGAAGTCGGAATGCAATTATGAAATTATTCTGCGAAGCTTATAATTGATTTTACTTGTGGCTATCTAATCTTTTGCATTTATGGTAGTAGCACAACAACCAAGACTTTCAAACTCAACAACTAATTTGTAGTCGGATTTAAAAGGCTGCTAGCGGATTCTTTCGGCCAACTAACCGCTAAAAAGTAGCAACAAAATCTATTTCTTTTTTGTCGTAATAATTTTTGAACTGCGCTGGCGCTCTCTTTGAAATTCGATCTACAATTTCACATTTGATAGGAACTCAGAAATTGATCGAAAGAAATTAGCAACAAATTCCGATATCGGGGTTTGAATCAGAATAGGCCCCAGCTGGTTACGTTTTTAAACAATCATGAGTATGTTTTTTTTGTACCTACAAATAGAAGAGGAGGAAAAAAAATACTGAATTTGATAGTAAGTTTGCAAGACTACAAATTTAAACGGATACTCTGTCCCTTTGGATCTGGATCTTCCATCACCAGTGTAAGTCCAAATGATTTAATTTTTCAAACCTCTTACTTTTTACTCATAAATGGATTCCATTAAATTTGAACATTAACGCGAACTTTCGAAAAAGCAGTTAACGCATTGGAAAGAAAGGTCCTCCGAAGAATTTTGGGACTTGTGAAGGAAGGAACGGACAGGCGAATAAGATACAACCATGAGTTGTATCAACTCTACGAAGAGCCAGAAGCTTCAACGTTCATCAAGCTACGTATACTGCAGTGGGCTGGCCATGTAGAGCGAATGGAAGATAGACGAATCCCCAAACGTGCTCTTAAAGGCAAAGCGAGTGGTAACAGGCCAGTAGGCAAACCACGCAAGCGATGGGAAGACTCGGTTGTTGAAGATAGCAAAACTATCTTAAGAATTAGCAGCTGGAGGACGCGTTCTATGGATCGAGACGATTGGAGGTCAGGGCCCGATTTGGGCTATCGTGCCATTGATGGTGAAATGGCACGACTCGAAGAGTTCTTTTGCGTTTCCAAAAATTTCTTAACGATCTCCATTTATTTTTTTTTTCTCACATTCAGCGGAAAACTTCATACTGAAAATGTTTACCAAACATTTTTTGGCACCAATCCGCAGATCCAGAGACAGAAAAAAAATTGCAGCTTTTAATCAATACTCATAGTTTCACAAAAATATCAACACTGGATCCTGTCTAACTTTGGCGTGCCCAAATTTCAGCAATGTGGGCGTTGTATGATGAATTTTGAGCACGAAGCACGTGTACCGTTAAAATTCTCGAGAACGGGTCAAGTTGATAGTATATTTGGGCTGGAAGAAACTTATTTATTTCGGGAGTTGATCATCATCAATGGCGCGACAGCTCAAATCGGGCCAGGGTCTGCAGGCTACACTGGCTGAAGTCATCTCGGTTCAGCGCCCGCATCCTCCAATTTATGCATCTAAGAAGCGACCTGCAATCTGCGTCAGATAGATAGATTGGAGATAGGGGTTGGTATGGTTAACCTCTGTCACTGCAGCCACAGTTGGGCCTATTGTGACGTCCCCCCGGATTGACTATGATTCCTCTTCAATCCCTGCGCTTTCAATGAAGCTTAGTATTTTGCGAAGAAGAATGGTCAGGAATTCCGATGGGTCCATGAAACCCTGACCGAAGTGACGAAGTCTTTTGTGAGCTAGACCCTCATATTCACAGAGGATATGCTCTGGTGATTCGTCTTCGTCATTGCATATTCATTGCAAATTTTAGTCTCAGAGAGACCAATCCTATTGAGATGCTTCCTCATGTGACAATGTCCAGTCAGAGCTCCGACTAGGGTTCGGGTCTGATATCTTCTTAATTTTAGATAATCAGATGTTCTTTTTTCCAAATGCTTTGGCATAAAAAGCTTTGAGTGCCTGTTACCCGGTTCCAAGTCCCAGTGAATGGCACTTTGCGATTTTTGCCACATTCTGATATTCATTCTGGCTGTGCTTAATGGTATCCCATAGAATGGATATGGTCCCATGAAGTCAGCTTCTAAAGCTTTTCTAGCCATTAAGTCGGCCATTTCATTACCTTCATAGCCGCTGTGTCCCGGAATCCAAATGAGGCCAACTCTGTTTTTATTTCCGAGTTGAACCAGGCATTGTATGCAATTCCAAACAAGTTTGGAGTAGATTTGAACGGACTGAAGTGCCATTATTGCTGCCTTGCTGTCTGAGAGAATATATATTTGTTGGTTCTTGTAGCCCCGTCTGCTATTTTCCCTAATGCACAGTTCAATAGCATGAGTCTCCGCCTGAAACAACAGTGGATGTTATGTGCATGCTACAGTATAATTTGACATTTGGGCGCACTCCATAAACTCCTGCTCCTACACCTTGATCTGTTTTAGATCCGTCTGTGTACCAGATTATGGATCCTGGTTTCGGAGTGGGTTTGTTTGTGGCCCAATCCTCCCTTTCAGGTAGGACAACTTTGAATGGCCTTGTGAAATTAAATTTCGGTACCATTGAATCAGAAAGAGGTATCGCTAGTATGGGGTCCTTGTTTAGTTCCGCGGAAAGAGTTGGGCAAGCTGTTTTGCGCTCTAAATTGTCCTCCGAGCTCAAAAGTCTGCGTCAACTGAGTCCTCGTATCTTTTTCGCGGTTTTCCCACCAGTCGTTTGCTCTACCTTTCAGTGTGCGTTTGGAAATTCTTCCGTCGCCCATTCGCTCCACATGGCCTGCTCATTGTAGCTTACGAAATTTTATAAGGATCGATGCGGCTGGGTCGTCATAGATGTTATACAACACATTGTTGTACCGGATACGCCATTCAGTGCCTTCTCTTACTGGTCCCAAAATTCTTCGGAGAATTCTTCGTTCAAAAGCGTCTATTGATTTTTCAGACGCTTGGGTAAGAATCCACGTTTCGCTTGCATATAGTACCACAGCTCTTATTATGGTCTTGTATAGGCGAAGTTTGCTCTGCCTGTGCACTTTTTTCGATTTTAAGATCGGGAGAACCGTGAAATACGCCTTATTGCTAGTGTGATCCGTTGTTTTACTTCGTCCCGTTCGTTGCCGTCTATTACAAGGTGTGATCCCAAGTATGAGAAAAGATCCACATTCTCCAGGTTGTAGTCCCCCATCGTCATATTTTGTCTAGTTAGCGCATTTCTTCTTGTCATGAACTTGGCCTTATTCTCATTGACCCTTAACCCGGCATCCTTTGCCGCTGAGTCTAGACAGTGGAAGACTTCATTCGCGAGTTAGTCAGAAATTATTAGTAGTAGGGGCCTCGTCGAAATGATAAATCACGTCACAATATTTACACATTAAATCTCATCAAAAAATATATTTCGAAAAAAATTAAAGAAATTATTTCGATCCTAAAACAGAATATTAGTAAGACCAGTCCTTGCACTCATCAATATTAAAATTATTGCAAACAACACAAACATTTCAGTGTGTTGCCCGCTTTCGGTTTCTCTCATTCAAACAAACAAAAAAAAATCTTATCGAATAATAGTATAATAGTAGGTACCTAGTCTAATGAAATCTTAAAATTATAGTTTCGAATGAAGACGAATTTGCTTAACATCCAACGATTTATCTTTTGTGAACTGACTGAAGAAGCATCAACATCTATGAATTTTCTGATTACAATGAATCGCTCAACTATTACACGTATTATGTCGCTATTTCTTACTTGAATGTAAGCAACGGATTAAATATAACATTCAGGAGGTATTTAATGCCGCGCATCAAATCCCGCATGCGCGAGTGTAAAACTAAACTACTCGAATCGGTCGACTGGGCCGATGTCAAATCCTTATTATGGCACATAATGCAACCAATAGCATTGATTTCGATAACTGGCTGTCCAACACCCAAGGCCATTTCAGTTCGCAGTCCGTTCATTAGGCGACGAACATTCAAGAGTTTTCCCTGAAACCAAATACGATCCGATTGTGTTAGGCTTTCGGTGAAATTCCCGAAAAATGTTGATGCTTTCAAAAACAATTCGGTCGGCTTGCTCAGAATACCCGAATGCATTCGTACTTTAATCTCGTACTCGTAGAGATTCCATTTGTTCAGATTGCATCGTTTCTGTTCGTGCAATAGATTTCGTACATTATCACAGCCTTCTTCTCGCGAACAAACGAGTTCATTTTTCTCGCCATACATGCAGGCCAGTATATTTCCAAGCCATTGTGGCAGGTAATTTCGTATGATTTTCGCACGAAGATTGTGAACGTGCGTGATTTCGACATTGGTGACACTACCTTCCCATTTTACCGAAATTTGTTCGAATTGTGAACAGCGAATTTGTGTGTGGATTTTATTCGAATGATCCCAGGCTGGTTGGCCGCAATAGTTGTAAAACGATTCCCAGGAAAGTTGATTGGATGAAAGATCATCGTCGCTGATTATTGGCTTGTTGTGCAGCAGATTGTCGTAGAGTGACGATTCGGCGTGCGATGATTGGAAGTTTGATGTCATGAAAGGCAGTGTAAGGAGAGCTGCAGCTACAATGCAAACACTGACCTGAAATTAAGGCAAAAAATCATCGAATTAACTAAAGGGTTCTTCTAAAGTGGGTAGGTTAATTTAGTGCGTGTACGGGAGAAAAGCGTTTGAAAAGAAACTTTCTAAAGTATTCGAAAGTGTTCTTAGAACTCCAGCCAGTAAGGCTACTAATTTTAAATTTTATCTCTAAATCAATACTCTTTCGCTTACCTGCAATATCGTAACATATTTCTGCGTCGTCCGATTTATCGCCATCAGACACGATCCGATGACTGCAATTCCAGCTGCAACAAGTGACGTAACCATTCTCACTTTCGGATCGGTCAAACCAAGCCATTCAACCGCAAAGAAAATCGGAATCATCAGCGTTACAATGCCAAAGAGTGGCAAGAACAAGAGAATTCCGGCCAATCCTAAAGTGGCTCGAACCAGTCCAAACATAGTGGCCGATTGCGAATTAGCTATGAAGATCTGTAACCAACATAAGGTAACGCAATGCGGAATCAAGTACGTGTACGTTCCATGCCATCTACAACGTTTCGCGAGCTGAATCAAAGTTCCCGGAATCAATAGGTAAAAAATTGCTCGACAATTCAAGCAAAACTCAATTCCATTGCCAATAACAAAAGACGGAAAGGTCGGCACTTTCAGATCGAGAAATCGCCAACCAGTTGTAACGACTTCGTCCATTTCGTACGGATATTTAGCCAGAACATTGACACCGAACGAGAAGAGGACTAGAATGTCGGGAAACGGTTCCGCGGACGTGTACATAAATGCAATCATAGTTAAGAAGACCAAAGCAAACGAGACTACGGTAATTTCGGAATGGGGCATCCATTCGCTACTGATGAACGGATAGACGACCACGCTCGTTATAAATGCAGCGAAGAAATACAAGTACGGTCTCATATTATTCCGGAGAAATTGATTTTCCGAACCTCCCGCATCGACATTGTGATCGCCGTAGCTTAAAAACAGCCCCGACCAGATACGAAAATCGATAAAGTCCTGTTTGGTCTTCAGCATTTTGAACGACGACCAAATCATGACGGCCAAGCTGAAATAGTAGGCGATCATCGGCAAAAGGATAACCGAATTCTCGCTCGAAATGAGCATATAGACGAGAAATAAAATCAAATATTTGAAGTTGGCAATTTGATCGGGAAACGATGAGATCATTTTCACGAAACGATGATAGAGAAGCGTGAAGAATACGACCGGATGGAAAATCAATCGATGGAAGCAGGGTACGTGATCGAGCGAATTCGGATGCGGCACGGACAATGTGAGGATATTGTTGACGGGCGGAAGACGACCGTGCGAATAGTTCACTGCGGCTGTTAGTAAATTCGCTTCGGTTATGATGTCCTGTTGCGATAGGTCCAAACGGTTTCGATAGTGACTTGGCGACGGATAAATATCGCCGTTCGTAGCTCTATGTTCGTTCTCGTCGTCCGACGATTTCGAATCACTGTGCCCACGGCGTCTACGCTTCTTTTGCATTTTGTAGATTTCACGCATACGCCGTTCAAGTTGAGCGGGTGTGATATGCTCGCCACCGTTCGCTAGACACGCGAAAAGTTCCCGGGCTGCTTTTCGAGCTGCCCGTTCGCCGGCCGTCATCGAGAGACAGGTCTTGATTTCTAGCTCATTGGATTCGGTTATACCGCGTCGTTTAACGTAGCATTCGCGGAGCATTGCTAGGGCTTCGTCGTGTCCTTGTTGTGCGGCACAAAGCAGCCAATGAACACCTTGGGCTTGCGAGGCGTTTTCATCGAGTTCTATGCGAAATTATCAACTGGTTTATTAGGACAGGAAATTAAAAGGACCAAATTTTCTCACCCGAATTACTGTCGAGAAGCTGTCGCGCTAGATCGTATTGCACGTCCGAACATCCATCGGCTGCAAAATGAAATTTTAAGTTGTTGAGCGACGCTCGATCTGGAAAGGAATTTTACAAATATTTACCACCTGCTCGCGACTATTTCAATTGCTTACCTTCTAGATTCCATTTCCGTCGGCTTGGTGTACCAATCGGTGTCTTTTTCGTCCAATTTGCCATTTTTCTTTAACGTTTGTACGAATTTTCACGGATAGAGTTTTCCGGGCCGCTTGTACAAAACAAAAAAATTTTCCTGCTGTTGTAATTTTGCTGTCAGTTTGAAGATGGTGTGGTGAATTTCTTTTTCAAAATGGGTGATGGTGCCAGTTGGGAGTTATCCAAAATTTGAAACATAAACCAGTGCAATTTAGGAAATTGTCATTAAATTTGCTGAGTGGAAATTGACTCTCTGTTAGTTTGCTAATTTATTTACATATATTTCAGTCGGTATTCATTCAACATAACAAAGGAAACTAATTGCAAAGATTAGTCTCTTATCCACCACCAATCAGCTGCTCGGCTGTTAGCTTGCGAGATCTTTGAACAGAAGAAAGTGACACCTTAAAAATGGCAACAGACGAGCGCAATTTCCGCTCTACTTATTACGAAAAGGTCGGATGCCGAAGTGTCGAGGAAAAGAAATCGTTGAATATACTGCTAAAGGATCGGCCACTGAATCGGATAAAATTAAAACAGTTCTGCCTGAGCTTCACGGTGCCCACTGCTCAGAGGAGTTTGCTATGGAATCTGATTTTGGGTAAGTCGGGAGTTCCCACTATAAAATTGTACTTACATGTTTACCAAATGGTTTAAGGGATTATGCCTGTCTATACCAACTCGCGGGAGTATGTAATGGAACAGAGAGTAGCTGTCTACGAAGATGTCCTTCGTGCAATAAAAATTATGCGCTATGTCGACGAAAAAACGCCAAAATCGCGGGTGTTCTACGCTATGTGGCTACTGGAGAATAAGAAGCTGCACAGTGATGTTAATATTTATGTGAGTATGCAACAATTTGTGTAAAATAATAAAACTTTTATTGGAGTAATAAGGCAGTAACAGTGTTTCTCAGCAAGTCACGATTCTGGGCGATAGCCTTAGCTCTCGCCAGGACTTATTTATTCCTCGGACTTCCTTCTTAATTGTTCGGGGAGCAAATCGGATATTGAGTTTGGTCCTATTGCATCTGTTATCTCTGAGCTTGATGTTGCTGTTGGTGTACATGCCGACTTCATTTATGTAGGCGGTGTAATTTTGCACTCTTGTTCGATGTTGACGTCCTTCGCTATTAACTGCGATGCAGTACAATACAAAAATATTACACAGTCCCTAACTTTCAATTTGGCTTTCGAGCTAAGCACTCTATAGTTCACTAATTATTTAGAGTGAAATCATACATTCAGAAGGCATTATGTTCAAGAGAGTCAGTAGGATTAATAACGCTCGATATCGAAAAGGCTTTTGATTCAGTATGGCACGAAGGTCTCATTAACAAATTAATAGAGTTCAAATTTCCCCCATCCATTTCCAATCTCATAAACTCCTTCCGATCCTTTAGTGTCAAAATTAAAAATGTTACATCCAGTCCAAGAATCATTCCTGCCGGAGTACCCCAAGGATCCTGCCTCAGTCCAACACTCTACAATTTGTATACTGCAGACGTCGACTTCTGTGAAATCGCAACCTTCGCCGACGACAAGGCTATTTTCACTAAATCTGCAGACCCACATATCATTATTGACATCTTACAAGATCAAATGGAATTAATTTCGGACTACTACAATAAATGGAAAATTAAAATCAATACCTCCAAAACCAAGCGCAGAGCTGCTCACTTTCTACCACCTCCAAACATTAATATTCTTGGCGAAATCATACAATGGACAAATACAATTAAGTACCTAGGCCTATATTTTGACCAAAAATTAGCTTTCCAGCATCATGCTGAACAATCTATCTCTAAATTAAATAAATTTATAAGAGTCTTCTACCCCTTAATTAACAGAAGATATCATTTGTCCCAGGATAATAAACTCCTTATTTATAAAGCAGTAATGCAGCCTGCTCTCATATATGGAGCACCAACCTGGAATCATTGCGCCTTAGTGCAGATCATCCAGAACAAATGTCTAAAAATAATATTAAGCAAACCCTGGTATTTCTCCACCAGCCGACTGCATGAAGCAGCCAAAACTAAAACAATAAATGAAATTTCATGCAAATTACTATTAAAACTTGTAAGAAAATGTAAAGATTGCAACAACCCTCTCATAACAGAAATTTTTATCGATTAAAACGATACAGCAGGACTTTACTTTTCTTTTAATTTTATTCATAGTTAGTAAGATACACTTAGTTTAGTTTTAAGTTAGATGTAAGTGAATTAACGGGTTTTGCGAATTTTTTCCCGTACATTACCTATAATTAACTGTATTTTTAAATGATATTTGCCAAAGCATTCAAATAGTAATAATTAAGTTGTAAAGACCTTTTGTCTAATCTCTATACCATCCCAAATCAAATATTTATTATTCACTCATGTTAGCATTTCGAAATAAATATATCTATCTAATACAAAAATATTTAGAGGACTTATCCAGGATATGATATGTTCCGTTGTATGATGCTTGAAAGTCGAAGTTCGATTTTTCTCCCCCTTTATAGGATTGGTCTCTCTGAGAGCAAGATAATTTGCGATGACGAAACCCCAGAGCACAGCCTCTGTGAATGTGAGGGTCTTGCTCACAAAAGACTTCGGTCAGGGCTTGCTGGAACCATCGTAATTTCCGATTATTCTTCTTCGAAAAATACTAAGCTTCATAGAAAGCGCAGTGAAAGAAAAGGAATCAAAGATAATCCAGGGGGACGTCACAATAGGCCCAATTAAGTCTTCAGTGGCAAAGATGACCAAATCAACCCCAACACAAAAATCTAATCTAAGACAACTTACAATTATGAAACCATAGGTTTGATGACTGTTCTATTTGTAGCGTATAGTTTGTACGAGGTTGCCCTTTTTTAGTCAATTCTTGATGGTGGGTGTTGGCGAGGAGCAACCCCGACGGACGTTAAGAAGAAATTTTGATTCAAACATTTAACCGCCAAATGGCAATACCAAGTTCCGCCATTTGGGCATTTTCTTTTTTGTAAAGGCCATTTGGGCATTATTATTTCCCTTCGTGATTGGCAGCAAGCAGGGAAATTACAACCTCATTCTCGCCGCCACGACCGAAGAGGGCACACTAAAGTGTAAGTAATCAGCTGATCGCTAGTGCATTTCCATTTTTATATTTTTATATTTTGCCTTGTAACTTATTTGTCAATTTCCAACAATACAGGAAATAAAACTCATTCCATCATTAACGGCAGAGTTATTATTTGTACCCCTTAAGGAGAGGCGGCGGAATCGTCGCAAAATCGTACGAAGCGCGAAAACGATTTGCAACATCTTTTATTTCACTTTATGCGTAAAGTTGAAGGGTCCAGAGGTGCACTAGGAGCATTGGCCGCTGGAGGAGCTAAATTTGAAGGGTCCAGAGGTGCATTAGCCGCTGGAAAAGCAAACGGAAACCGAGAAAAAACCACAGGTGAGTACCTTTGAGAGTGATTTGGGGGTATTATCGGTGGGATAATTGATCGGGAAAGATAAACGTGAAACGGGTCGCGCCGCGAGCAAAAGTGATAACGGGTCGCGCTGCGAGAAAAAGTGATAACGGGTCGCGCCGCGAGGAAAAAGTAATAACGGATCGCGCTGCGAGAAAAAGTGATAGCGGATCACGCTACGGTAAAGAACAGTTATGCCCACCACGCGGGGAGCTACAAGCAGACTGGCGTCCGACGAACAGGACGGGGAGAACGTCACGCAGGACGACCCCAATCTAACGGTGCGCGAACAATCGCCAGAAAACGCGCCAGCAGAGTCGGTAGAAGTAAGGTTAGAACGGATGATGCAGCTAATAATAGATTTACAAGCCGAAGTTAGACGGAGCACCAATCTCGTCCAAGCACCGGAACAACGGGAAATGGTAACGGCTTCTCCGACAAATCAAAGTGAAAGCGCAGCTGAAGCTGAGGTCACGCTGGCGGCGGCCCTGAGTGATTTGAGCCGAACATTGGCCACGTCAAGGCCCGAAGGTGGTCGAAGACTACACGATCTGCCCGAATTTGAAGGGCGTGCCGAAGATTGGCCCATGTTCAAGGAAGCATTCACGATGACAACAGCTGAATACCGCTATAACGAGCGTTCGAACATGATGCGACTTCAGAAAGCGCTGAAGGGGAAGGCGAGGGAAGTCGTCGAGTGTCTGCTTGTGCATAGCAGAAACGTCGAACGAGTGATGGAAACGCTACAAGAGCGCTTTGGGAGGCCAGAACAACTGGTAAAGAGCCAATTAACACGAATTCGGAGCTTTCCGTCGATAGCAGAAAATCGTATTGAGCAGTTGGTGCCATATGCGACGAAAGTGCAGAATCTAACCTCATTTCTGGAAGCGGCAAATTGCGACCACCATCTGTCAAATCCCACCCTAATGGAAGAGCTTATGATGAAGCTGCCAATACAAAGGAGATTGGACTGGGCCAGACACGCGATCACCATACAACCAAGGGCGACCATACGACACTTCAGCGATTGGTTGCAGGAGTTGTCGCGTGTAGTAGTCAGTGCCTGCGTGAACATCAACGAGCCGCCTCGACCAGCTGACAGCAGAGGTGACGGACGGACAAGATTCTTCCATTCTAATGAAGTTGGAAATCGTGAAGGTAGCTGCGCACTGTGCTCGAAGGAACACGGGATAAGTGATTGTAGACGCTTTCTGGAAATGAACTACGGGCAGAAGTGGCGATGTGCTCGTCGACGCAAATTGTGCTTCAATTGTCTAGGAAGCGGACACAGAAGCGATGGTTGCAGTTTGCAGCACAAGTGCGGAACAACAAATTGCAGTAAGAAAATACACCAACTGTTGCACGAAAGTCAAGTCAGAAACGAAGGTCAGCAACAGGAACAGCGGCAAGAACAACAACAAGTTTTCTCGAATACCTTGAAGCAACCTTCCAACCAGAAGCTGCTGTTCAAGATATTACCAGTAACCGTATATGCAAATGGAATTCACGAGAAATGTTACGCGTTCTTCGACGAAGGTTCGTCAACGTCATTGATGAGCGAAGGTTTGGCGAAACGTCTTGGGCTAAAAGGCCTTAAGGAAGACTTAACGCTACAGTGGTTTGGAAATAGAACAGTCACGGAGCCGTCAAATCGTGTCGACGTGAAAATTTCGGGAGTTTGGAAAAATAGCAAGAAGTTTGACTTGCGAAACGTCAGAACAATTAATAACCTCCAGCTGCCGACGCAGACACTTGATCTACGAGAAATCCAGTCAAAATACCGCCATATGAAGAAGTTGCCGATTCACGAGTACAGTCGGGCTACGCCGGAGCTGTTGATAGGGCTTGACAATGCCCATTTAGGAATATCGCGAAGAGTTGTAGCCAATGGATGCGAAGGACCCGTGGTAGTAATGACCAAACTTGGCTGGGTAGTCTTCGGAGGCCGCAGCGATGGCAGTGATAGTTCAACCGCGCCTGCATTCTTTGCTCAAGTTCACTGCGCGAAAGAAGACGATACGCTGGAGCAGCTATTCAAAGAATTTATCGCCGATGACAATTTGGGAGTTCGTGTCACTGAGCGATCTATCGAGCCGAAAGAAATTTTACGTGCGAAACAGATCCTGGAGGAAACCACAGTACGCGTAGGAGCGCAGTTCGAGACAGGACTATTGTGGAAGAGCCAAGACGTAGCCCTACCCAACAGCCGTGCGATGGCTACTAAGAGATTTCTGTCGCTAGAAAAGAAGTTCAGGCACGATGAAAATCTTCGGGTCGAATATACGCGCATCATGGAGGATCATGTCAAGAAAGGTTATACGCGGAAATTAAGCCAAGAAGAAGCAGCGAATGAGGAACAGCGCACTTGGTACCTTCCTCATTTCGGAGTGCGTAATCCTAACAAACCAAACAAATTGCGACTTGTATTCGATGCAGCGGCGGAGGTTAATGGCACGTCGTTAAATTCGTCCTTGATCAGCGGAACAGGTCACTGTCAGCCTTTAAACACAGTCTTGATGAAGTTCCGGCAGCGACCAGTAGGAGTGTCAGCCGATATAGTCGAAATGTTCCATCAGGTAAAAATCATACAGAGGGATCAAGCGGCTCAACGATTTGTATGGCGAGCAGACCCAAATGACCCGATTGAGGTGTATGTCATGACTGTCATGACTTTTGGTGCTACGTGTTCGCCGTGTTCTGCCGAATACGTGAAAAATCGGAACGCACGAGACTTTTACCAGAGGTATCCCGAAGCAGTGGACGCTATAGTGAACAACCATTACGTGGACGACTTGGTACATTGTTTCGCTGATGAACTGGAAGCTGCACGAATCACTGAAGAGATAATATGGATCCATAACCAGGGAGGTTTTGATTTAAAAAGAATCGTCTCGAATTCCAAGGCAGTTAATGAAAAATTTAGTGAAGGGAAAGCTGATTTCATCGTGAACCTAGAAGGGAGTAACGTGGAGCACAATCAAAAAGTTCTCGGAATGCATTGGAACACCGAGAAAGACACCTTGGGTTTCGTTCTGTCATTTGGAAAGGTGGATCCTGCGTTGTTGAATGGACAAAGGAGACCCACTAAGCGAGAGATACTTCGAATTATGATGTCAGTATTCGATCCGTTTGGCTTGGCCGCGGAGTACTCACTGGTGCCAAAGCTATTGATGCAGTCGTTTTGGCGAAGGCAAGTGGGCTGGGACGATATCATTCCTGAGGACTCGTACCAAATGTGGACGAAATGGATGAATATGTTGGATGATATAAAGATTTTGAGCGTCTCCCGTTGCTATGGAGACGAATTTATGACGAAACCTGTGGAATTACACGTGTTTGCCGATGCAAGCGAGACAGCTTACGCTGCGGCAGCCTACTGGAGAATATCTGGAGATGCAGAAGTGTCTACAACGTTCGCAATTGGAAAGACAAGGTGCGCGCCTATGAAACTAACGTCGGTTCCGCGTTTGGAACTGCAGGCGGCAGTACTAGCTACGCGCTTGCGCCAAATCGCACTATCTTGCCACGACGTAAGGCCTATAAGGGTGTACATGTGGAGCGATTCGAAGACAGTCTTATCCTGGATAAGATCGGATCATAGACGCTATAAACCCTACGTGGCACATCGAGTAAACGAGATCTTGGAAGGCAGTAAGGAGATAGAATGGAGATGGCTTCCAAGTAGCCTCAATCCGGCTGACTTCGGAACGCGTGTGAAGAATGGCAAGCGAAGGTCATTTTGGGTGAGTGGACCCGAATTTCTTCTGAAGGACGAGTCAGAATGGCCGCGAGCGGAGTCCTGTATCGACACGGAAACAAATGAAGAGCTGCGCCCCAAATTTACTCTCCTTTTAATGAAGGCCGATGGTGAATTTTTTCAAAGATTCTCATCCTTTACACGGTTAAGAAGAATTGTAGCCTGGATACTACGCTTTCGCGACAACTGTTCACTAAGGGTAAACGAAAGAAGGCGCGCGGGTCTCAATATGGCAGAGATTCGGAGATCAGAAAGAGTGATCTGCCGAAGCGTTCAGATGGTGGCATATGCCGATGAATATAGCTCGCTGAAGAAAAACGGAAGGGTGAGCCCTAGCAGCGATTTGCGGAGGCTAACGCCTTATATGGATGAGCACGGTGTGATACGTTTGGACGGTCGTATAAATGAAGCTAAGGCGATTGGGCCCTTGATGCGTAGGCCAATCATTCTCCCGAAAAATCACCACGTAACGGACCTAATCGTGAATAGTTATCACCGAATTTGGAAGCACCAAAACGAGGGAACGATTATAGCTGAGATTCGACGGAGCTATTGGATTCCGAATATAAGAGTGGCGGTTCGTAGAGTAGCCAAGAGGTGTCAGGTGTGTAAAAACGAGAAGGCCAAACCAGCTACGCCGCTTATGGGTCAATTGCCTGAAGATAGGCTAACTCCGTACGTTAGACCTTTCACGTACGTCGGATTAGATTACATGGGCCCGTTCTCGATTGTGATTGGACGTCGCAAGGAAAAGCGATGGATTGCGCTTTTCACATGCTTAACAACGCGGGCAATACATCTGGAAATCGCGAGGGACCTCTCCACGGATACATGTTTGATGTGTATACGTAATTTCAAAAGCAGACGCGGAACTCCTGTACGCATCAGATCCGACAATGCGACAAATTTTGTGGGAGCCGATCGAGAGTTAAAGCGACAGACGATCGAATTTGATCATGGCCGGATTGCAGACGTCCTCGCGGACAGCAAGATCGAGTGGCTATTTAACTGCCCTTTAAACCCCCATGCAGGTGGTTGCTGGGAGCGCTTGGTGCGCAGCGTGAAACGCGCGATGGGACACGCATTGTTGAAGGAAAGCCTGCAAGAGCATAGCTTGTACAGCATGATGTGTGAAGCCGAAAACCTGGTAAACTCGCGTCCGTTGACTCACATCCCCATAGACACGCCCACCGATGAACCTTTAACCCCTAATCATTTTCTCTTAGGTACAGCTAACTCAGATCAGACGCCTCATCCTCACAATGAAGACCTGCGCGTAACAAGGAAGCAGTGGCGAAAGGTGCAGCAAATTTCGCACAGTTTCTGGAAGAAATGGATTTCGGAGTACCTACCGGATTTATGCCGAAGAACCAAATGGTATCAACCCGTGAAACCACTCGCCGCCGGCGACACCGTGTTGATATGCGACAACAGCGTGCACCGCTCCAGGTGGCCAATGGGCAGAGTGCTCCGAGTATTCACAAGCAAGGACGAGCAGGTTAGAGCAGCGGAGGTGCAGACCAAAACAGGCGTCTTGAGACGCCCAGCATGCTTACTGGCCAGATTGGATATTGGTGAATCAGACGCGGACTAGATTCACGGGGGCCGGGATGTTGGCGAGGAGCAACCCCGACGGACGTTAAGAAGAAATTTTGATTCAAACATTTAACCGCCAAATGGCAATACCAAGTTCCGCCATTTGGGCATTTTCTTTTTTGTAAAGGCCATTTGGGCATTATTATTTCCCTTCGTGATTGGCAGCAAGCAGGGAAATTACAACCTCATTCTCGCCGCCACGACCGAAGAGGGCACACTAAAGTGTAAGTAATCAGCTGATCGCTAGTGCATTTCCATTTTTATATTTTTATATTTTGCCTTGTAACTTATTTGTCAATTTCCAACAATACAGGAAATAAAACTCATTCCATCATTAACGGCAGAGTTATTATTTGTACCCCTTAAGGAGAGGCGGCGGAATCGTCGCAAAATCGTACGAAGCGCGAAAACGATTTGCAACAGTGGGTATGAAAGTTGACGAACCGATTAAAAATTACAAATTCAAATTTTTGTCGGCTGGAGTGGCTGTCGCCACTAGGTCGCTCCAGCCTTGGCCCTTTCGTTTTGTGATCGTATGGCTGAGTACATTTTTCGCAGCTTCTCGATACGTAAAATAGTACCAACAGAACTTTTCCTTTATTGTTGTATGCTTTTGAACCTGATCGATTACGAGACGTGCTTCGAGAATCTCGCGTGATTGCGAACCTTTGCTGTATCCAGTTTTTAATGTGGCCACTGTATCTCTTACTGTAATGGTTGTTGCATGTATTTTAAATTTTACAGTGTACATAAAAACCATGTAGTTTCATCATACCAAAGTGGGACGTTACTGCGAAATTTTTAACGATGCATCGTTCGTTACATCATGCGGCCCATATTTTTCATACAATTTAAATTTCTCAACTTCTATTTGAAGGCTATACGGCTGTTGTCATTTGTTCTTTTATAATAAAATTTATTTCAATTTACAATGGAATTATTTTTTACCACAATTTTAGCATGACAGCAATTTTGTTAACATCGCCGAAACACTTTTACAAATTTTCGACTACGATATCGAAATCTATTGGATCACAAAGGAGTTTTATGAATTTACGATTGAAATCCAAAACGATTTCATTAAATTGAAAGAGCTCACATTCAGTCAACTCGAGAAAGAAGATGCCGATCTGTACAAGTAAACAGACTACAAAAAAAACTGAATTAATTAATGAACGCTAATAACGATCTTTTCAGACATTTAGAAAAACTCAACATTCTGCAAAATATTCCGTTGGAGAAATGGTATTTGAATTGTTTTGCCGGAATTGTTAGCGAGCCGGCTTTGATTCGTATTTGGGATAAAATCTGTGGCGGATCGCGAAAAATTGTCGTCTTCGTATTCTTAGTTTTACTGAAAACATTGCGAATGAACTTGATGCTTTGTACCGATTTAAAACAATTCTGTGATAATATAGAGAGGGTAAGTTCAGATTGTGGCGACGAAGATTTAAAGTAAAGTAAAGTAAGTTTCTTTTTGCAGAAGAAAAAAAATCAAGACGATTTAATTGTCAATAAAGCTATCGAATTGTGGCAAAATAACAAGAGCCATAATGAGTTTATGGTCCATCATAAGAATAATTGAATAAAAGTCGTATTGGAGTATTTAAAGCATAAAATCGTATAATTTAATTTTCATTAATGTATCCTTAAACTTTTGTACTAAAAAAACCTACAAAATTATGTACATAAAATCCCTGTTCGGATCTAGGCCATTTATATTTTTTGTGCGTGATTTTCCTTTTGACGATTGTGCTGTTCTTTCATTTCGACTTGCTTAATTCTAGTATAAAACGCACTGCTGGCCAAAACTATAAAATTTGATAGCCACCATAAAAACGATTTACTATCGTGATACCATTGTGTTGCCATCACAGTTTGAGCACAAGCTTTAGCCGTTCCTGATATGTTATGCGTAAGTGGTGACGTTACCTGGACCATGCATATATAAATAAAAATATTATTTCTCATATTAAATAAATTCGAAAAAACAGCGTACCTTAATCTGCAAGGCAGTAACAAATCCAATAGAGAACCCACAAATTCCTCCGATAGTCATTGCAAACCAAAACCACGATTGATTCAGGTTGGGATAATTGTAAATAACTTGCAGCTCACCGTTGAAAATGATCAACGGAATAAATAAAATGATCGAATAGACGTTGTTGTAGTAACTTAGTAGCCACACCTCTTGATTTACGTATGGTAGCGTTTTCTTCGTATAAATCGAATATAGTGTTAAACTGAGAGAGCCTAACACTCCAAACATTGTACCCTTCCACGAAAATGCATCTGTAGAATAGATTTACATGAAGAAATAAACCATTTGTATTTCTGAATTTACCGTTTTACCTGTTAAGCTCTCCTGATCGACTCCAAGCCAAAATCCAAAAATAATTGCCGCACAGCATAGCATACATTTAAAACTAGTCGTTTGTTTTAGTAGAATGAATGATAAGATTACGTTAAATACTGTCGTCAGAGATCGTCCTACATAGTAAAATGCCACACTAACATATTTTAGACATAAATTATTTGTTGAAATCATGGCAGTGAACAGGATTGAAAGCGGAATAATCTGAAAATATGGAGAACGATTACCGAATTTCGAGAAATACACAGAAGGATACTCTGAAAACTTTAGTTAGTGCCTCTCGACACTGCAAATATGTATGAGCTTCTTTTAGCGATTGGATAAAATGAAAATTCTGAACGGACCCTATGTAAGAAACCTAGTGACCCTACGAATGTCGATCCAGCTGGATTCAATCAAGAATCGTTTTCTGCCAATCATACCAATATCCTACGAAAGATTTTAAAGTAGTCCGAGAATTGGTTCATGCTAAACTTGCGAAAATTGATGTTATACTGACGGATCTTCTGAAGAAAGGCTACTTTTTCTAACAATTAAATTCCTTATTCTACCGTCTTTTAAAAAAGGTTGATCACTTATAAGAGTTACTTATTTACTCGCGCTACAGTCCAAATCGGACCTTGGACTCCTGTATGTGCCGCCTCCAGCCTTCTCGGTCCAGTGACCGCGTCCTCCAGTTTGTGAATCTTAGCAGTGGTTTGCTGTCTGGGTCAATAGAGTCCGCCCAGCGCTTTCGTGGTTTTCCAACTGGTCTTTGTCCATTAATTTTCCCCTTTAGTGTGCATTTGGGGATTCTTCCGTCATCCATCCGCTTCACATGATCAGCCCATTGTAGCTTGTTGAATTTTATGAGGATCGATACTTCCGGATTATCAAAGATGGCATACAATTCTCTATTGTATCGTATTCTCCAGATAGAGTCTTCCCTTACAGGTCCGAGGATTCTTCTGAGGACTTTTCTTTCAAAGGCGTTAACTAATTTCGGACGCCTAAGTCAATGTCCACGTTTCGCTGCCATAGCATAGCACAGATCTTATAATTGTTTTGTATAGTTTAAGCTTTGTTTTCCTATGCACATTTTTGTTTTTAATTATTGGGAGTACCGAATAATACGTCTTGTTTGCCATCATTATTCTTCTTTTAATTTCGATGGGTTCGCTTTCATCCTTTGATATATTTGCCCCGAGATATACAAAGTTGTCTACGTTTTCAAAGTTAAAGTCTCCTACTGTAATATTTTGTCTGATAGGCGTGTTTTTCCTAGTTTGTGTCATGATTTAGGTTTTGTTTTCGTTAATACGTAGTCCAACTACCCTTGCTACCGAGTCAAGGCTTACAAATATTTCTTTGGCACTCTCCAGACATCTTGCAAGTATATTTATGTCGTCGGCATATGCTACTAGTTGTATGGATTTGAAGCATAGTGTTCCCTTGGTGTCAACGGGAAGTTTCCGAACAACATATTCGAGTGTCAAATTGAAAAGCATTGGTACCAGGCCATCACTTTGTTTAAGCCCGTTGTCGGTTCTAAAGCTGGAAGTCAGATCATTTTCTACTCTGACTTGTGACAGAGAATCGGTTATAAGAGTTAAGTATTGGCATATCCCTTCAAGGTTTCAGATTACTAGTTTAAACGCTCTGAATCAAACCTCCACCTTAAATCCGTTCCCCTACGACTACCCACACTAACCACTGTTAAAATTTCAAGTCAATATCTTTCGGGGTTCTTGAGTTATCGAATCGTCAAACAAGTTTCTTTTTATCTTTTTGGGGTCTAGATCAATTTTTTGTTTAAATTTCAGATCGATCACAACACAATGCTTTATTATTAAAAAATAATAAAGTAAAATCAATTAAAAATCAAAAAAAGGTTTGGACTTTTTCAGTTTCTAAATTTTTAATGAAGTGATTAACGAGAAAACTTGTTTTATCTATTGTTAGGTTCAAATGCTTGGGGAGGTGTTGGTCTAACGCCCTGGTCCTTCCCTAAATACGTTCCTGTCGGTGCATTGGACTTTTGACGCAGCGGCAATATATGGTACCGTGGGTTCATTAGGGTGTCTGCTGCGTCTGCAATACCGCTCCCTGCGATAGTATTCCTGCACGATGTGCAGAACTACATGCTGCCACTTCGACTTCTCGTACTTAGAAATCGAAGTGACAACCAGCGTCCTTGCATGTTTCCAAGTTTGTTGAGTGGCTGTGCCACAAACAACTCCGCACAACCTCATCAACGTAGTTGTCGTTTTCTGAAGATAGATCGTTGTCTTATCGCCCAATTTCTTTAAATCCAAAAAGCTTGTAAACGATGATGAAAAATTGCCTAATTTTTCGTATATCTGAAAATGCTTGGTATTCGCCATATTTAGTTGTGTCGTTCGAGTATTTCCGTCAATAATTTGTAAAATTAATTAACTAAGTTATCGTGATAAACGTAATTTTATGAATCTAGTGCATGCAGTTTGTCTACAGTAAAAGAATGTTGAACTGATAAGAATTTCCGGTTGTACGTGTCTGCATGTTCCACTCGGTTTACAGAAATACTGCAAAAATTAAATTGAAAACTGCCTATCTTCATCGACTAGTTGCCACAACTTGTAAAAAAAAGTTATCACATCATCAGCACTTTGTAAACTGACTAATCAGCCATTAAGTTAACTATGTTTCGTTCGTGTAACATGAGCGCCCACGTGATAGCGTGGAATCAATGAAAATTAACTACTTACTTTACGAAAAGTGTCCATATCCAAAGGATTTCCATCGGGAAACGAGATTTTATCCGGAAAGAATTTCGCTAGTTGGCTCATCGTGAAACAGATGACCGTGGACACGACACATTGGAACCAAGTCACGAATAGGGGTGCATCTAAATTTACATCTGCCCCGCTCAGTAGTGTTTTGTTCACGAAGACCGTGCATATGGAGATGATCCTGAAAAGACCGTTATGAGTTCCACTACAGTTTTTTTTTTTATTGAATGAAAGACCTTACCAGTAGGCACTTACGACCGTAAAAATTTGCGCGTATTTGTAGGTCAAACTACGCTCGCCCAGCGGTTGGTACATTTTCTTCAATGTCGATTCGACGAGCTGCTACGTATCTCGGGTTTTAATTGGAATTAAAAATATTCATTTCGATCCAGGCCACGATGAAACACTTGTGTTTATTTTGCCCAAAAACGAAACAATTTTGATGACAACACAACTTGTTCGCAGTTCGTCTCTTGTCTCGCCTGCCGTGCCGGGTGAATTGCTTGGAACTACGAGCTGGGATGTTTGACAGAAGATATGTGTTTATTCACCACCCTGATAAGAGCAGTGGTGAATTTGAAGACTACTACATTCAATAAATTTACTGGTGAAAATTCGTTATTTTTTTGGAATTTAACAATGTTGATTGGGATCAAGCCTTTTTGTTGATTCGAAAACAGCCAATCTGGTCCGGGTTGTTGAACACATTACAGAGGAATTTAACAAAAACTTATTGTATGGGGCGATATTTTTGGATGTTGAAAAGATTTCGATAAAGTCTGTCACAATGGCCCCTTCTGTTCAAGCTCATTGAACATCATTTTCCAAACAAACTACTCCGATTAGTTTCCTCCTCTCTGGATATCCAAAAGAAAAAAGCGCTCCCTCGGGATAAGAAGCGCAAAAACTGGTTACACGAACTTGATATCTGAATATTAATTTAGGATTCTCTTGTATATTAGCAATGGAAGTCGGAAGCCTTCATATTCTTTTTTATTGAACCGGCCAGGACTTAGGGGTGACCCTTTATTGTCACAGTCACAGTCGATGTTGCGAGCAATAAAACGCAATTTAAGAAATTGTGGAATAGTGCCTTAGGAGTTGATGGTGGACATTACTCTTAAAATACTGAAGACCAAACTGTTCAAGGAATCCACATGGTGGTAATGAATTCCATAAGTGATAAAGGATTGCTTATGCTTTACCATTCGTGAAAAGAAAGGCAGAACAGTAAACTGATGTGCTTGAGCACCAAGCCAAGTTTTACGAGGAAAAATATAAGGAGGTGGAAAAAGCCGATCGATTTTACCAGCAAAGTATCTGCAGTAACTGCGTAGAGCTACGAAGATCTAATTTGGGTGATCCAGCCCATTGTGCGAGTTGTATAATTAGTAGCCAATCCGGTTTTTGTTTTGAAGGCATTGAATTCAACTTTAGTCTACTCCAGAATAGAAGATAGGTCGGTGTTCAATGACGAGACGGGTGGGTGGCTTCGATTGGATCATAACATAACAATCGTTTACTGCTGCAATTCACTCTACATATATATAACACACTGCATATTCCATTGCTTCGAAGAAATATACAGTAACAGTTTTCATAAAATGCAACATTTTATTCATATTCTATACTTACGTAATAATAAGACAAAACTAAAGATCTAAACAATTCAATTCGTGGCTACTTGTTCCTCGTCTTCGGTATTGTCGGCTTCCATGTCTGCTTTCTTTCCTTTGCTTACATACTGCTCGGATATGTATAAAAACGGATCGATTTTCAGTTGTTCTTTACTTGGAGGACTTTTTAATAGAACTCTGTATTTATAAAAAAATAAACGTTAGTCTAAATACCAACTAAGGACATGGTATTTTAACAACTTTGTCCGTTTGAATCATATTTAAAATGAAGCAAAAATACCTGGCTACAAATTTTCCTTCACGTTTTGGTCGCATCAAATCAATGTCCTTTAGGAGGGAGGCTAAATTCTCTTCCAAGTGTTTCGCATCCATTTCGAGCTGGAAGATTATGATCAAAGAAACTGGTTAAAACTATCAAATGACCTCTATTTCAGTTCTGTAGTGCAAAGCTTAGAGCACAATTATGAAGGTATAAAAACAATGTTTTTAAGCGCCAAAAAAATTGAACTTTACCAACTATAAAAATTTCGAAAATCTTTTAGAAAACCCTTACCGTTCCAATAGTTGTCGTAATCAATGCAAAATCCTTTTGATGTTCGTCCTTCGCAGCCGAATAGCTGATTCCGTTGGCAAATTTCTCAATCATTTCGATGAGATTTGTTCCGAGCGTTCCGCTTTTCGGATTCGGAAACTTCTTCTTCATTAATCCGCGAAGTACAACCAAATCGGGAAGGATATTCGTATGAGCAACGACGTACTGATAGTCGGTCAACAGAAGGTCGCCGTTTTGGATGCCTTTGATTAGCTCAACACCGCCTACTAATGTAGCACCTGCTGCCCTTGCTTCGGCAATTTCTTCCTGTAATCCCAAACATGTTTATATATGATGTGAAAAATTCCTGTTCGTAGACTTACGCTATTTTTGGTAAAAACTAAAATCTGTCTGGCTTCGCCATGATCGAATTTGTGCGGAATCATTACCATCCGATTGAAATTGTCAACAAACCGGGTGGTTTTTTCCGCAAACATATTAAGCTCGATGTGTGCGATGAGAGGTGCATTCGGAACATTGTACACCGTTGGATGGTGCGTTTCACGATGGCATTGAATCGCTTCCTCTACCGGGTACACCTTCCAGCGATAGTATCGTCCCACGTAGACATTGTCCTTAGGAATTTGCTTCCATGAGTCGTCAACATGTTTGTTAATTTTTGTAAGGTCTAGCCTGGAAAAGGAAGGGATTAGTCAACCAGCTTCGATTGTAATTCAGCTTCATACTTTTTGCCGCGAAGATTGTGCGGAATGAATCCAACTTTTTTAACTTCCACTTTGACCTTCTTTTTGCGAGCCTTCTCTCTCGTTCCTTTTCGTGCCGCTTCATCTATTGCTGAGACATGAAGCAGTTGAAAGCTTGCACCAATATTCGGTTTTATTATGGCTGTTCTTAGTGATGATATTACCGACAACATTTTACGTAAAACAGTTTATTTTCACTTGATATTCGGCGAGTTTTGGGTATAACCTTAAAAAATATTTTCATTTGAAGGCTATCAGCTGCTGCAGTAGCTATTAATATATTGCCTATCTTCCGAGAGAGGGCCATTAACAGGTGAAGTTGACAAGCGGATGCAGTTCATAACGTTACAGATTAAAAATCATTAACTTGGTGCAATCATAATTATGTGCTTATCTGGTATTCTTGAGCCAAACAAATTTGATACTTACGAATAGGGATGTTAAATCCTTACATAATTTACCTTATTTAACACCATCGGAGGATCTTTACTTTACTTGTACGGAAAACTAATCATACTAAACATACACATAAGCCATAAACTGAAGACATGCTTAACATTAGCAGCTCCTTCCGCCTTCCGGACCACTGTAGTGTCTATTAGGCGGAGCTTATGGCGATATGGTCCTGGCTGAGGTGTAATGTAATATCTATGTACTAGGGATATTAGCATTTTCACAAGCAGTCAGTATTATGCCGGAACATCGGAATCTGGGTTTGCCTCTCTCTACATGTAAACTGCTAATGGGATTGAACTCAATTGAGAAAACCAACTCAAGACGGGCAGACGGTGTTACATGTCACATTGCGAGACAGATCTGGCCAAAGCTGGATCCAAAACGCTCTAAAAGGTTGACTTTGCTCAAAAGGGCGAGTATCACCACCACAGTCGGTGTCCTGACCGGACACTGTCTTATAGGTCGACATGCTAAAAGTCTCGGCCTCTTCTCAAACGACTTCAGTAGAAGCTGCCTGGATGAGGAGGTGGAGGAGACAGTCCTTCACCTTCTCTGTACCTGTCCAGCTCTATCCGCTAGAAAGAAAGCTCATCTTGGAGCTTACTTCTTCAACTGGCTTAGTGACCTTGCCGCAATGGAGGTCGCGAGAATCCAACGCTTCATTGCAAGCTCTAAATGGTTTGGCGAGTAGGACCGGATTCTAAGTGTGTCCGTGTTCTCACGGGCAGCCACGCGTACCTACCTAACGACCTACATAGGCCGGGAACGAATAAAAGTAACTTACAACATCAAAAACATTAAGTTAAATCCTCAATCAAATTGATCTACAATCGAGAAATACACAACTTTAACAAGCGAAGTGCGGATTCTATTAGACGGCACCATTTTCCCAGGACCGTCTTAGAAAGGATCCTGTCTTTAATACAATCCGAGAATACAAAACATTACCGACCAGCATACAAATGGCGAAGAATGTTTTTCGAATATAACAACTTGCAAAGAAGCATCTTCTATGTCGAAACTATGAATTGTATGGAAGCAGATAATTTTTCAGACGGTTTCATTTGTTTTTCGCAGTCTTGGTTTTCGGACAAACAGGTCTGACTGACGCTTAATGGAATCATTAATATAATAATATAAAAGTTTGAGTTATTTATTCCTTTTCTATCATTGGATATTGAGCCCGATGTCAGCACACATGCGTTCGAGGAGTTTCTGGTGCGAAACACCAACACGAAAGCCTAGATGGGATCAATTGCTGTCCTGGCTACAGCCATTGAGGATATGACAGTTGAAAAACCCTCACTGGAGAAGTCAGTTTAAGACTAGTCCCAAGTGGGAGCTGGGTTGAAAAATGAGAATAAAAACAATCGAGAAGGACTTTGAAGATTCTGGCGACAATCAAAGGATGAAACCCAAATTGCGAAGCAGCAATATTGCTGCACTATGTCCCATCTGTTCAACTGGAAAATATTATTACCTTGGTCACGAACTCTAGATTGGCGACGCTAACGAGCTGTAGGACTTCTAGGGTACTCTGGCCAAGGTTGGACAGACGGAAGACTAGGGAGAGATTGGCATGGAGTAGGGGAAGTTTGCGGTTACTCGTTGGAGTACTGACGGGGCATTAGGGAAGCATGTTATGCGTATGGAGATCGCTGACTCTGACGTGTGCAGGTACTGCCTTGACCTATATGCTGAGGAGGACATCACCCACATTTTGTATGAATGTCAGGCGACTGAGGTGCCTGACAATTTGGGGGACCTGAGGTCGATAAGGCATGACAAGCTGGTCAAGTTCTTTAGAGATCTGGGTTGTTCAGGGGATGTTTAGGGACCTACGAGGATCTGAAGGGATCGCTATCGACCCTATTTTGGTGATTCTCCCCTTCTTAAAACTAAAACAAGACCACGAACTTCTTTGGTTTCCCTTTTTGAATGTGTTCATTTGGTTGGTTTAGGTTGGTTGGTTTACGTGGTGGCCCGTCTGCCGAAAACAGGGCCCAATTAGCACAGGAAGCGCCGTTTTGATACCACAACTCGTTTAACCTGGTCTTTGAGGGCTGATGAAGTAGATACATCGTTTTACAGAGACCTGGGGCTTGAATGCATTATCATATCCATCCAGAGCTGTTCAAGAAGGTAATCAGTTCTCCAATCTTGTTTTTCGAGATCTCATCAAGGTTATTGAAGAAGGGTTTGCCTAGTGTGCGAAGTCTGGCTCTAGCTAGGGCGGGACACTCGCAAAGAAGGTGGATAACAATTTCCCTCTTATTGCATCCCCACAACTGCGGCAATTGACGTTAAAGAGAATACCCAGTCTGGCCGCGTGGTCGCCGATCGGCCAGTTACCCGTGCTGACTGCCGTGACTCTGGAGACGTCCACACGGCTCCTGCTCAGGAGTTCATCTCTTCTGCTCCGGGAGTAGGATGGCCATATCTTCCTAGATAATACGCAGTTGGTCAGTCCTCTCGATCTGGAGTTCGCGTTTGTGAGAAAGTGGTTGTATATTTGGCGCTTAACAGTCCCTAGTGGGACCTGAACGGATTCTATGAGAGAGCCCTGAAGAGCAGAACCTTGCCTAGCTAATTTGTCTGCCCGCTCGTTACCCTCTATCTTGCTGTGGCATGTGACCCAAAGCAGAGAACTTTGATTTGACTTCCTAGGTGGGCTAGCTCCTCTCGGCACTGTTCGACGAGTTTAGAGGAGGTGGTAGCCGAATCTAAGGCCTTGATTGCGGCTTGGCTGTCAGAAAGGATTACAACATTTCGCTTTGGCGTAGCGTCTTGCTGCAAAGTCCGACAGGCCTCCCGGATCTCCAGTATCTCCGCCTGGAAAACGCTGGCGTAATCCGTTAAGTGGTAAGACCTTGCGATATAGTGTGTATCTGAGAAAACTCCCGCTCCGACTCCACATTTCATCTTTGAACCGTCAGTGTATATGACTGTGTCGAATTCATGTATAACTGAACCATTCTTTCATTCCGCCCTGGTTGGAAAACCCACAGCGATGTGTTGATTTATCCCGGAAGAGATTAAGAGAGAAGGATGTCTTGGCTGTAATCATAGATCAATAAGTATTTTTCAATTTGCTTAATATTAAGTTTCAAAATTATTTTACCACAAACGACGTGATACTTGAAAATCGATTACCTTATCTTGAAAACGTTGAACAATATACCAAGTTCGAATTTTATTTCCAAGTGTATTGTTTTCTGTTGAATTTTGCAAACGTTGTTTTATTTATATTTTTAATGTGTTTATTCCATTCGAATTTTACACCCTGAAACGTGCGTCCATTTACGAAACTTGTCTGTGTCGTTTATTTCCAATATTCTGTTGGGTACTACTGTAACTGTTTGAAATAATTATTTGATTTTTGTTTATTTATTTTGAATATAAACGGCTGCCGGTCACGAAAGAAACATGTCATACATATTCCAAATCAAAAAATAAAAAAAAATATTGTTTAGTAACATTTTATGGATGAGGGCTAATGTATTAAAAAAATGATTGAAATAATCGAGAACAAAATGTTTTTTCAGCTTCTTATGCAAACATACATTTCTTGCGTAAACATACTCAAATGGATTGTCTTCAGAAAAGTATGTAGCTCCCGAAATTCCAGCCGCACGATATACATATTAAAAATTTTAACATCTCCATGATCACTACGTTCCTGCAGCATCCATAGAATCTCCACCGGATTTTCTTGAATTTTCATTGATGAATTTTTCATTATACTAGTCATAAAAGTATTCTGAGGAAAGAAAATTCTACGCGAAGAAAATTTTCGGGGAAAAAAAGCATTTCCTATGGACACGATCGGAGTCAGTCAGTTTGTCTAGAGTTTTGGCTGAGCTAAGAAGTGTGTTTGAAAGCGCGCGCGACAGTCTGATTTTTACACCACTCTATGAAAAGCGCATTCTATTGGTGAAAGTTTATCCTTAGTATCTATCCATCCAACGATCAATCTATCGAATGTCCTATAAAAACGATCGTGTAGACTTGATCGTGCTGAGAGTTTCTTAAGAAAATACAACACTTCTCTTAGTGTATCGAGATAATCTAAAAAAAGATTCGGTCGATTAGTCTTAATGTCGCGAGATATTTTTTTCACCGATCCGATCCAAGACTTTTGATTTTAAACGGTCGGCTAGATTTGTCGCGATCGTTAAAGGTGATCACTTAAAAATTCCGATTTTTTTTAGTTTTCTCGGGATCAGCGTTTTTTTTCCGTCGATGGGAATAAGAAAAAAGTTATTTTTTTTTATATGAATTGATCGAAGAATTTGCGGATATCGAACTAATAGTATATTTTTCGAAATTGTTTCGCACGATCGATACAGTGCGGATGCGGTAACTTTCGACATTATATCTCGTTAGTATCGTGCGCAGATCACGAGTGTGTGTGCTTTTCGAGGAAAAAAAATGATAATTTTTGAACAATATTCGAAGATTCGGTCCTCAAGATTTTTTTTTGGAAATAAGATCAATTTGATCGTTTTAGCTATAGATCAGTGTTCTAAGTAGAAAATCTTGCACATTGTATTTTGATTCTTCTATTATAAATGAAATATTGTTACTAGTGATGATCTAACAGAGGGCGATCCTATTTTTGGATCACCTCATTTTCATTTAACGATCGTTTTCGTAAAAAGAATACCAACTTACTGGGTCAATAGATTAAAAAAAATGAAATGCAAAAGAAAATAATGAAATGTATTTTTTTTCCTGTAAGTGAAATTTGTCTTAAATGCTGATGATATGCGTGCAGTGGCCAAGAATGTTAAGTTATTTATGTGGAATTTTTGTGCTTTTATATTAAGTACACCGACACAGTGTACATAGTCGTACGATAATATTTATTGTTAATAATTTCGGTCTTTAATTATCCAACTAATGAGACACAAACAGGAGGATAAAATCGAGGTAGTGTTCATCTAGTGAAATCTGAAAATAGTCTCGATTCTTACTATTATTAAACATTTCAATGAGAGAGATGTAGAATTGCATTTAATTTAAAATGGATAAAGAGAAATTGTCGCGAAAACGATCGTCAACGGATGCTCATGATACGTTACCGTCACCGCCGCCAAGTCCTCAGCCGCAAACGCGATCTACATCAGTGGTCCAAGTATTCCCGGACGCATTTAAGCGTCTTCTCGAATACAAGAGTCGCGAAGCGGAATTTCTGAAAACGCTCGATGAAACGATCGCGATGGATTGTAAGAAATTGAAAAGTGAAAGTAGTGCGCGATCGCTTCAATATCGTGTAACCGATGACGATCATAAGCGCGGTTCGAGTGAAATGATCGCGTCCGGTGCCGCAGGATCTGAAGACTATCAAGATCGCTTCAATTGTGAATTATTACGCGAAGAATGTGAAAATTTTGCGATGCCCTTGCTAAATCGAACGGGTCCTTCGATATCTGCTGCCCTGGTCACCTACGATGCATTCGAACAACTGAATAAATTGCACGGATTACTCGATCAGTTGCTACATGTCCAGAATCAAAACTATCGGATGCAACGACAAGTTCGTGATGTAAGAACCCTGTGTGAGCTTAAGACACTGCAAAAGAAAGTAAGTGCACATTTTGGAAAAATGAATTCAATTTTTGAAAATTTAAAAAAAAATTTGAAAAATTTTAAATTGTAATATTATTTTTAATAATGATCAAGTATGCGTCGGAACTATCGAATGACGCTGAACTTTCCGACAACGAGCTTGATTTGAATGCGATTCTTGCGGCCGGTAACAGTGCGTCGACAAAACGAAGTATTGCCAAAAGGTGACTATAATTCCTTAAGTGGTTTAAAAGGAGGTCATTTTTCTTTTACGGTTATTACATATCCTTTTTCCAATAATACTCATCGATAAAAAAGGGATAGTTGCAGAGTTAACACATCAGATCTTAATGATTTTTCGGGTCAAACTTAGGAACGCAGTTGAGGTCGAGAAGCGACAGAAATTCAGGTATTGTAATCGACCTGAAATTTAAAAAAAGTTGAAATTTGGTACTTTCACGTTTTAGGACTATTGAAATCCAAAAAAGCAAAAAAAAGTTTGTTTGACCGCCGTCGCGACAAACACGTTTGAAGTCTCGTAGCTCACAAACTCGTTAAGATACTCACTTCAACTGTTGGTTGGTAGATAGGCTGAACTCCTTTCACTGGTGACCCCCCCCCCCTCCTTCTGGGCTAAGAGGAGGGAGGTGTGTGTGTGGGGGGGGGTTTATACGATACTTAATGATGTCGATATTTTTTTTTGGCAATAGGCTCGACTATAATAGCTCCACATACGTTTCAACTTCTTAGCGCAAACAGTTCCTCAAAAATGGAAATTATCGTCTAACGCTCTCAGCCCATCGCACTCTGATACCATCACCGCCACCAAAAAGTTTACACCCGATAGTTGCGATGACATATTTAGGGAGAACTACTTTTTTCATAAAGAAGAACAATATTTGGAACCAATACTAGAGCCCGGTTTATACGAGGGGACCACAATGAATCCACAGTGATCTCTCGTGATTGGTTGCGACACAATGCTACAGTCCACCCTTCTAAACCTAATCTAACCTACCCCCGATAGGCAACCACTCAGTCTGCCTGGCGTGAAAATTTGAAGAAAAGATCTGTAGGGCTGCACATCGCCAAACCAGTTTAGGGTGTACGGCGGACAGACGGACTTTTTTTTGCTAAAACGTAAAAATACAAAATTTGACGAAATCAAAAAAGGATGTAGTAAAATAATAAAGTGTCGGCCATACTGTTGAAAGTTTTATTAATTCAAAGTCGAGCTTTAACAGCGTTTTCAAACGGATCACTATCAAGCAGTGAGTTCGTTTTATCTTTTTGGTTCTTATAGATGCGTGCTTAGATTTATTACTATTGTAATAAATTATAATAACCAATTTGTTTAAGGCGAAATTAAATGATAATAGTGTTGACTTTTCTGCATTTTTGATAGAAACAAGTGACAAAATTTTGTTTAAAGTTAATTCAGTTAGTACTGAACAGAGATACAGTATTACGAATTCAATACTGCATAGATACCATATTTTTTTTAAATTTTTGATTTTATCGATTTTAATATTTCAATCAATTTTCTTGTACCAATTTGTTTTATATTTCTTTTAGTTGTTTTTCTAAAGAAATTGACCCATAGGAAAAGATAAAACAATACAATCCAAAAATTGGGTAAATTTTTAATGGTTTTAGGTTTGCTTAATTTCCAATGTATCGAAAACGTTGTTTGTCGAATTCTTTTGTATACAATTTCAATATATACACACAGATATACATCTGATATCGAATTTTTATAACTTCAGACTAAAGCCCAAGAAATTGGAGTAATTAAAACATCAAGAAGTGCAAAATTCAATACTGTGTAATATCTGATTGATATCACTTTCCGATGAAGTTGCCAGTTTGTTTTGCATTTTTTACTGAATAATGTTTATATTGAAATGCTGTTAAAACCATTGGTGGTCACCCAGGTCGTTTTGTAGGAAATTATTGAGTTACGAGTACCTAGATTTTTCGGTTGTGAACCAAATTCCGCCAAAGTCGTTGGACTACTATACTATTAAACTGCATTAGCAAAAACCTCGTTCTGAATTATCCTTTCTTACCCATTCACATCGCCCCCACTAGGGCTGGACGTTAGGTTAACATTTTTCCTATTTTTGGAAAAACTAAACTAAGTTGAAAAGTTTGGGGAAAAACTCAGATCGGACTAATGGGCGACCATCTAATATAATCTAAGGGACGACCGTATTGTCCCGAATCCGATAAGAGAAATACTATCGAAGTGGCCAAGGCCCGATTAAGGCTGCTGCGCTATAAAAGAAGACTATTCAACTTGTTGGTTAAGGAGCACCTCCTTGGCTAAGGAGTGCCTAAGGGTAGATATCTGGTTGGAGTATCTCTGTAGTGGTTTTGCTATCTTCCACAATTTAGTCTTCCCATCCATTTCGTGGTTTTTCGGTTAGTAGACTACCATGAGGTTTTCTCTTTAAAACTTGTTCAGGGTATTTTTATGTAATCCATCCACTCGACATGGCCAGATCATTGCATTGCTAACTTTTTATTATTTCAAGGACTTTTGTACGGGAGCTACCCAAGGGAGTTGAAAAATTCGTCTAACAGACTCAACTTTATTTATTTAAATAAACGAATTATTGTTTAAACACAAATTTCAGGATTGAAGGGGTGAAGAATAGATTGTCTAGATTATTCTAAAAATGGCAAATGGACTTTAGGTCAAGGGTCACAGGTAAACGATACTAGAAACAGGAACATGTCTCGGATAGGAACGAATTTAATGGAATTTAACAACAAAGGACTATCGTCCAGATTTGAGACTTGTGGGGAACACAATTAATGCTTCCCTTCGGAATCATGCTCGACAAATCACATGGGTGTTTCCTAACACCCAGATAGTACACATATTTATGGGTGTTTCGAGAAACACCCATGGTTGTCGTAAGTACACCCATTGGTGTCATTGGTCAGTTGTAGATTGTTCGACTGAAGCCACCTTGGGATAGATTTAGATTTTCGTGTAGGGGTTGGTTTGGTTAACTCTGTCACTGAAGATTCAATTGTTCCTAAAAATGTTGGGGATTTTTTCCGACCGAAATCCCGCACAGTGACGTCCTCCTGGATAATCTATGATTCTCCTTCGACCCCTGTGTTTTCAATGAAGCTTAGTATTTTTTGAAGAGGAATAGTCAAGAATTCCGATGGTTCCTTCACCTTCGGGTGCTTGTATAACTTTCTCGTTCCGTTTTCTTCTGGTTTAGTGAACCCCAATTTTTTCAACAGTTATTCTGATTCCATCCCCTATCAGTGTCGCCATTACTTCTGTTATCCCAATTCCATTTTCAGGAACCTTCTATCGCCGATTTAACCCACTAAATTCGGTATCTCACAGCCCCTTTCAAAGCTACCAATTGCACGGCGATGAATCGAAATATGAAATTTGTTATGTCTGACGTACACGCGCGCTATTAACAAAGCTAATCAAAAACTACAATAACATTTATTCAAATCCATCAAACTGCTTACATTGTCTGATCTGATTATAAACGGAAATTGTTCGCGCAACATTTCGATGATTTGACTAGATTCTCGAAGGTGTTGAGTGTATTTTTGAATATCGCAGAATGAAAATTAAAAAAAATGCAAGTCGATCTGAAATAAATTGACCAATAAGAGAGAAATGGCCTTCCCATGTGGTCTTGTTAAAACAAATCAGAAATTTAAAAGGAAAACTTTACAGGCAACGTGAACGCAGTAAATCTGTTATCGCCGACGATATCCAAATGTTTACTGCTGAAAAAGAGAAGACTTCCTCCTTGAGACGTCAGAGCCAGAGTGCGTACAGCGATAGTAAATCGAAGGTATCGAAATGGACGAAAGTTAAGGCGGCGTTTAAATGGGAACGGGCGAATGTTGCGGCCATGCACGAAGGAAAGAGCTTGGATTCGGGTATAAGTTTAGGACCCATGAATCATGAAGTTGCCAGGTAAGAACTAGTCTCAATTAATCAATTATATTATTACTGATACCAACTACGTAGCTTGGCTCCAAACGAAACTGATGTGGTGGTATCTTTTTGGTCCGAAAATATATAGTCTCATCTCATGTGTTGTTTGGGCACAGTTTAATTTGAAATAATTTAAGATATATTTTAATTGAATCTCTGGTTTGTTTTCCAGATATTTGCGAGTACCGTCAGTACCGTGTACGGGAAGTTCTGCAGACAGCGTTTTAAGCTCATCATCAGGTCATTTACTTAGCGGCGGTTCGGTACCTGCTACTCCCGGTACAATTAGCTCAGCCAGCTCCATTGAGGATGTCGGCGGGGTGTCCGAGGAAATCCGTAAGTCTTTAGACTCAATATATCTCGATTTAGAAACGTACGGGCTATTTTCGGTCGAATAAGGGATTTTTTCAAAAATTTGATTGGCACGATCTGAAAGAATCTTCCGCGTGGTAAGTATGCGTACCGGCTGCGCCAATGAAAGTTTAAAATGTAACAAATTTTAAAAAAAAAGGTTTCTTGAGAATTTTTAGTGAAAGGCTCTTACGATGAGCGAGTATCAAAACAAATGTTCTCACGTCTCAAGGTATAGGAGGATGCTATTTTTGTCATCACGATGCTTTGATATGTGTACAAATTGTTCGAATCGTGTGCCGGTTGGAATTCTCTACGGGTATCATTCGAAAGAAAAGTAGAGCAGGTTGTGCTGTGAGTTGTAGGTGACAGGTTTGTGTGAAATTTTCTCTTTTTTTGTGATTTTCATTTTCACTTTTTTTTAAAGGCGATCAACGCTTCGTAGATGAGCTGAAAGAAGCGCGGGCGGGTGTCTTATTTGTACTAGTGGTTTGGCATATTCACAAGTTTATGTCAACTGTTTTACGACTTCGGCTCCTGTTCTCATAGGTGTTGTAGTTGAATTGGATTTTTGGTAGTTTTATCGCAATTTTTATGTAATGGCTGATCCACGTGGCTGAGTTTTTTTTATGTTTTCGCCGGATATGTCGTCTCTGATTTGGCAGAGATTTAAACAAACAAAAAAACAGCATTGTTTATTCTGGATGTTCTTCGGAGCTCTGATAAATAGTGCTGCTTCTTATTTTTAGATCGCATAAGAACTTTTCATTCAAGCTTCTTACTTATTCGCTATAAACTAACAAAAGGCATTTCATATGATTTACGATCTCTAAATTAAAAGATGAAGGGATAATTTCCACCGACATAATTTAAAACATTAAGCACCGTGACTTTGATATTTTTGAAGGAATCGTTTCGACGAGTCGAAATTGATGAATTGAATCAGATGACTTCTGAAGCAGTGTTGTGGGTTTCTGCCAAATTTAAGGTGCAAACTTTTGTTAATTTAAATTAATTTTATTTGAGTTGTCTATCTTGCCTTAGAGACATTTTTCCTTTATTATTTTTTTTAAAAATTAAGTATTGTGATCGACCTGAAATTTCAAAAAAATTTGTTACCCTGAAATTTTGTACTTTGCTGTTTAGGACTAGTCGATCCAAAAAAAATTTTATTTTGGGAATGTGGGTGTGGGGGGTAAAGATTGGAGCGGGTGGAAAGGAAAAATTCTGATTTCTATTTCTCGATTTCTCGAAAACTGCAAAGGATAGGAAGGTAAAAATTGACGACTATATAAAGCCACTATAGAGAGATCCTAGAAAACCAAAAATTTTGATAATGGGAGCAAGTTTTTTATATCTCGGAAACATCTTATGCTAGAAAGTTGAAACTTAGTTCGTATATGAAGATGTAGGAGTAATTAAAGCAAAAAAACAGTTTAAAACCTAACCCTTCGTGGTCAAACGGGGTAGAATCGACTCGACGACAACCCATGTACGAAAAGCAGAACGGCACAGCACAGGCTTAGTACTAGTGCCAGAGGTGCCAGAGTTGCCAGTACTGGCTAATGTTTCGGGTCCAGTATGTGGCCTAGACCAAATCATTGCCGAGCCAATGTCGATTTGATCACATCGGTCCTACTCTTGGTGAAACTCTGGCCCGATACTGGGCCTCAGTAAAAAAAAGAAACGAAAACAAAATAATTAATTTTTTTTTTTTTTTAACTACGAATTTATTTTCCTATTATTATTTTTTTGAAAAATGTGAATTGATTTTACATACTTACACACCTTGCACACTCCCGTCACACATTAGTCCGCTACACTACCCACTAAACCAATCTGAAACATTCTCGTAATAGGGTGGAAACCGAATCAATTGATATGTTGAGAAACAAAAAATATTTCTACCAAGATGTGCCCAATACAGAGCCGACTGTCGAGCCAATGCCGAAAGAGCTTAGAACACCAATAATAAGCCAATTCTAGGCCCGACATATGCCCAGCAACTCGGACCAAAGTCGGCTCAGATCAAGTGGGAGTACTGATCACCAGGATTGGCCCGACATTGGTCTGGTGGTTTGTTAGTACCAAAACAATACCGATCGACAAGTCTTGGCGGACAATGCAATGCCAATGCAATGCAATTCTGGGCAGTGTACGGAACTCTGGTTGGACTCCGGCATTTCGCACATGGGAAACTTTGGGCGTAAAATGGACCCTTTTTTGGAACACGCACTATGCTACTATTTTATTATTTTTCAGAAGCATCATATCTAAGAAGTGAAACGTCAAAATTTTATGAAAAAATTAGAACATTGACGAAGCTACACATTTTTTTTTAGCGATAAGTGTCTTTTTTTCCGTTTTCACCTTTTCATGAAATTTGTTTAACATGTTGCCATTTTATTACTTATAAATAAATCCCGTTCGTACATCATCTAGAACGTTCAGAGCATGTTCCGTAATTTTTTTAACGACTTCGGACGGATAGTTTGGTCACAATACTGTTTTGAACTTTTTGACTGGTTATAATCGGCCCAGTGTGACCACTGACCACCGAGATTGAATACAGAGGAGTGACCACGAAGGGTTAAAGAATAACCAGGAGGCGATTAGGAACAGCATTTTTTGGTTGTCAATCGCATAATAACCTACAGCGTATTTTAGCATTAAACGCGTTTCGGACTTCTACCCAAAAAATAATAAAGTTGCGCTCAGACTATTGGCAGATTTCTTTTTAAGTCTTAAATCTGATTGTTACTTCTATCGCCGGAAAACTAATTTCACGATTTTTCGACACTCAACCCTCAAAGTAGTGCAAAGGGGCTGTATATTTTTCTGTAAATTTCGCTATATTTTTTACGTGTGATGAGATATCAAACTGGGCGTTTTATGCTATCGCCTAAAATCTAATTTCACGATTTTCGAAATTCAACCCTTAAAGTGGTGTAAAGAGGTTCACTAAACGTTTTCTCAAATTTCATCATATTGATTCCCTCTAATGAGGTAGTAAATTATTTTTAATTTCAGCGTGCTTTTAATGTAATCGCTTAAAGTATTTGAAAATATTATACTTCAGCGAATACAATCCTTTCTGGACTCAACCAAAACTATTCCAGATTTCCAATTCGGGTTTAGAAAATGTTACTCAACTTGTCATCAGCTATTTCGAGTCACGAAATTCGTTAAGGATACATTCTATGAAAGAAAATCTGTGGGAATGATAACGCTTGACATAGAAAAAGCTTTTGATACAGACTGGCACGAAGGGTTAATTTTTAAATTAATTAAACTATCACTCCCGATGTATCTAGTGAAAATTGTTCAGTCTTTCCTATCAAACAGATCATTTATAGTTAAAATGAACTCTTCTACTCTGATAGTTTCCAAATCTCTGCTGGGGCCCCACAAGGATCATGCCTAAGCCCAACGCTATTCAATATCTACACAGCAGATATCCCATCACATCCAAATTGCGAACTAGCAACCTTTGCAGATGATACCTGCGTCTATACTAGCTCAAATGATCCAGACACGATAAAAGCAGTACTTGAACTATACTTCCAAAGACTTATCAATTATACCACCGGTGGAAAATTAAAATAAATCCCGCGAAAACACAAGCTATGTTTTTTAATAAAAAGAGATCAAACCTTCCCGAAATCAATTTTATTGGTCAAAATATTCCGTGGTCCGATAATCTAAATTACCTTGGTGTTATGTTAGATAAGAAACTCTCTTTTTGCTGTCACATAGATAACATATGTTTCAAAGTCAGCAAGGCTACGTATGCTTTGTATCCTCTGATCAATAGAAAATCACAACTTTCCGAGTAGAACAAGATTCTATTATTTAAAATGGTAATCCAACCTATTATCGCATATAGCTCTCCTGTTTGGGGCCATTGTGCAATCTCACATATTGAAAAGCTTCAGGTTTCCCAAAATAAGTGCCTCGAAATGATAATGAAGAAGCCATTTTTCTACTCTACTAGAAGTCTTCATGCCGAAGCTAAAGTGCAAACTGTTCTTGAATTAGTTGCAACCAGATATTCATCTTTCGTAACTAGGCTGGAACTAGTCGACAATCCGCTATTATTATCACTCCTATAATATCCCACTACTTGACATGTTTTGGAGTCAAATATTGTTTTTCAGTTTTAATTAATTATCTTTTTACTATTTTTTGTTTTCTTTTAATTTAAGTTAGTTTGTAAGTTAGTTTTAAACCCACTACACAAGGTTTTTTGTAGAAATTTTTCCTTGAATTTATGTCACTAAAATTCTCGTATATGTTTTTGCTTTGTTGTGCTAACTAGGTTTAATTTAGCTGCTAAGATATTGAATTATCTGTTCTCTAAACGATAAATTATAAGATGGTAGACATAAGTGAAAAAACTAAAAAATATTGATTGAATTTGAATTTGAATTTAATGTAATCGCGTAAATATTAATTTGATGATGATTTGATTGTATACATTTTTACGAATTCCGACATATCTCTTAGGTGATGAGATATCGAATTATCGAATCGGTTTTCACTTTCCCGATTTATGTAAGCGATTATAATTTCAGGATTTTTCGATATTTCACCCCAAGGGGTTGTAAACGTTTTCACGAATTCCGACATATCTCTTAAATCTGATTAGATATCGAATTAGTTGTTGCTTCTATAGGCTTTTTATGTAATCGCTCAGAGACTATGTCTCGGACTATGATTCAAAATCGTAATTTGAGATTAAGGATATCGCACCAGGACTTTAACCACTTCTTGGACTTTGTCCTGAAAAATAATCAGGTTGCGATCAGTCTATTTACAGATCTGTTTAATCCTGATTGTTAAACTTGTTGAGTATCCTTATCTGTGCTTTGGCTAGAAATAAACAAATTTTTAAATTTTTAATGTCTTAAATATCACTGCGTTCGGCAAACCAACTGAACAAATTCCAAGAAAAGAAACAACATGTGCTCACAAGAAAAAGCTCATCTATTTTCAACAAGATGAAATTTATCAGATCAGCATTACATTTTTTACAGACTCATCAATAAATTTACCTAATGATTATATTGTTACGTAGAAAATTTCCTTGTAGCTTCGAATAGACGTCCGTGATCTGTGACTATTTTTATCGTGTACAGCCTCTTAACAGGTGTTTTCGATCGATTTTATTGCAAAGTTTCTTTTATTCTGAAGCAAAACATCTACTCATACAATCGCGTATTTCTCGTGTTTTTTCAAAAAAATATGTCCGAGTGGGTTTTCATCACGTGTGTACTCGTTTTTATATTTTTTGGCGATGGAAATCTGTAAGACGACGAACAAGACGTCGCATTATACATCTAAAGGAAAAGCACTTTGGCAGCAATTTCTCTTCTTTTCTTTCACATTTTTTTAAACTGCCTAATTTTTCTTATAATATATTTCTTCGCTTCGCTTTTTTGTTCGTGTGAAATTTAACCAGATTAAGAAAACACTTTTTACTTGGCTTGCCTACCCTTGAAACCGATTTCTTTAATTTTTCGAGATCACATGGAAATTAAAATTTTGGATTTAGTCGTTTTCATGGTCCATTGAGGGGTGTGATCACCAACGATCACCACCGGGTTTTGTAAACTATACGCTAAACCGACAAGGAGGCCTAGTCCATGCCAAGTACATTTTGCTGTATTTCTGTTCGCAGGACAATATTTCAACTCAGCATCGGGCAAGACTGCCACTAGTTTTTCTGGAACGCGGCTAGATAAATTCTCGTTTGGGATTTCATCGATTGTAATAAAACTTTTCGAAAAGATGGGAAAGTGTGAAAATAATTAGCCATAAGGAAAATCTAAAATTAAAGTTAGAAATGAGACCACCAAGCTAGCCAGCTAGCAGCTAGTGTTGTTTCGAACGAAGTGTTTGGGTACAGCTGATGGGCTATTTTTACAAGAAGGCATCATGTAATTTAAAATTGCGGATAACATGTTCCTGAAGAAATGCGATGTTTGAGCTGAGCGGTAATACCGCCAGCATATCGCACATAATGTGACTATTAATTCGAATTGAATTTTAGATTATTGCGATAAAAATAGCATTAACGGAAATCGAAATTGGTCATTTCGCAGTTAAATTAATGTTTGTTTGTTTTTAATTAAGGCAAACGATCGTGCCAATGGAAGTCCCTATTCGATCGCCAGGGGCCAATCGTGTGATACTCTAGATGAAATATTGAACTACGATTTATATTGTGGTTGTGATAATAACGCAGAAAAGGGAGTGGGCATGCAATTTGCCCTTTTTCACATGTTTAGTGCTAGCAAAGCGGCTCTGCGTCCAAAAAAAATTTAGACCCCTTTAAATATAGCATTGTCAAAATTTTTTGAAAAAAGTTTGGCAGTCAAAGTGGGAAGGACTCTCAGTTGATTGTAACTTGAAGGGCAAATACAATATCAGTAATTTTTAATTTTGTATTTGACGGTAAATGGCCGTATGAAAAAATTTTTTTTTTTTAAGAACTCCCTTGATTTTTGGTATATTTATTACTTGAACGGAAACCATTCAAAAATTAATGAGTACAAAATTTCTAATTTATGTAAAATTTCAACGATTTTTTGAGTTGTAGTGGGCTTCGAAAGATGAATACTTATATTTTTATTTTTATGAAAACACAAATACGTTACACCCAGTTTTCGAAAAATGCTTAAATCGTTTTTTATGGCGATTATATTTAATGCCTTTAGAATTAAAAGCGTATTCGACCTCTTATTAGGACTAGAGTGCCGGAATTCATGAACCATACTAATCTACTTTAAATCCCTTAGGAGTTAAATATTGAAACATCTGGAAAATATTTTCTGAGTGCTTATATACAGACTTAGCTGAAGTAAAATTAATTCTATACCTCGGCAGACCCAAAAGATATGACACAATTCGTGAAAATGTAAACAAGGGTTTGTTGTCACAACATTTTTTTTCCTCACCACCGTACATCACTGGGAATCTGATTTGTATTTTTACTGAAATGACTTGCGAAGTACATATATGTGTATAGACCTAATATCCAATTTCTAAAATCAGTCATATATTAAATGCGTTCCGTAATTCTGCTTAAAAATTTAAAAAGTTGCACCCAGATTTTTTATATTTTACATTATATCACTTGTGGGTTGAATATCTAAAAAAACCCTGAAAATGATGATTAGGCGATTATATAGAATTATATTTTTATTTATCTCATCAAATCGAAGAGGTGTGTTGGAATTCGTGAAAATGTATGCAATACTTTTACATAAGGAAATAAAAAGTCCACTGTAGTGAAAACTAATTTGATATCTCATCAAACCTAAGAGATATGAAGAAAATTGTAAACCTTTTTGCAACCCCCGTAACACTCAGGTGGCGGTTGAGTATCTAAAAACCCTGAAATTAATTTTTGTGCGATTATGTAAAAAGACCGAGAAATTAAAACCCAATTCGATATCTTATCGGAGCTCAGAGATATGACAAAATTCGTGAAAATGTGTACAAAAATGTGTAGTTTTAAAAGCAAAAAAACTTGAAAGATTTTTTTAGGTGATTATAAAGAAAGCCAGTGTAATTAAAAACTTATTCGATATCTAATCAGACCTAAAGGATATGGCGGAATTCGTGGAAATGTATACAGTCTCTCCACACCTCTTAGGGGTTGAATTTAAATTCTAATTCAAATTTATTGTATGGTATTTTTAATTTTAACACTTAACAACTTATTCTAGAGAACAGATATTCTTAAAAGTATAAAGTAAAAGTATTTAATAACCCAAGGAACAGCTTTTCCAAAAAACCTTCCGGAATGGAACTTAATTTGTAGCTAAAACTAACTAATAAATCTAAGTTAACCTATAACTAAAACATTTTTTTTAGGAAAAAAAGGGAAAGAAAAAATAAAAACAAAGTACAATAATCTGCAGCGATTTTCGCCCACACTTTTGGCATATTTTTTTCTCTGAGTGTTAGTGGTTTCAAAGTTTAACTACCTTATCTTCAAACACAGGTTATTAATTTTTGTTTGACACACCGGGAATGGGTTTAAACCTTTGAGATCCTAAGCTGAAAATTGTGTAGTACTTAGACTGGGTGCACCCTTTTGAGTAGTAAAATTTTTGCGTAATTGATCGGGGAAATAGGGCTCATATTTAAAAAAAAACATCGAAATATGACATCGGAATTTATACAGTGAGTAGACCCCTACCTGCATTGAAATTTTGTGCTTTTAGATATGATGGAAAAAAGTGAGTGTGTAGTGATCAGGGTTTTTTAGAAAGAAAATTGTAGCAACTGCAAACTGATCTATTCTAATGTACACTTGTCTAATCTAAGCTACACTTATATTCTTTAAAGTCAAAGGAACTTGATGAAGATAGTATTCATATTCTTGGTTGGAATTTACAACCTTATGTTTTATTAAGTTCGCATAATCAACAAGCAAGTAATAAACAAAGAATTTCACAAACAATCAATATACAAACAATGACGAAATAAACAATAAATTGCCATCAATCAAAGAACAACAAGATAAATACACAAACAATTAGCCATATTGTTTTGTGGCCAGAGTAACAAAATGTATTAGGCGCAAAAACAGTTGTTTAAGTTTAAAAATACCATTTTATATCTCCATTATGGATGTTTAGAGAATGGTTAATATTCGTGTGCTATCAATAGGAACTAAGTACTTCTGAAACAGCTACTAAGTACAGAGTATTTTAGATTAAATTTTACCAATGACCTATTTTATTTTAGAGTAAACAACGAATCCTCTCAAAATTTGATTCATAATGCAAAATTTTAACCATGTCAAGGTAAATTTCAATTCCACAAAATAACGTTAACTTCAATCTTATTGAAAATAAAGCTTCCACTTGGCTCTACTTCAACAATTCCCATTATAATTTTATACCTCATGCAACAATAAAAAGCTGATCATAAAAAATTTAACGAATTAGAATATGTACGACTAGTTACGTGTATATATTTCGGGATCAAGTACATTATTTGTAGTCTTATTTCAATCTTATGGATATTTAAAGTAAACAGAACATTAAACTTTACGGGATTATAACCATCTTCTTGTACAAAGCCTCGCCCAGTGATCTATTCCTGTCATAAGAAAATAATAAACTCCCGATCTAGATATTAAAAAACAAAACGTCCTAAATTCGTCCGGGACTTTCAAAGAGTTCTCTTTCATTCCACACTAAAATTATTATAGCCCTGTGTTCGAATCACATAAATTCGAAAAAACACTACACAAAAGTAGACACTGAGTACGACTATCTTTAGTATGTTTATTATTTCGAATTCGACTAGAGATTCGCACTAAACTTCGTTAATATTAATCTCATCCGAAATTCTTAGTAATGGACCGGTTTTGCTAGTCATAAATTTGATTCGATAAACAGATTCTTAAAACTCATCAAAATGATACAGTAAAAAAAACATATAGAAAATAACTTTATTGGGGGGATAAAGGATATCCCGCCAAATATTTTGTTTATAACAATTTCTGTTTCACATCATCAATAATTTTTCGGTTTCTGCAGCACGTGAAATATATATATGTTCTGAATCAGATTTTGCATGTAAACAAATCGGGTGTTTTGTGGTAAATGGGCGCGTGCAGAATTGTTGATTTCGTGGTGCATCTGATTCATTTTTTTGCGCAGTTTTTACGAGTCAAATTACATTTTCCTATTGCCAATTATAGGAGGCCAGGGCTTGACTTGGGCTGTCGCGCCATTGATGATGATTGCCAATTACGCTAGAAAATTGAAATGATAATCTATGTTCGTGATCTCTCCGAATGTCCTTGCATATGCTGTTTGCACGTTAACTTTGAATGTGACCATATTTAGCATGCAAGTTAAATTTTTACATTATTTTACATATTCTTATCTTGAGCAAAGTTAATACATATTTTCAATGTGGCAATTTGTTTTATCAATACATCAACACTTACCAGCTATTTCTGAACCAATTCTGTTTTCCAGCACCGAAGCAGAACTCAGAATTAAGAATTTTTATTGGTGCTTTTTAGTTCAAATATATTTAAATGTTTCCAAATGTATTTTGAAACTAACATAGGGAATAAGGTTAACAATAAGGTTATTTTATATATTTTAATCTTTTCCGGCCCTTCAAATCCATTTTTTTATATACCAATATCACCGAATTCGTTTATATCTGACGATATCCAATTTAATGCACTTTAACTTTTTTTTATACCACAATCTTATTTCGAGACGAATTGCTTATTGTAACAATTTCCTAAATTTCGATGAGATCACCCATTTGTCGTCATTTTCTTTCTTAAAAAAAACTTTTGAAAAGATAATCTCTTTGTAGTTGATCAGTGATCATTAATCTGATGCTTCATGTAACTGTAACATAACAAATTGCTTTTAAAACTTCAAAGAAAGAAATGGTCGTTGTTTGTAATTGAAAACATTTTATTGATTGATTCGCTAGAGAGAAATACGTTTACTGAACTCCGCACAAAAAGTTTAATTAATTTGCAACTACCTATATCTTACACAAATAGAGTTTTTCAGAAAATGAAATATGTATTTCAATAAAATTATTAAATAAAAAATTATTATCTCGTAAAATATTTTATTCACCAATGAATGGTATAAACCGCTTCTCCTGTTCCTTTATGATTTCTTTTGGGACATTGAGTACACTGTTTTAAAAAAAATTAATTTTTAATCCAAGTTTTACTTGAAATTTTAGTATATTTCATTTTTTCAAGTAAAAGTACACATTTCAAGCACTTTTACATGAAATTACTGGTATTAGTAAATTATTCATGTACTTTTCAACTGAATCGTACAATTTACATGAAAAGGCTCACAAAATTACGCAACATTTCATGTAAAATTAACTATATTTATATATGAATTAAAAATTACGTTCTTTTTCGTGTAATTCTACTTATCTATTTGAATTTTACTAAGAAAAACATGTAATTTATGAAACCAGAGAAATTAACCAGTGATTAAAGTTAATGTTCCGGATAAGTTAACAGCTGGTTAAGGCGAAAATAACCCGAGGTGAATAATACGGCCCTAAATGTGGAAAATTCCAGGCGGTGTTGCAATATTACTTTCCAGTCAGTAAATTCATGAATTATGAATTATGAAATGTGTAAAATTACAAAGTTTTAAGAATTACTCTCATTTAATGAAAATTTGTAAATTTACTACATCAATGCGGAATATTTTACTGCTTTAAGGACAGTTATTTTCACAAAAATTTTTACTGTGCATTTTTATAAATCAATACAAACGTGCTCACTGACAAAACCAAACAACTAGACGAATCTCTCTGAAATTTTTACCGGGTTGGTTTAAAACATGGCGATTAACGATGGGATGCAGATTTTGAGTCAGTGGCACCATCAGTTATTAAACACGGATACATACCATATACCTCTCGTGTAATTAAAAATTCAAAAATTCAAAAATAATCATATTTTAATTTGTGATGCCGAAATTCTCAAAATCACAAAAGGTTTATTATTCAATTATTCTCTAGGAACTGTTTTTCAACTTAATAACTAAACTGAACAAAATAGAGGTATTATTCTGATTTTGAAATAAACAAAATGAAACTGATTTGAGAATATTGTTTTACTGCAGAAAATATTATTATTTTGAGTCAAAAGTATTTCCAGAAATAACAAATACCAATTTTCCAAAATGAATTCAATCAAATCAAAACACCTGCAATGAAATTAAATAGTCCGATCAAGCATAAAATATTTTATGATTTAGTCGAAATTTCTATATTTTTATGTTTGGCTATTCGTAGCATATATTGTTTTTGTATTCACATAATGCACGACTGCAAATTTTAAGCAAAAGTCGATAACTCTTGACTTAATAGTTTGCATATAATGCACGATTGCAAATAGACATGTTATTTAGCCAAAAATCTAAATTTCGCTTCATCTAAAATCAACATCTAAATTTAGATCGTAAATTGCACACTCTGTGGGCTGGTACACTGATTTTATAAGGCACTTCTAAAATATACAAATATTCCGGGATCTGAAATTTAGTATTAAAGCGAACATGTTATAATGTATATTTTTTTTATTTTTTTTTGAGGATGGAGGGGTCTTAAACGCATGATTGAGCACAAATTTTATTACAACCATAACGAGGAAAGTGTTGTTTTCTCTGGAATGCAACTTACTGACTGAGTTCTATTTTAAGCTAGCCCGGCTAGCCAAAAGCATCTCTGCCTTCATTGGAGAAGATACACGAGCCCTTTAACCGCAACTTCTCAACTCTTCTCAAGTGATGACTTCTAACCATATGCCGTACATTGGTGAAATGTTTGTCATTCCATCAAATATTTATAGATTTTTGAGTATAAATTATATTTTAGGAGGTGGTCCCATCTTGCAGTGGCATTTAATAAACCATACGGTTTCAGATCATTAGTTTTAATTGCGAATTCTTTAAATGTTCTTATGGCCAATACTATCCATAAATGAATGACGGTTTTTGATGGATAGTATTTTCTTGTGAGAAATTCTGATTTGAACTAGTTTCATATTTCGAGCATTTTGAAAATAAAATTTTGAAAAGTTTGTCGTGACAAGAAATTTTTACGAAAATAGTCGATCAGTAGTGAACACTGAAAAAAGCAGTACTAATACAGTATTGCGTAGATAAAACACACAAAACATAATTTTTTCGCCCTGATAAGCTCATAATCCGGTGGCAATTTGATGAATTTTGTTGATATCTTATTTTCCAGTTTAACATCGGACGAAAAAACCTTTGTCCTAGACAGACAATAAAACGTAGGTGATGAAAGTCATATTGTAAATATATACACACTTTGAAAAATTTGCAGGCAAACGTTTGCTAGCTGGCGAGGCTTGGATAAACTTTGGTTTGGAACTATACTAAATCCTTAAAGATTTGACTAAAGTAGGATTGAATCTAAAGAAAATCACATTATTCACACAATCCATCTCTGATCCGGCTATTGCCGTTTAAGGGTATGCCAATTGAAAATCCTTCACTCAAGAACCCTGGTTTTGGAAAATTGTGTTGGACTGTGGTTTGCAGAGACAGATTCTAGGACTGGTTGGTATTTATAAGAAATATCTCGATGAATACTTCCGAATCTTAAGGATGTTTCAGTATTGCAAAATACACCCCATCTTTTGTGCCTTTTGGTTTAAAATTACCGATTATAAGGCCGACGGTATGCGTAAGAGGCCACGACATTTGGTCGAAAATCTATTTTTTTACGTTAATTTTCTGTAAAAACATCGTATTTTCCTCAAGAACGGTTACTTGCATGACTTTTATGCTATTTTTTTTAGAAAATCAACATTAAAATAACAATTTTAGATCGTAAGGTCCTTTGAGCAGGCGCGAACGCAGGGGGGTTTTGGGAGTCCAAACCCCCCCCACCCCCTCCCCCTCCAAAATGATGTAATTAAGAACTCACAACTAAATGTAACTAATACGCGACGCGTAAATTTGTCTGTAAACCCCCCCGAAATAATTTTCTGCGTTCGCGCCTGCCTTTGAGGGTTAGTCCAATCTACAGAATCTCATTTCAGCTGTCATTTTTGTAAGCATTTACAATTTACAAAGGTTTTAGTTGTATAATCTATGTATAAAATCTACAATATCCAATTGAGTCACTGATGATTTGAGAACATGGTAATTTAAAAGTGTTCAATTAATTTTATTATCGTTCGTTTTCATTCTTTATATAATTAGGCCCGGACTACATGGTCTGTTCTACATAGTAGACTTAATTTTTAGGAGGAGGTTACGACTTTTGAGCCATCAATCCTTCGAATAATTGGAGATCGTCTTCTTATCAAGCCTATAGGGTTGCAGAAGAAGGTTGTGTACTCGGTAAAATTGGAGACCAGTTTGTTTTTATCCTAAGTATAGACATTTCCATAAGCGGGTGATACGTCTTTGGAAAAAATTTGTTGGTACATGTTTCCTCCTTTCGCACCCAATAATTAGAATTAAGCTCTTCCTTAACTTTGAGCAAAGATTAATAAATACTTCTGTGTAATATTGTCTTATGCTTTAACATTGCTACTTTTGGCTCGTACAAATATTTTTTTGTAATTAATTGCAATTCCAAACTCCCTTCATAAAAATAATAAGAACAATTTGATTAAATTATTTTCAAGCTCCTTATTTTTAAGTAGACATTCAATTAAAACCAGCTATGCTATATTTGTACTTTTTATTAAGTCGACATTTCCGCATTACTCGAATATTTTGATCCTATATTAAGATTGAAATAAATCAAGAAGTAACCGATGGAAAAATTGAACTAAATCGCACATGGCAAAATACTGTTCACTCAGCTTTAATTGCTAAGATATATCTTTGCGTGTTCAAAAGTAAACAAAGATTTTTTCTATTTGAGCTGTAATATACATGTAAGAGTATCTGTACGACTCGTATTTACAAAATTCCGACTTGATATTCGAAAAAAAAAATATAAATAAAATTTATAACTTTGTTGGTAATTTTCCAAAAAAAAAAAAAAATTAAAAACATTTTAACAGGCTTGCTGTCGAGCATTGCTTTCGTTTTATGCGCATTAGTATGCTGAAGAAAAGTTCAGCGCACCGAAAAACTGACTGATTTCTTTGACCGTTTTTTTTTTGCGTGATTCCGTGCTGCTTAGAAGCATCACAAAGTAGGTGCAACTTTATCGTTTCTTGGCCAAGAAATTTTCTATTGTTAGCACATGAATTATGCGCGCAAATCTAAAAACTCTCGATGAAACACACTCATTCGTCATTTCCATGTATTTTTAACGTATACGGTGAGATTAAGATTGCAATCACACGTCTGACACTAATTTCAGTCTTTCAGAGTAGAGGTAGAAGTATATAGAACTCAGCAAGTTTGTAAATTTTCAACAGGATGTTTGGACGAGAAGACAAATTATTGATCAGATGGGTAATTTGTTTTCGAGAAGATCTTTAGAATGGCGGGGATTTCTTGTATTTTTTTCGCAGGAATTATTGAATACATGACCTGGTACAATGATTTGAATTCTTCTTATCGGAATAACATTTTCTTTCGATTCTTTTTTTTTTGTTTAGCTGTTTCGTTCGAATGATTGTTGGGTCGTAATGTTTTAAGCAATTGATTAAAAAAGTACATTACATTTTATTGCTTCGAAAGTGAGTCACGAGATGCCATAGAGGAAAGGAAAAGTTCTACCAAAGATGCTATGTTGGGACCAGGACCTAATTTCTCGATTCAGAACGCAGCGAACATCTTCCCTGAGAATTTCACCTTAACTTTTCTTCCTCTGACACCTCAAGGTGTTTGCTACTATGCTACCCTTGTCTCTGAATCTAACGTTTAAGACGCTTCGAAGACAATTCACAAATTTCCAAAGTCCTTGAAGAATTTGATCAACCCAGAACTTTAGTCTTGGTATGATCTTTTATGATACGTTAAAACATTTGTTCATCATCATGGATAAGGGATAACCCGTTGACTTTTGAGGGTTATGGATCATAGGATATCTTTTAAATATGATTCTAATTATACTACAAACACCAGAGTAGTCTCATCAGCAGTGATACTATTGTCCTACGCACCAGAAGTTGTTACGCTAAAAATTTAGGGTTCACCGACTCCAATTTATTCTGCCCAAATGAATCACTCAAAAATTCGATTTTAATTTTGAGTTTCGTCTCAAACTCCGATTATGTACTTTATTATTCTGAAAATCGACATTCTAATGGAATGGACGATAAACAAAAACATTGCATAATTGATTTTTTCGTGACAGCTAAGTGGCTAGCTTAGGAGGAGGTCCATGTCAAGGAACTCCTCGTTAAGCGTGTCAAAGAAGACAAGCAGAATGTTTCTGGTGATTCGCCAAAGAGCCAATAAGAATTACAAAAGATTTTGAATCCCTTACAGCTCACACTTATTAGAGGTGACTACGCAGTCATTAACGTCTTGGAGAAAGCTATGTTATTGGTCGCGAGTTTTGCGAAGTATTCTACATTACCACCAATTAGTCATCTTATTAGAATTTTTTGGTTGTTTTTCGGCATCAGGGGAGTTTCTTATGTGAAACGAAGCGGGACTCTCAAGGAAGATGTGTGCTGAATCCACCAAGCACATGAAATCGAGCTATCGAGAAGTTAATAAAGAAGTTTATGTTTACTGTTTACTGATGCTGATTAATTGGCTGTCACACTGGAACTGAAGAAAGTACAATTACACAGATCTGCAACGAATTAGATCCAGAGATGAAACTATGTAATTCAGATGTTTTACATAATGAAAATGACTACTCTGATACGTTAAGTACTTCAGATAGGTATTTCTCTTAAATGTGGACTAGTAACGAGACTTGGTTATGCTACGGTCGTGCCAACGGTCGGCCCAACAACGTCGTACTGACGTCTAGACGACAGTATGCTGACTAGTTTGTATATTCAACTCAGATCCGGTTTGTAAAAGAAGATTATTGGTTATAAATAATAATTTAAATTTATTTTTATTTTTCATTCAATAAGTTACCTAATTTTTTTGACTGAACTCTTACAATCAAAGATTTCCGTTAAATTTTTTAATGATAAATTGTGTCATCTGAAACTGCAACTAATTGCCAATAATAAGTCCGAATACCTACCACCTTACCAGAAATAACTTTTGAGTCCAATTCGTTACCAAGAAGTCGTAAAAACTATTTTCATAACTAGAAGTTGCGGAATATCGCAGACATAAATTTACTTTTTAATTATTTGTGAAGAGTTAAAATAAAACTCCAAACCAAAACGGTCTAAAAGGCTGACTTTGCTCAAAAGGGCGAATATCAGTACCACAGTCGGTGTCCTGACCGGACACTGTTTTATAAGTCGGCATGCTAAAAGACTCGGCCTCTTTTCGAACGACTTCTGTAGAAGCTGCCTGGATGAGGAGAAGAAGGAGGCAGTCCTTCATCTTCTCTGTACCAGCTCTATCCGCTAGAAGGAAAGTTCATCTTGGAGTTTACTTCTTCAACAGACTTAGTAACCTTGCCGCAACGGAGGTCGCGAGAATCCAACGCTTCATTACAAGCTCTAAATGGTTTGACGAGTAGGACTGGATTCGATGATCCTGTGGTAACACAACGGACCTTTTTAGGTCAAGTGTGTCCGTGTTCTCACGAGCAGCCACGCGTACCAACCTACCTAAAATAAAACTGTGTTACTTCTTTCAACTAAGACGTCATATCGACGTTGTACCGACGTCGTTCCGACTTAACTTTTTGGAAACGACAGTCAAGTGACTAAATGGTTTTACTTGCTTGCTTATTACAACTTTAGAGCATAATGTGAAAGTGGAGAAGGTCCTCTACAATAATTTCCAGTCAATATTTATCGATATTTACGGATAGAGGTGAATATTCCAAAAAAATAACGAGTCGAATATTTAAAAAGATAATCATTCCATCCCAAATTTGACCGAAACAAAATAATGTTACCCTCATACTTTAAAATTTTGAGTTTAACGACATTTTCAGTTTCGGTATTAATTAAAATTTAGCTACTAAATTTTCAGGAATTAACCGGGATTCATCGAAAAGTGATTCGAGATGTGATTCTCGAGCAAATGAGGACGAATCTAGAAGAAGTCGATCGTTGGATGGAGATGCAATTATTAGTCAATCACTTCCTCGAGAAGTAATGATAATAAAACGACTAAAATATTTGATGTGAATAAATTTTTATGATCTTATAGGGTAAAAATAAAACGCCATGGAGAAAAGTAAAGGACATAATACAAACTCATCGCGGTTCGTTCAAAGGGAAATCTCGTTCGAGGAGTGTGAAATCGAGTGGAACTTGTAGTAGAGAACATAGTCCATGTGAATCGATTGATGCACTTAGTAATATCGAGGTAAGTAGTGGAAACATCGTCTTAAGAGTAAGATAAAAATTTCATTTTTTTTTAAAGGATCGAAACAACGATAACTGTTCCTCGAATCCTGCATCGCCTGTTGAGAAAAGTCTACCATCGCTTAGTGTATCGCATGATAGTGGGACCTACTCATACTCGCCAAATGGTTCAACCTCCGCGCTACATAGTCGCGATGATTCTGATGGAAAATCAATGAAAAGTTCCTCGAAAGGATCACGAAAGAGTAAAATCCTACCCGATTTTGAAGTATTACCCGAAGACGTGATTGTTGATGTTAAGCCATCGGGCAGTTTTCATCACGGTAAACCACCACCAAGTCCATTAAATTTACGACAAGTAATTGTAGATATTCATGTTTTATTTTATGCGTAATTTTTTCAAATTTAATTTTTTCATTGTCAGGACTCTAGCGATGCTGAATACGGTGACTTGTCCTATTCGCCAACATTTCTGGGTAAAAGTTCCAGTCGAATTTTCAAGCCAAGAAAAGCTTCGGGTCATTCATCAGTTCCTAGCAGTCCTTCTCGACATTCCGAATTTTTCGGCGAATTCGGTGAGATTTTTTGTATGCAGCTTATTTTGGGTTTCGGGGCGACTTGCTAACGATTCTGTAGAAATGAGATGGTTTTATTTAAAAAATAGACAATTTCTTTAAATTTCCAGATACGAATCTTCATAGTGAAGACTTCTCAAGTGGTGATTATTCCGAACCTTCAACTCCCCATCATCATAAGCTTTCGCCGAAATCCAGTCTATTGGTGCAACAGAAAGAAATCGATGAAAAATATTTGGAGTTGCGAGAACAATTATCGCAGGAATTCGAAGCTAAGCGGGAAGAATGGAAGAAGATTCAGGCTGCATGTGCAGCTAGTACTTCAACTGGTAAGGATTGTATTTAAAAAATTCCATAAACTTTCTGACATTATGTCCAGTTCCTCATCGCAGGATGTTTAGGAATTGTGGATTAAACCCTCGACTTAATTTAGAGTCTTTGCAATTGCCTTATCATAGAATATTTTTAATTACAGCTTACCAAATGATGTCTAAGGAGGAAGGCTCCATATCCTCGAAAAATGTTCCAGTTAATCTGCTCGAAGAGAATCTTTCACCAGATTTTAAGAAAAAACTTCACAAATGGCGGGTTAAGGTAACTGCTTAAAAACAAAAATTTAAAAAATTCCCTTACTGAAGTGCTTCTACAGAAACAGTGTTCTATAACAAGTCCTCTGAAGGATCCCCAAATATCACCTACCAAAGAAACAGATCAGAAGAAAATCGATTGGAACCTTTGGAAGACGGGACAACTTAAGTTAGAGGGACAAGGCCTTACACCGATGCCGGGACAAAAGGACTTGCCGGAGGATTTTCAAAAGAAATTAGGTTTGAAATAATTTTTGATTTTATAAATTCGGAAATATCATCGAACTTCCTTTAGAACAATGGCGAAAACTAAAAGAGTCGAATGCCGTACCGCCGTACAATAGTCAGGACTCTTTGAAACGAACTAAAAAATCTAAGGACGAACCGGAAAAATTCGATCGCGAGAAACAGCGACCGGATCGGGAAAAGCTAAAATCACACGAAAGAGATAAACTTGAAAAGTACTCAAGTGAAATTTGAAAGAGACACGATTTGATGTAAATTTCTTTCAGATTATCAAAACTTAAAGCAATGGTAACGGCCGATATACCTGCAAAAGAAATCGAGGTACGAACCTCAAAAGGTGTAATGAAGTTCGAAGGTATATCGAGAAAGTTCACCAGAAAGTTATACGAATGGGAGAAGGCTCGAGGAATTGGTCCTGAATCTTCAACATTTGCCCTTCTTCATCCGGGCTATCGGCCACTGGATGTTGGCAATGGATCACAGGACAATCCACCTCGTAATTACAATTATAAATGTTCTTCTTAATGAAATTAAAAAAAACATTCTTCATTTTTTCCAGAAGAGAATTCTCCAGTACTTGGACGATCCCTATCGCTTGATAGTATCTCACCAAATCCATCAGTTCCGTCCATATCACACCAGCCTTCGAGTCTATCGTTGAACGATATGAAGGAGTCAAATAGTATTGAAGACAATATGAAGGATGGAGCTAGTATGGAATTTAGTAGAACGGCCGGCGGGCGGCAGGAAGAACCCGAAGCTGTTATTGTTGAAGTTGAAGATTATATTGTTGATACGGCCGCACCATTGGTTACCGCACATCCAATTTTTGAACATCAAACCCCCGTATATAAATATGAAATTCCGTGCACAGAATTATGGTAAGTAAATATTTTAGGATACTGAAATAAGTTAGAACTAGCTATAAATTCAAAATTTAGAAGACTATAATTAGGAAAAATAGATCCTTCGCCTTTTCGATGATGTCTCTCCGATTTGATTTGCGACATTACGTTCGCCTCCTAGTCCGATCTGCGTTTTTCTCTCAAAACTTTTTAGTCTGGCTTTTTTTCCGGAGATTAGTTGTTAGCGAAATTTCCAACCTCGATGGGTGGAGAGGAGAATTGGTTTGAGAGGATAGTTGGGAATGGACATTGTTGATATGTGAGGAAAACCTCTGGGATGTTATTCCTTATGAAGAAAATAGTTCTCCACAAATCTACACCTTTGCTGTTGAACGGCCGTCAAGAACACGCCCATTACATTTAAAATCTGTCCAGTCACTTCTAGTCACCTCCTATTTTTTTATTAAATTCAACAATATTTTTACTTGTTTTTATTATGTGATTTCAGCACTGGAAAGTCAGCAACGGTTTTGTTCGAAGGTAGCTCAACGCTTCCGAAACGCCTATCAACTCAAGCTCTACAAAATGTTAGCAATCTAAGACGTTTGCAAAGTCAGCAGGATGACGACTATAGGGATAATGTAAAACATGTTCAAATAGTCCTAACATCCCTCAAGGATTCGCTCCCGGATTTAGAAAGGTGTATGCGTGGTAGCACTCCACAAGGCTACGAAACTCTTAACATTGTTAAAAATTTAGTAAGCGAACTTATGCAAATGGTTAGTATTCGGGCAGTAGCGGTTTTATTTGGAAGGTCTAAAATAATTGGAATATTTCTAGCTGGATTATCTTATTCTGGCAGAGGCATTTACGAAGGACGAGCTTGGCGAGAGAACTGCAGCAATCGATATCAAGCTATCGAATCTCCAAAAAAGTATTAATCTTGTTTGTAGATATATTGGTGGGTTTTTCGAAATAATTCTTGTATTTTTAACTAAAGCAGTTCTTTTTTAATATATTACAGAAACAAGGAAGCTACACGAATCTATCCCGGAGATAAATATAATTTCGGATGAAGTAAGCGAACGTGGTCGGGCAATAGTTAGCACAACGCCAACAGTATTTCAATCCGAAGTGGTGATCAATCAACCGCGAGTCCTAGTTGATACTTTGTCCACCCTTGAAAGTAGTCCATCGCTGGACCCAATTCGCCTAGATCCGGGCGAAGGATGTTCGAGAAAAGTGAATCGGACCGTTAGTAATGGTAGTAAGAAAAAGATGAGATTACGGAAAATGGGATCTCGACAAAACAGTAAGACGGAAAGCGATAGTGATGAAGATTCCTTAAATATAGTTCTAGAAGCTCCACGACGAATCAAACGTAAAACCAGCAAAGCCAAAAAGCCACCAGAGGAAGAACGAAAACAACCTACCGAACCTAAAAAGGAAGAGAGTTATGGCGGTGAGGATATTGTTTACGTTCTCAAAGTAAAGCCAGGACATAAAATCGAACAGGAAACCAAATCCGATCTTTCGGAAAGAAATGTTCTTATATCGCCGACAGAACTTTGTGTGGAACTACTCGAAGGTCCACCAGAAATGGTGACCAGTTCGGCCAATATTTTCGTGAAAACCAAGCGAAAAGTCTTTACAACAGTCGATGAAGTGTCCGGTGGCGAATCGAAAGTAGCCGTTTCCAAGGATATTGAATCGTCGAGTGCATCGGAACGTACCACCGATAAAGACAACAGCAATTGTGAAAGTGAAAAAGCGAAAGCGACCCTTACAACTCTGCCACCCATTCCACAATCACCCAACGCTCAGCGACGTCCCGATTTTAAAGTCAGTCCTCTGAAAGAACCCTCACCGTCAATTCGCTTGATGATCGCCAAGTACAATCAAAAGGTTGAAAAGTCGAAAAAGCTAAGTTCAGGATCGTGTTCGCCAGTGGCACTGCGATCACCAGTACTTGAGCGCCGGGTTAAAACCCAAACTGAAAAGTACCAACAGAAGGTCGAGCAGGTCGTGAAATCTTCGAGCGTCGGGAATATTAGGGGGAATGAGCTAGTCGCTGTTAGTATTTCGGAAATTGATTCTAATCCTGAATTTTTCAAAATATCGAGAGCATCAAGTGCTGAAGCCTTGCCGAGCAGTTGGAAAGGCACGTTGTCCTCTCAACCGAGTAATGCCCTTCATACTCAGGACGATAATATGTTCAGTCCACCTTTGGCCTGTGATAGTCTTAAGTCGATAAGTAAGACTTGCACTTCTCCCGAAGCTGGTCCGTTGTACAACGAGAAGGAAAAGAAGGAACATTTGTACAGGAAGAACAAGGAGAAGCCAACAAGCCTTTTCGGGAAAGCTGGTGCCATAAAAAAGATCGGTATGAAAACCGGCACAGCCGGTGAGAATATCTGGCGACGAAGTCTCTCGAATACGCCCAGTGAGAGTTGGTCGCTGCCCGACAAATCGGACAATACAGTTCCGAAAATTACGCGAAAGTATGAAGTCGTAACGGACATCTTTTCGAAGTCGGCACCAACTACACCAATGGATGATAACGGCGAACAACCAAAGACACCGATTTCCGAACGTGCCATGAAGTTGCAGCGTGCCAAGGAAGAATTCCTTCAAGGCAACGTTCTACGAAGTTCGACTTGGGACGGTAACACTAACAAGGACGATATATGGTTGAAACGGCTAAGCGGATCGAGCTTTGGCAGTGTTACAAGCTATGAACCAATCGAATGTACCTTATTGAAAAGTGCTAGTGTCGGCTTCATCGATTCGTCGCCTGGCGATAGTCAACATCCTGGCGGATACGATTCGCTACCGCGAACTCCTTCCCGAACGGAAAAATCAAATAAGTTTGGATTTTCATCGATTGCTTCGAAATTTCGAAAGGTGAAAATGAGGCGCGGCAGTAAAGATACACCCCGATATAATGCCGTATCGGCACTGTGTCGACAAAGTTTAGCCGTTGTTGATCTACGGCCCGATGCAAATGCACTACAAGAGAATCTTAAGAAAGCTGAAGGTGACAAGAAAGTATTCAAATCGATCAGTTCACATGGTACAGGATTTTGGTCCGGCTTACGAAAACTCGATAAGCTAGTGAAATCCAAAAGTGCCAATGTCTTACCACAGAATGATAACGACGATGAAGAAAACTAAGGAAAATGAAAAAAAAAATTGAAAAACTATTTTTTAAATATTACCGTAATATTTATTTTAATTTATCGAATATTAATAATAATTTATTTGTTTTTAAAAGAAATGAAAGATATATACAATATAATATAAATACATTTTCTGTACAGTCAGTTCCGAGCTTTAATTTTCGGTCAAGATAAAAAAAGGCCGTAAGGTCCGCGGACACTATCAATTAAAACTTGCTAAAGTCGTTCTCAGACATTTATTGCTCTATGTGTTCGGTTCCGAGAGCGCGTTTGCCAAAGATTTAGCTCTAGCCAGCACATAAGTTGTGAATGTACACATATACTTGCGAGAGTTGAAATTGCGCAAGAAAGTTCCGATCGGTTCCGATATTTTTCGGCATTGTAAGTACCACGCGACATTATTAAGATTGTATTAAGAGCTAACATATATGTAATGTGTGTACACGGTTAAGCAAATTGTGCTTTTTAGAGTAAATCAAAATCAACCTAGCAAGAAATATCGCAAGTTACTTGCTAGTTAGTGTCCACGGGCCTTCAGCGTGGAATACCGATATCTTGAGCTTCCCGTTTACGTGAAAGTTGCTGAGAACATTACTCTCGAGAGCACCTCTTCACTGTAGTCCTGAAAATCATTTTCTGAAAGTTTTTACTCTCAGGAGTTTTAGAGTAACCGCAACCATCCGAGAGTTAGAATATAGTTGAGAATTAAGGGGGGCTATCAAATTAAGCTAATTTTTTTTACATTTTAAGGACACATCATAAACCTCTTAAGGGAGTGGCGAGAGTGTGATACTTTACCAGGCGCGAACGCAGAAAATTATTTGTAGGGGGGGGGGGGGGGGAACGGAAAAGTTATATCGTTAGTAGAATACTTATTATAAAAATGAATTTATATTTGAACTCCTTTTTGCAAGATTATGTTTCCTCAAATCAGATCTTCATTGTACCTCTTAAGAAATCATTTGAAAATACTTGTAGGGGACTAATTCTGGGGTACTCGCCCAACTAGTAAATGCCCCGTGATTAATCCTGGAGTACTCTTCAGGGAGGTTCGAAGACCTCGTTTTCTCCTCCATTTGACCTCATTTTTGCAAGAGCATGCCCCTGAAATCAGATCTCCATTGTAACTCCCAGGGAATCATTTAAAAACTGTTGTAAAAGGAGATTTCTCGTAATTCTTTAGGGATGCTAGAATACCTCGCTTTGCTCTTCTTTTCTTCTCCTTTTTTTTGTTGCAATCTGATCCGCAATCTAATTGAAGTGGAATTATTTAAAAACATACTGCAGTCACGATCGGTTGCAAGCCAATCGTAAGATACTCTAGATGAAATACTGAACTCCGATTTATATTGCAGTTGGGGATAAAGTAGAATCAGGAGTGCATTTTCCTTTATTAAGGAATCTCATTTGGTTGCAACTCGAAACTAAAGGACAATATCATCAGTGTTCAATTTCATATCTATAACTAGGTAAGTTACCGAAAGTAAATTTTTCCCTTTTTGAAGGAATTTCACATGGGAGCTGCAAGAAGGACTCACTTGATTTCTAGCATACTTGTCCTTTTATCTGGAACCTTTTAAAAATTAATTTGAACAAAATTTCAAATTCCTAGTTTGAGCTATCGGAAAATAATCTTGAACACGTGTCCTATGGACCACTACGTTTGCGTTTCCATGGCGAGTTAGTTTTCATGGAATTACGAGTTGAGTTGAAATTCGTATGAAAACTACAACTTAACTCAGCTCAAGTAATTAGCATGTAAAAGAATTTACACGTCGCGTGTTAAATACCTACATTTAGTTGTGATTTTTTAATTACATCATTTCGGGGGGGTTTCAACCCCCAAACCACCACCTGCGTTTGCGCCTGCACTTTACTGATCTACAGATCAGAGTGGTGTGATTAACCATTAACCGCAATCAATGACATCAGGGGCTGATCTGCCGAGTATTGTTAGTCTCCATGTTGCATTTCACTGCTTCCGGGATCTATTAAGTGAGGTGAGGTGCCCTTTCCTGTATTACCGTCACTATCTCAAAGACACTGGTTTTCGAAAGTTTGTATTAGATGTACAAATAAGTTCCCGGCGTTTTTTGTCAAACTTTGAGCCTTTATTGTAAGAAATTGGTTGCATTATTTTTTTTAAAAATATTGTCCATCTTTAGTCACAACCTTTCCCCATCTTTCTGGCAGCATACGAATTCCGCGTTGAAAAAACCGCACGTCCTTTGAGGCAATCCACGAGTCGACCCAATTTTTGACATCTTCAAAAGAACGGAAGCGCTGCTCAGCCAAGCCATGCGCCATTGATCGGAATAGGTGGTAGTCGGAAGGAGAAATGTCTGGTGAATACGGCGGGTGGGGTAGGAAGTCCCATTTCAGTGTTTACAGGTAGGTTTTCACAACCTGAGCAACATGTGGCCGAGCGTTGTCGTGTATTAAAATCACTTTGTTGTGTCTCTGCTCATATTGTGGCCGTTTTTCTTTCAATGCTCGGCTCAAACGCATTAGTTGTCTTCGATAAAGAGGTCCTGTGATGGTTTCACTCGGTTCCAGCAACTCATAATACACCACGCCGAGCTGGTTCCACCAAATGCATAGCATGACTTTGGAACCATGGATATTCGGCTTTGCAGTCGATGTTGATGCATGGCCAGGGTATCCCCACAATTTTTGACACTTCGGGCTGTCGTAGTGTATCCACTTTTCATCACCAGTCACGATACGATGAAAAAATCCTTTCCTGTTCTGCCGTTGGAGCAGCTGTTCACACGTGAAAAAACGCCGTTCGACGTCTCTTGGCTTCAATTCGTACGGCACCCAATTTCCTTGCTTTTGCATCATTCCCAAGGCTTTCAGACGATGTGCAATAGCTTGTTGAGTCATGTCCAATGAATCCGCAAGACTTTGTTGTGTTTGGCATGAATCTTCGTCCAGTAGTGCCTCCAATTCTGCGTCTTCGAATTTTTTTTGCCGGCCGGAACGCTCCTTGTCTTCCACGTCGAAATCACCCATTTTGAAGCGATGAAACCATTCGCGACACGTTGATTCGCTAATAGAAGACTCGCCATAAGTTTCTCTAATCATCTGACAAGCCTCAGCCGCAGATTTCTTTGAATTAAAACAAAAAAGCAAAACTTTGGCTCGAACTTCGACATGTTTAAGGACTCACAAGTAAATGATGCCGATAAAATTTTACAAATGTATTGATGGGGGATTGTTGCAATATGTCTGATCTTGCCATATTACGAGCTTGATCCGCCATTTTTTCCCAGTATTTCGTGTTAGCGCCATCTATACGAGAACGCCGGGAACTTATTTGTACACCTGATAATATTCTGGTAAGTGTAAAATAGTTACTTTCCATACGAATCTCAACCAAAATCTTGAAGCACATACAGTAGCCTCTCAGTTTTTCGCTAAACTAATTAATTCATCATGTACATCATCATGCCTTAATGAAGTTTAATTCAATATAAAAATGTATTATCAACTTAAAGATCAAAAATAATGAATGCTAATATAGTCCTTAATATCACCTGTAGTAGGCCACCGTCAATGACAAATGTCCTACAAATTTACCCTGAATTTTCAAAATTTTAATGAATGAAAACCACTCGTCTGCCAGACCGCTCCAAACGTTCCCGCGATTCTTCCACCGCACGATCGTCCAACAAAAATTACCATAAAAATCAAATCAACTTGTCATCGAACAACCAGATGAAAAATTAATCTCCTCAACTTGTCAAATGAACGTCAGAAATGATTTCTTTGGATCCTGTGATACGCGAAAAAGATACCTTTCCCGCGCGATCCTCTTTTTTCGATAAGCGCTTCCGCGCCTTCTTATTTCGAGGGACGAACGCATGGTTACTTGGCTGTCGCGAAAGAGCACATCGTCCTCTGAGGAAACCTTCGTTTAGTGAAACGTTTTGCACCTGTTTGGCACGGGCACATGCCTAAAAATTTGCATAAAAACGACCAGGACCCGCACAAGATTTATGACGGTAGTTTGCGCTTTTGGTTGCGTCGAGACCGCGCAAAGTATTGGAAGAGGTGCGCCGCTAAATTGTACAACGAAGGAAGATTTCAGTACGAAATTTTTCAGTTGGCTTATTGTTCCGTTGCCACCGATTCGAGGTGTTGGAAAATGATAAGGTGTACAAGAATTTTTACTTTCTTATTTTTTTACAGGTATCCTTTTTCGTGACACTGTGCGCTCGTCCATTTAGTAGCTACAATCAGCCGAACACAATGGCTCAATTTGCTAAAGTATTCAAATTGAGATACCAAGTTTTGTAATAAATTTTTCTTATTTTCCATGTCCTGAAACGGTATGTTCCTTTTTTATGGAAAATGCACAGCACTTCTGCCGCGAAACTGCTGCTGTTTTCGGAATGTCTTTCTTTTGACTACAGATGAAAAGGTCCTGGTTGCCTAATGACTTTTGGACTGATAGACTGGAATTAAAGTTCTGAAAGCTCCTATCAAATAAATGACCCTAGAAATGGAAGAGAAATGCCGCATCGGGAGACAGCCGCGTAAGCTACTTAAGTAATCTCTGCTATCACACAATTGTTGGCGCTGCTTTCATTCTGTCATTAATTCATCAAAGGAGTTGACAGGATCGTGAGATTGCCGTGTCGGTTTCTTACGATTTTCCGACGTAGATACATCAAATTTACACTCAAAGTTTATGGCACATTATATGATACAAAATGTCAAATAGTTTTGAAAATAATGTAAAGTAGCAAATTTAGTTGTATTTTCGAGCCTTCGTCTAGATCGAACTTTAGTTTCGAACGAAATTTCATTCACTTCAAAAGCTTCATTGCTACTGTTGGATCCAACATTTACAATTGAAGAAAGGCAAAAATTGATCGAGTCTATGATTAAAGTCTCGACTGGAGAGAGAATTAGTGGCTTGTTAATATTCAGTAATGGTTATGGATAGATAAATATACATCATGTATGGCACCAAACAGTCTATCGACTCACTATGCTTGCAGTTGGCAGGCAATAGATGGTCAAACCTAACTACATGCTCAATATGAAGAACTCCTTGGCTTGAATATGATCACGGGAAAAGCAAGTATATCCTGAGCCTGAGCAGGAAATATGCCAGAACACTAATCGGAGTGTTCACAAGGCACTGCCTGATCGGTAAACACACTAGAGGAATGGGTGCCGATGCAAATGATCTCTGTCGTAGATGCAGTGACCAAGAAGTGGATGAGTCAATCTTCCACGTCCTATGCGAGTGACCTTGGTGATATCGATAAGGGGAAGCTATGAAGCTATGATTTATAAAATCTACTAAATGGTTTTAGGTTCCAGGAGTAATCATACTCAAACGGGGAGCACAACGGACGAACACTAACGTCTAAGTGAAGGACGATGATGGCATCACCACCCCATATACCATACCACACCATACCATCCATGGCACTTTGTAATTAAAATAAGCACATGCGTTTTCATTTAGGATGTACCCATCAAATAGGAACAGATAGGTCTTTCGATATTTTTGTGACCTCATAATTTAAGCGCCCTCTTCTAGTGCACCTTCAGCGCATATGGACGAGTCGGCCCAGATTGGGAATTTATAGCAGACTACATTCGGAAAAGTATTATAAAATATTTTACAATTATAATAAAAGCAATAGTTTCTGTATTTGCCGTTTACGAAATTACTTTCAATTAGCACAGAGTCAGCACCACAGATTTTAAGACAATTCGAAAACTGGCATAGGGTCCTCAAAGCAACATATGGTCAATGGGCATAAGTCTGATAATAATCGCAGTTTCATGGTTGCTCGATGATCGTGTCCATCTGGCGCATCGGAAGAAGAAGTGTGTCCGGCACGCGTCTTACCTCCGATCACCATCCAGGTAAATTTTATATATGAAACCGGAATAGCAGAACATGATGATGAAGAGCACCATCTTCAGCACCAATCGAAACTGAACGGAACTGTCTTCATTTTCATTTATCGGAATCCTGCTCAATATAATTCAATCGGTTCGGCCATGCGCATTTCTTCATAAGAAGCGGAAAACTTAAAATTATAGACTTCCTTATGATTTATGATGCAACTGATCATAAAAGTTATTGGTACGAGTATGTTGTGCGATGGCTGGTGTGTATAAGGCCGATTATCATATTGTCCAGGTCGCGTGGATACGGGTAACTTAAAATAAATTTGTTTAACACAAACAGCACTTTAAACCGAAAGTGTTCAATCGGAGATTTATTTAGTTGGATGATACAATTAAGATAGTATATTTCTTGTTTTTACAAGTAGCCGAAAACTATCGTCCGTCCCTTTGCACTATAACTCAAGAACGCGTTGACCTAGGAAGTTGAAATTTTATCGCCACCTGTTATATGGAAAAAGTAAGGCTTACTTCGTTAGTAGGTGATCCTTCCAATTGTTTGTCTCTTGTCTTCTAAACACTTGAGACAAAATATAGTACAGAGTAGTGATGAAATTTTTGAAAAAAGGAGGTCGGACACCTTCTGAAATTCATAATCGGTTGGTGGGGCTTATCGGGATGCTGTTTCGTCCGAGGCCACCGTGAAAAATTGGTCAAAACTTTTTAAATGGAGCAGAGATTCGTTAGAGGACGACCCACGGAGTGGAAAACCAATTGAAGCCACTTCGCCAAAAATTATTGAGCGAATGGAACAGTTGGTGCTGAATAATGGTCGTCTATAGAAAAAAAATTATATGAACATTTGATCATGTCAAAAGTGAGTGTAAGATGGGTTCCCGAAACTTTTCCGCAATTCAAAAAAGTGTTCAAACAACAATGAGCGCTTTGGCCGAAGGTGGATTCCAGGAGATCAGCCATCCACATTACAGTCCAGACCTAGCTCCCAACGACTACTACCTGTTCCCCAACCTTAAGCGGAACCTCAGAGGTCGTCGTTTTCAGAGTGACGAAGGATGCCGTGAAGGCACATTATTTTGAGGGCAAGGAGGAACATTACTTCAGAAGTGGCACAACGTTACTTTATGAAAGAGCCACTAAATAAATTCGACTTATAGGGGTGAATAGAATGAAAAATAAAGCCTTATTCAAATTTTTAATTTTTTTTTTTTATAGAATAAGAACTTTTGGATCTCCCCTCGTCCAAGTCCTTCGTGTAGATATCACACAATGATTCTTGGCAAATATGTGCATTCAAATTTTGAAACCCACTAAAACTCGAGAAATCGTTGAGCTTTGTACACTATATTTTTCACGAATTAATTTTGAGCTGAAAGTAGGATCAGTTATGCTATTGAACTAAGTCCTCGCACTTCTTCGAGTAACTCCCATACAAAAGTTCTTAAAACACGTGCCCAGGAGAGTTGGCCAATAACATTTGATCGCGTCAAGCTGGTAATATGAAATTTTGTGCACATTAAATTTTAAATAGTTCCGGTTTAGAAATTGTGGGAGTGTATCCTGTAGCCTACATGTGAAAGACTTTGTAAAAAGGCAAATTCTACATTCTGTGATTTACCTAAAGTTTCAGGTAGAGATGGGCAAAGCAGTTCCTTTCAGTGAAGTACTTCACTCCGAGTCACTCACTTTAAGGAACCACTTCAATGAAGTAGTTCCGGAACTCTTCGTTCCATCGTTCCTTCGTTTCGTCAGTACATCTAGAAGATGAAGACCAAAAAAGAAAAAAGGTCAGTAGAGTTCAGTGAAGTAGTTCCGGAACTCTTCGTTCCATCGTTCCTTCGTTTCGTCAGTAGATCTAGAAGATGAGGACAAAAAAAAAAAGAAAAAAGGTCAGTAGAGTTCAGTGAAGTAATTCCGGAACTCTTCGTTCCATCGTTCCTTCGTTTCGTCAGTAGATGTAGAAGATGAGGACCAAAAAAAAAAGAAAAAAGGTCAGTAGAGTTCAGTGAAGTAGTTCCAGAACTCTTCGTTCCATCGTTCCTTCGTTTCGTCAGTAGATCTAGAAGATGAGGACCAAAAAAAAGGTCAGTACATCTAAAAGATGATAAAAACAAAAAGGTCCGTCAAGTTTTTTGTCACGTCCAATGGAACTGCAGTTCACCAAAAGGAGTGAGATACTCACTCACTCACTTCAATGAAGTGTTCTTTTGGAACAGTTCACTCCTGAACGACCCATCTCTAGTTTCAGGTGTTTTACTTTCGAGGAGCAATTCGTCAAAAAAGTGCAAGATTCATGTACTTCTTATTCTGCTTTATCCCCAGCTAAGCTATAAATCGGGGTTCAGTAGTTCATCTAGAGTATAATACGATAGGCTTATAGCCGATCGTGACTGCGTTATGTTTTTCGATCATAAAACAAATAATTACGTAATTCGTCATGAATATGTTGCTGAAAAGCGGGGAAACCCATGATAAATGCAGAGAGAATGGCTTCATTTGTATGTGCGCATTAAATCGATATATAACAATACCTTGAGTCATTTCACTTGGATTTGTAAGTCAAGAGAAAACATTATTGATTAGTATCCGGAACAGGCTGTTGTTTCAAAAGTTCTTGCAAGATATGAACAAGAACATAGCAATCGGTAGCTGATAAGAGTTTCATTCAATTAACACGGAATTTTTACGGAAATTGATAGAAATTCGGCACATAGGGACAGGTAGGTTAACTGGAAATGATAAGCTCATGTTGTCTATATAAAGTCAAAATAATGGAAAAAATTTAATTAGTTTCGTAGTAACGAGTCGTCAATTCAAAATGAAATTGGCTCTGATCGTATTGATGAGCATTTGTGCCCACGGGGTAAATACTAGCTTCAAATAGTCCTTACATCAATAATTCATTATTCTTTAAGGCACTTTCATCGTCTCCGGCAGAATCGCGGTATTTCGACCAATACAAGGCATGTACCTAATCCCCACTCATAAACTCAACAAGTAGTTACACCGTTTTTTTCGGAATTCCAGCTTACACAACAAAATCGCGATAAGTTCTTCGATCACTTCTTGACTTTCATTTCGACAATAATCGAAGAGGCTGTAAATTTTGTGAAAGAATTTGCCGAAAAATCGGCCGACATAATCGCCAATATCCAGACTCAAATCGAGAGTATTGGAGAATTGTCGCAGAACACGGTCGATCAAATCCAACAGGATTGGAATAATCTTCTACAACAATGGGGCGATATTGCTGTGAATTGTGCGATGAAATACCAGCCACTATTGGACCAAGCTGTAACAACCGGACAAAAAGAAATTGATCTTTGCATTGATACGGCTCAGGCGCAATCCGCATCAATCGAGACCGCAATTCGTCCAAATATCGGCCAATTACTCCAATACATCAGCGAATTACAGACCCTGGTCGAGAGCTGTTGGAATAAATCGACCAACATTTTCGAAGGAATTGGATGCGTTGTTGGAAAGGTATGTGAACTTGATGAATATTTGGCGATGTCCCTTTGAACTCATTCTAATAATTGCAAAAAATTTCAGGGCAGTGAGGTCAGAGGAAAAATATTACAAGTAATTATGGACATTAAGACAATACTTCTTACGTCCACAAATAAGGGTTTCACCATGGTGAATGAGTCAAGAGTTTGCCTTACAAATGCTTCGCAAAAACTTCAAACGGATACTGCGCAAATTCAAAACGATCTTATGAAGTGTATTCTGGATTGAGGTGCACGATAAAAATACGAAATTTAATGTGATTACCGAAGTATTATCAACAGCTAAATTAAATTTAAAAAAAAAACAAATTCTTTTCAGTTCTTAAACGACAATTATATGTCTCTGTTCTTTTTTTTCCTGAGTGCAATTCTTGTTATTATGCAGTTATAAAAAACGCAACCCTGCTTTGTTTTTCTGAAAATGAATGTACGAACAGTGAGGTCTGCACTAAAATTGCTTGTAAGATACATTGGACCAAAAAAGTGTCCCATTCTATGTTTATCATAAGAATGTCTCTCTCCATGGAAAATTCTAACAGCGCCACATTTTTTTTTCCATGATAGAGTAGTCTGTAAAGACCATTGCACGTGCAGGATGGCCGATACTCGAACTAGTATCAAAGAAATTCGAAGACGTTGAATATAACAAGGTGAACAACTTTTACCGAAAAAATGGCAGTTATAAATTGTATTTTGGTCCGAAAGTGAGCTGACTTTCCGGTGAAAAAAACTTAGCACAATATAATTACGAAGATCGTCGATTTTAGAGCGATTCAGACGTGATCAGGGCGTATTACCAACTGATGCTCCAAAAACTGTTTAGACTTGGTGCCCACTTTTACCAATAAAAGTTAAAACAGATACGATCGAAATAGGCTTTCGATGAATTCATTCGTAGTATTTGTCAAAACAAGGACATAAAGCTTCAATAGACCGCGGCTAATCTTATGATACCTTAAATAATTTTCATTGTATTTTAAGTACAACAAAGCAGTAAGAAGTGGGTGATTTTTTGTTATAAGGTGAGACATCAGATACTAAATTGAAATACCGATTTTTAAATGACTTTTGTGTGATAAATAATAAAAAATCTGTCAACAGTCTGGGCGCAACTTTATTATTTTTTGGGTAGAAGTTCGGAACGCGTTTAATTCTGAGATGCGGTGTAGGTTACTATGTGACTGAAAACCTAAAAAAAAGTTCTGGAAGCGGTTAGAAAGGGGTCGGGCCAGAATACTTACGACGCTGTCACATATAACATATGAATTACATAATTGGGTCATACTCCGGGACGCAGTCTAAGTCGTAGTATAATATCAGTAGTTACGTGATTAGGCGATTATATAAAAAGTCTGTGGAAGTGAAAACCAATCGATAATATCTCATCAATCCTAAGAAATATGTCGAAAGCATTACGTCTTCTTGAAGTTGAATATCTAAAAATGCTGAAATCGACTTTTTGACGATTATGTAGGAAGCCTTAGGAAGTAAAAATGTATTCGATATCTCATCAGAACTAAGGAATTTGTGAAAACATGCAACCCCCTTGCACCTACTTTGGGGTTGAATATCCAAAAATCCTGAAATAGATTTTTAGATATGTACATATAAAGAAAGCCCGAGGAAGTAAAAACCAACCCGGTGTCTTATCACTCTTAAGAGATATGACAGAATTCGTGAAAACGAGTTCAACCCTTTTATACCCTCTTAGGGGTTGAAAAAGGAAAAAACTTGAAAACGAGTTTTAGGTGGTTAATAAACAAGTCTGTGGAAGTGAAAAATTATTCGATAACTCATCAGACCTGAGGGATACAGCTGAATTCGTGAAAATGTATACAACACCATTATACCACCTTGGGGGTCGAATTTCAAAGAATCCTGAAAACACTTTCTAGATATTTATATGAACAATTTGTAGAATGAAAATGAATTCAATATTTGAAAAGACCTAATAGATATAACGAAAATCGTGAATATATATGCATTACTTTTTCACTGATGGTTTTTTTGGCCCCCCTTCCAAACGCCAATGGAAATTTGAATTTTTCTTTAATCAATATTACTTTTCTAGTTGATTAACATATAGATATCGAGTTTCAACTTTGTAGCATTAGAACGGCTTATGCTTAGGAAAAACACCCCCACCCCCGTACCATACTACCACTATAAAAAATTAAATTTTTTCAAAATGCTACTACTATAGTTCTATCTAAATTCTAAGATTTAGCTTTATATAATTATAGGTTCTCGAGATACAAACATCGCAACTTTTTCCGTTTCACCCTCCCCCACCCTCACCATATACACCCTCATCCCAAAAAACATATTTTCTGCTAGAGGTCTATTAGGCCTACTTCTGGTAAAAATTCTAAGCATCTATCTTACAATGTTCTTGAGATATGAGACGTGATTTTTTTAAAAAATTCTTATCCCCTCCACTTTGATGCTTCACTCCCACTTAAAAAATTTTTCTTTCAGCAAACTTTATTTGTCAATCTTTATACACAAACCGAATTTTATTTTTCTAGTGCAATTGGTTCGTGAGATAACGTAATCTAAAGTTTTTCACCCCCACCTCCGCACGCTACTGCCTTCACTCAAAAATTTATTTCCGGTCTATTTTCCTGGTATACCTACAGATATTCATCAAGTTTTAATTTCGTGACATTAACCGTTTAGGAGATGTAGATTTTAGAATGTCTCGATCTCGGCTTTCGAGCGCTTCGGACGCATTATTATTTCCCCCACTCCCACACCCCTTCGCCCATATCGGCAATTTTTTCGCAAATGGGTCCACTATCAAAGCTCTATATAAATTCCAAGTTTCTTCTAACATAAGCGGTTGCTGAGATCTAGAATCCAAAATTTTTCATTTAAAACGCTTCTCTCACCTCCCACCTCACACCCCCCCCCATTCAAAAATTGGTCACTTCAAGGGGCCTACCCAGTCTATTAAAAAAAAAAATTTCAATTTAATAGCTCATAGGATTTGGGAGTTTTAAGTCCTCCAACGATTTTGGCGGACGGCGTACGGACGGACTGAAATTTTTTTTCGCTTTTTTGGTGTTTATTAGTCATGAAACGAGTAAAAAAAATTTTTCAGGGTAGCAAATTTTTTTTTTTTTAAATCGATAACAATACTCTATTATTAAAATAATAAAGTAAAATATTAGCATTTTGGATTAAATTTATAGTGTAGAAAATTTGAAATTTAAAAAAAATTTGCTGCCAAGAAATTTTTTATTTTCACATTTTAGGAATGGTACCTATCATATTCATATCTAAATACTTTCGTTACAAGAGTTGTTGTTAAACATTCCCTTTTTTATTGTCTACATAGTTGATGCCTTGTACACTCCAAAAGTTCCCGAAAACAGCTCCAGGTTGTAATAGAGGTAGTTAGGGAATATAAGGTGATCTCCAGCCTAAAACACACAAGAAAAATATTTTTCGACTGCTTTCAAGGCGCCGAAAACAAACACCCCTAATTATAATTAACAGCCGTAGCAGGAAGTCACCAGGACTTAAAGTGGACCTCACACACTCTAATGACTCAATTCATCTTTCAAAGATTCGCAGTGGTTTACTGCGACTAATTACAAGGTACGTGTTCACTTTCTGTATTTTACCTGTTACTTTTAAGGTCCATCATTTTTTTCTTTGAGTTATTGATTCTTTTTTGTTATTTTCAATAATTGAATTTGTATAGTTAAAATGAAATTCTGTTTAGCGGTAATAAGGACTGAATTGGGATGAACGAGTTAGTAACACCCGAACCACAGTCTAAATAAACTACCAATGAAATAAATTACAATAGATTCATAAAAAATCTGCCAACAGTCCGGGTGAAACTTTATTATTTTTCGGGTGAAAGTTCGGGAAGCAGTTAAAATGGAGTCACGGTAGAATGCTTAAGCCACTGCCACATATATAACACGTGAATTACTTAATTGGGTCCTACTCCGGGACGCGGTCAAAGTTGGAGTATACACCAGTTGTCTGGAATTAAAATTTTTTTGAAACTAGCGCGTATGCGTATGTGGAAACAGCACATTCTCGTTAGTTCGCAACTCTAGTCGAGAATCGCGTAGATTCGCTTTGATGGCAATGTTTGGACGCACATCAAAGAGATTCGCATTGAACACGAATGCGTGTTTCCACATTCGCCTCAGAAAAGACACTACCCCAGCGAGAAAAAAGAATGCTGAAGAACGCATTTCGTAAACATTCCGATTCAATGGATGAAAGCATTACCATACTATCCATATTTAATTTTTTCTGAAGTGTTGAAGGAATGATTCTTTATTGATTTTTCAGAATGCGAAAAAGACACATTCTAATAATCTTGCATAAACTATAATATTACGTACAGTACATAATATATTACTCGTATTTCCGCTGGGACTGAACTGAACCTCTCCACTCATGATGATGTATATTTTAATTGGTTGGATGTACCTTTTTTGTTCAGTGTATACATTCGCGTCCAATGCACTTGCGGCATATGACTCGAAACGATGTGCCAAGAAGAAGAAGAAAAGGGAAAATTTTGCAGTTAAGTTCCTCCAGCGACTATGACGATTTTCAGCTTGACAGTGAGGACATCGGCGCAAACGATGTAGCTTTTACAGCAACTGATAAGATGCATTAGATACTTTCGTTGGGGACATGAAGTTTGTGCTGGAGTAGACCCACAGAAAATAGACTTTGTTTGTAAACGGTGTTTAACTCTACAATAAAAGTTTTCCAATACTAGGTATCCAGTATAGAGAGTAGTATATAAAGATATGACCCAAATATTGGATATTCAGTATAGTGGTAGGTAGGGTCACTAGATACACAACACTCTCTACCTACGGTTTGGCAGATACGTCTAATTCGGTCGTTTATGTACTAGAAATTGTAATTTAACCTCACAAAAATCGCCTGTTTATGTACTAGTTCGCCTGTTTTTGTACTACTGAACATTGCTCTCAAATTGCGTTTTTGGAGTGTGTTAGTGCGAATATGTGAAGAGTCGGAAAAAAGCTGTCGGTTCCCTTCCACAATTCTAGTACTTGGTTTTCTTTAGTATGGAAGTGTGTGTGCGCGAAATTGAGGTTTTCAATTGAAAATTTCCGTATTTCTTTCATTTCTTTTATGGAAATTTACAATTTTGCAGCGAAAAGTTAATCATTTCGAATGTTTATAAAGCGAAATCCCATAATCATGAAAAATATTTAAATTTACTGGTTTTCCACCTTGGTACGCATCTGCCAAACCCCTCTTAGAGGCTGTTTTGGTGTGAGTGCGTATACAGTAACCCTAGTGGTAGGTACATCATTTTATATTATAATTCTTGATGTCATTTAAAAAATAATTATAATGAGGAATTGAAGAAAATCTATCATCTATTTTTGTTTTCATTACAAAGTTTATTGGATTGCTCATTTTTGTTAATGTATTGAATAAACGGTTTTGAATATAATTCCAATGTTTTTTTAAATTTTCAAAAAGTATCCAGTATTTGATGCAGCTCCCCTACATTTGATAGTTATGAGAAGATAAGATTTGAACCAATTGCTTAGTCAATAATCTGATCAAATTAGTCATAAGAGTTACTGCAATAAATAGAAATTTAAGATAAGGTCAAGAGAAATTTTGCTATTATAATATTTCATTGTGTCATTATTGTTTTATAATTTGAAAAGTTCCAATGAAGTTGTTTTTTGTGGTTGTGATGGCTGCGTGTAGTTTTGCAGTGAGTTGCTACTTCGAATTAACTTTTTGAAAACTTCTAATTGTTAATATTTAGGTGCACGCTGACAATTATGAAGCTTGTCTGGGAAAAAATAAGTTCGATTGCAAGGTAGAACCCTTTTTGACCTGTCTAAATTTTTGGAATTGATTCGTGCTTTTTCTTTACAGGAAAAGGACAAGCCACGCGATTGGTATGTCGTGTACATTTATTATTATACTGAAAAATCATATGCAGACCGAATGCAGACTTTAGAAGAGAAATACAATGCACTTACAGAAGAGATTGAAATTGATTTCGATAGCATCAAGGAAGAAGTCAGAATTGTGATCGATCATTTATTAAAATCGGCTAAAACTAGTCTAGAAAAGTTATCCGACCGATACGATGCTGGAAATGAATGTGCGGAGAAGTACAGTGCGGAATTAGAAGCTGCTGATGTATATGTACGGAAAGAGTTGAGAGAGTGGATTGCTACTGCACTTCAACAAGTTCAAGAAAATGAAGCAGAGAACCGACCAATACTTGACGAATTTGCTCGTCTTACTAAAGAGGCGTTTGCAAACTGCTGGAGTTCGGGTGAGACTCATAGTGCAGCAGCTGAGTGCATTGTTGCAAAGGTAAGTGTATTTACTGTGAATTTTGGTACGAGCTTTAGGAACCAATTCCTCCTTGAAGTTCGAAAAATCTTTTTGCTCTAATCGATGCACAGGTACAATTCGTTCCTCCCAAGGACAAAGGTGCTATTGCTGTGGAGTCTAAGTTTAACGCTTGACTACTGGTTTCGATTGTATGACATCACCAAATATAAAAACATGGCCACAGGTAGGTTTCATTCTCTTCGCAAAAAGAATGAACTCGCTTGCATTGACGACAATACGCTAAAGCTTAAAATACCTTTCCATATCGTTAGGAGCATTCGGCAGAGATCAAATGATTTTCCAAGAGCGAGAACTAAATTCAGTAACGTTGTCAGTTCTGCGTACATCTGCTATATAGTTGGTAATTAGGTCCACCAGTCTCAAAGGAAACTCACGATTTACCAGTCTGAAAACAAGACCGTTGTGCTACACCTCATCATCAATGGCGCGACAGCCCAAATCGCCTCCTGAAGTCGTCGCCTCCAATCGTCTCGATCCACACCTGTTACACCTTATCGAAGGCTTTCTCGACATTTAGAAATACCGCCCGGGAGTTTGTCTGCTGTTGAACCCATCTATGATGTGTTGAACAACCCTGGTCGAGTGCTCCGATCTAAAGCCAAATTGCTCATTAGTATGTGAACTCCGGTTTTGGCCCACATGTAACGAGAGAGGATTACTTTTTTTGTCACTTTTTCGAGTGCAGATAAATGCTGATTGGTCGATGGTTCAGCAGAAATATATACCACTCTGTCCCTTCTCAGGGCCTAGAACTACACTAGCCAGCCATCTTGTCCCCTTTTCAGAAATTTTAGAAGCAGATCTGGGCCAAAAAGCGTAGTAGATTTCAAAGTTTCGTAGTAGATTGAAAATTTTCAGTAAGATGAATGAAATAGACATCCACTATTATGTTTATTGAAAGAAATGAATTCAGTCCAGCCGTGGTTTTGTCTTTGATGAATAATAAACGGATTGGCCTGAATAAATAAAATTTATCTATTTTCTGATATACCACGTACACTCATCAAGTAACAGATCTAGCGTCATCCCTAAAAGCCAGTTTTTCCTCAAGTTTTTCTAGCCGCAGCTTAGTCAAAGACATTTTCAGCCCATCAAAATCGATCAACTTTTACTTGATCATTTTAATATTATAAATTATTGTGATCGATTAAACAAAAAAATTTGCTACCCAAATATGGCGAAATCATTTAAATACTCGTAGCTCACAAGCCCTTTAAGCTATTCAGTTAAAAAAAATTAATTGGATAGACTAGGTGGAGCCCTTTCTGTGGCCACTTTTTGGAGGTGGTGTGGGGAGGGTTTCAGACGAAAAATGTTGCCTTTAATATCTCACGAACCGATAGGATAGGAAGTTGAACCTCAGAACTTATCTCCTATAGGTGCCTTTTCTATCTCTGGAACGGCGTATGTAAGAAACTTGAAACTTAGTGGATATATGTAGAGGTAGAAGAGCATTTACAGTAAAATAAAAATTCATATTTTTATTGGCGTATGGAAGTGGGGAAAAAATTGTCAGTGAAACTGGGGTGCATATATTTTTATGAATTTCATCACATCTCTAGGTCTTCTGAAATATTAAATTAATTCAATTTTTCCTTGAATTTATTTCACTAAATTACTCGTTTTAACTAGTTAACTAGTAACTAGTTTTAATATAGGTGCTAAGATATTAAGTTATCTGTTCTCTACATTACAAATTATAAAATGGTACTGACTAATTAATTAATTATACTTGTTGGGGCTCTTAAGATAAATGCCTAAGGGGATGTAAAGCAGGTGTAAACATTGTTATGAATTTCGCCATATCCCTTACGTTTGATTAGATATCAAAAACGTTTTTACTTCCACGAAAATTTTATTTAATCGCCAAAGAAACGTGTTCAGATTTTTTTACTTTTGAACCCCTGAGAAAGTATTCTCACGAATTCCAATGTATCTCTTAGGTCAACTATTAAATTGGGTTGTAATTCTACGGACTACCTATATTATGGTCTAAAAATTAATTTCAGGATTTTTGGATATTCAAACCCAATTGCGGTGTAAGTGCGGTTACATATGATTTCACAATTTTCGGTATCTTATAGGTGTAAAATTGGTTTTTATGTAATCGCCTAAGAACTGATTTCACAATTTCTTAAAATTCAACCACCTAGGTGATGTGAAGGTTACTTTTATATTTATATTTTATTTCTAAGGTCTGATAGTAGAGAAATTGGTTTTCACTTCTACGGGCTAAAAACTTATTTCGTTGATTATTTTTTTTAAATCAACCTTAAAGTGAGGGTAAAAAGGTAACAAGATACGACGAAATTAGATATGTTTTCATGGACTTTTTACATATACAATCGGCTAAAAATCGATTTCAGGATTTTTCAATATTTTTCATGCACTTTATTTATTTCAATGTATCAAGAACCACTGGTGAATGTTGAAAGGAGCTCTTCTGATCACAAAATTAAGCTCTCAAAAACATCCTTGTCTCGAAACAACTTTTGGCGCACCAACTCTTTACTCGCTTCGTAGACTTTGACCCGAAAAATTGTAAGGCTTCGCCCAGATTATTTATAAATAAAGGTATTACAAACCAGTGCAAGAAAAGGTAGTAGAATTGAACCTTAATGTAGCAAAAAATATTTACATGGAAAAAGCAGCAGATCTACTACAATTGTAGTAGGGGAACAACGCTGCAGCCTGCTATTTATATAGCGAGAATTTGGGGATTTTATATCGCAGCGAGAGGTTGAAAAAAGAATTTTGGTAGTGACCATAGAGATATAAATACTGGAGACGACAACAAGCCGTTTTTGTATGAAGCATTTTGAAGCCAAATTGAACGGTTTTGTATGGAACGTTTGATGCCAGGTGGCAGTGTATTGCAAATAGTAGCCTAGTATTCAAATGTTTGGCGTTTTTTGTGTTCAAGACCGGAGTATAATATAAATGTGAGTAAGATGCTAATAGTAGCATAGTATTTATTGCCGGTCCTTTTGCAAGGAATCGTCCGGTTTCAAAATAGTCCCTGCTCGTCATCTCCAGTACATATATCTCTATGGTAGTGACGCAAAGGCATAGAGTAGAAGGCGCAACAAAAAGTAAGCATGTAACTCTCTTATTCCAAAAAGACTTCACAAATCTTTAGCAATCACTAGAGTATAATAAGTTTAGATTCAGGGATGAGATTCCTGAAGTTTATATGAGACTATATGAGCGATTATAGAAACAGCTTACTCATAGAAAGTTGAAACTCAGGACATAACTGGACTAGAGGACGTGGGAACCAAACAAGATTCATTTCTAGAGACCTTCATTTCTGTTGGAATTCTTATTTTAAAGTTCGTAAAAAAAGATTCACAATTTCCTTCTTTAAAAGTAAATTTAAGTAAATAGTAATTAATTCTTCTTAATTGTTCTTTCAAAAATAATATATAAATTTTTGTTCGCAGGGAGATGAAATTAATGATAATTTACGGACACTGTCTGACATGTATCTAAAGTTCTATCCTACTCTTCAAGAAAGAAAAAATGCTACTATCGAAGAAGTCAATGAATCTTTTGTAGGTGTTAAGGCGAATACTCGTAAGAAAATACAGGCAATTGTAAAGAAGGCTGAACAGTGTTTCGCCACAGGATAGAATCCAGGTACTCCTACTACTGCCGCTGTTTCAAGTATACTACTTCTACGAGAAGACCGTTTATCTTTCTATTGAATTGAGTTAATTTCTGAAATACGCTATGTGAAGAGAATATCTATATACTTAAAATAAAATTGAAAAGGTTGTTGCCAATTTATTTCGCAGTTGACCGGGTTTTTCTCGCTGCCGCTATGTCAACAATAGAAAGGAGGAAGAAGAAAATGATTTGTGTCGTCATCGAGGCTAACGTCGTAGGAGCCTCCGAAGAGATGACTCTTCTCTTTTACTTATGGTTATGTCACAGGATCGAAGAACGCCAGCTTAGAACGCTTCTGTTTAAAACCGTACGATTTTTCTTATCTACAGAACATATGTTAAACTACTGGGAAAGTAATTTAGATCAAAATTTTTTTTCAAATATCCATTGGAGTAAGAAACCAATTCGATGTCTTTTTAATCCTAAGAGATATGACGGAATTCGTGAAAACGTGTTTAATCCTTTTATCTTAGGAGTCGAAAAGAGAAAAATCTTGAAAACCTAATCAGACCTATGGGATATGGCTGAATTCGTGAAAATTTATTCAGTCTTACACCCCTTAGGGGTTGAATTTAAAAAAACGCTGAAAACGCTTTCTAGGCATTTAACTGAACAATCTGCAGAATAAAAATTAATTCAATATTAAAGAAAACCTAAGAGATATGACGAAATTCGTGAAAATATTAGCATTTCGATTTCACTAATATTTTTTTTCCTCCCTTCCTTCTCCTTGTGTCTTGTTTTTATCTAATTTACTTTACGTGTATATCTACATATATCCAAGAAATTTCAAGTTTTCAACATAAGCCGATCGCGTGATAGGAAAAACACTCTCTTACCCGTGAACAATATCACCGCTATTAAACATTTTATTTTTATAGCGTGCCACCACTATTGCTCCACTTAAATTACCGCATTCAGATTGGGACATTCCACTATTCACCAACAATATGTAATCACGCTGGATTCATTCTCAGTCAAACTTAAATCGAGTATATCCAACAATTATTCAATCAGGTGTTCCCCAGGGATCCAGGGACGTATCTATCGTCTACCCTTGCAAATTGTGAACTACCAATCTTTGTGGATGACTCTCACTCAAAATACCCAGCCACAATCATAACCGAACTATAGACCTACATCTGGATGGACACGCTATACCAACAGATAGAAAGAAAATCAAAATGAATACCACGAAAGGTTGAACGGAGATCCACAATCTTCTAAAATATGGTCTATCTTAGTAAAGCCATGCATAGAGATATATGTAAAAACGTCTAAATTAAATTCTTGATGCTGTAAAGGCTTAGCTGGACCAGTTTTGCTTACGACAACTGAAGAAGTTCACAAGAGAGTAAACTTTTTATTTCATAAAAAAGACATTATTTAAATTTTTCTAATTTTAATCTAATGAAAAAATTTTTACGGTATTCACACGGAAACTTGCATGATTTTTGCGAAAACTTAGAAATCTTACACTATTCTATTTCCGCTTCCATTTTGACGTCTGAATCAGCAAGTTGACTATTTATGCTGGTTAGTTCAGCTTTTAAAAATAATAATAGTGATGCGTTCACGTGGCGTAGACGATGCTGACTAATAGTACCTCTTAATTTGAGCATTTGATTTAGTTGGTGTTTCAGTTTCATCAAAATATAAAAAGATTAGAAGATAAGATTAGAATCATTTTTACAAATGTGGAACCAATTGATAGATCTCAAGTGTCACTACGATAGTGTTTCAGGCTTATCCTCAGAACTTGAAGATAAGGACACTAAAAAATGCTGCACTTTTGGCGTATACCTTGCGTAATAATACACTCAGATACTGTGGAGTTTAATTGATAGCTGAGGTATAAAAGATACAACAATCATTGAGATCATTTTATTGTGTTTTTCATTGTTACTACGTTAAAGTTGTTCATAATGAAATTGTTTATTGCGGTTGTATTGGCTGCCTGTAGTTTTGCAGTGAGTTGATACTTCGAATTACTTTTTTCGAAACTTCTAATTGTTAATATTTAGGTGCACGCTGAAAATGGTGAATTTCTTCTGGCAAAAAATAAATTCGACTTCAAGGTAGATAATTTGAGCTGTTTAATTTTTTGTACTGATCTGTACTTTTGCTTTACAGAACGCGATCAATCAACGCGATGTATATGTTAAGCACGCTCAAAATTATACTGAAAATCTATTTCACGATGCACTGCAGTATTTAAACGCTACATTCGATGAAATTGCAGAAGTTGAAAATAGAACTGAAAGTGATCTCAGTGGCTTCGCGGAAATGGTCAAAATTGAACTCGATGGTTCTGTAAAATTGGCTGAATCTCGTCTAGAAAAATTAGCCGAAAAAGATGATGTTGGAAAAGAATGTGCGGAGAAGTACAATGCGGAATTAGAAGATGCTCTTGTAAATGGACGCAAAGAATTGGGAGAGTGCATTGCTAATGCAATTCGTCAAGGTCGAGACATTGTAGAAGCGATCCGCCCAGCAGGTCGAGAAATTGTTCGTCTTATTAATGAGGTAAAAGCATTAGTTGAAAAATGCTGGAGTTCAACCGATAATCTTTATGAAGCAGTTAAGTGTGTTTTTGCAAAGGTAAGTGATTTACTGTTTTTATTTCTAATCGGTGGTTCCTCTCGAATCGGTGGTTCCTCTCAAAGGACAAGTGATTGCCGTTCCTGTGGGGCTTACTGGTACTCATAAGTATAGTGTTCCTTATTATGTTTAACACTTGAAACCTGGTTTCCGTGAAATGATATCACCTAAGATGGCCATTTCTGTTGGGATTCTTCTTTTAAAGTTCGTAGAAACGCTTGAAAAGGTTCCTAATTCATTCCTTAAAATTAAATTTATGTAAATAATAAACAACTTTTCTTAATTTTTCCTTTAAAATAAAATTAAAATTTTTGTTCGCAGGGAAATGAAATAAATGAAAAACTAAAGACAGTGTGGAACATTTATAAAGAGATCTATGCTACTGTTCAAGAAAAAGCTGTTGCTATTATCGCAGAAGGTCGTAAATGTATTGGAGGTGTTGCTTTGAATACTTCCAATAAACTACAGGAAATTGTAAAGAAGGTTGAACAGTGTATCGCCGCAGGACAGAATTCAAGTACTACTTCTACGAGAGGACCTGTAGTCTAATTCTCTATTGGATTCAGCCAAATTCTAAAAACGCATATCAAAATAATGTCAATACCACAAATAAAATGTTACTATATAATTGCACTATTTTAAATATTGTTAAATAGTATGGTACGTGGGTGGGGGGTGTTTTTCCTACCTATTGAACGGCTTTTGCTAGAAAGTTGAAACTGAGTATATGTAGGTATAATAGAAAAATAATTTAGAGAAAAATTTAATTATCTATTGGCGTACGGAAGAGGGGCAAAAAAAATAATCAGTGCAAATGGATTGCATATATTTTCACGAATTTTGTCATACCTCTTAGGTCTTCTAAAATTGTGAATTAATTTTATTCTACGGATTCTTCACATAAATACCTAGAAAATGTTTTCAGGATTTTTTTTGTTTGTTTACATTTTTGCGAATCTTACTATTAGGTCTGATTAGATGTTGAACAACTTTTTACTTCCACGGGCTTATTCTATAATCGCCTAAAACCCGTTTTCAAGATTTTTTCAACCCCTAAAAGGATACAAAACACGTTTTCACGACATCCGTCATATCTCTTAGGAGTTATAAGACATCAAATAGATTTTTACTTCCTCAGGCTTTCTTTATATTTATCTAAAAAAAACCCTTTCAGAACTTTTGGATATTCAACTTCCAAGTGTTAACCATATCTCTTGAGTTCGATGAGATATCAAATTGGCTTTAACTTCTGCAGAGTTTTTCTATAAAGGGCTTGAAATCGATTTTAAGATTTTGTGATATTCAACCCCTAAGGTGGTTTAAACGGGTTGCATACATTTTCACAAATTCCTACATATTTCTAAGATCCGATGAGATTGGGGGTGATTCTTTGATTCTTATTTCCTAGGGCTTCCCATATAATCGTAAAAACATTGATTTCAGGATTTTTAAATATTCAACCGTAAGGTGTTTAAGGGGGGTTGCATACTTTTTCCTACTTCCACGGACTTTTTATATAATTGCCTATTTTTAGAGTTTTAACTCTTTTCAAAATTTTTCGATATTCAACCTCCAAGGGGTTGCATATGATTTTATAATTTTTACCACCACTCAGTTCTGATGATATATACAATGGGTTGCATTTCAGTGGCATTCCATATAATGGCCTAAAATGAATTTCACGGTTTTTTGAAATTACGCGTACAGGAGTACCCAATTACGTAATTCATATGTTATATGTGGCAGTGGAATAAGCCTTCTAGCTCGACCCCATTTTAACCGGTTTCCGAACTTTGACCCGAAAAATAATAAAGTTTCGCCCAAACTGTTGGCAGATCTTTGCATTTGTTCAGTTCACAAAAACGTTAACAATAAAATGCTTTTTTTGAGAAATACCTCACCTCTTGTATTATTTTTCAAAACAAAAAAAATAATAATAATAAAATTAACTCTCATAAGCTGGATTATTTAATTCTTACAAGGATAACACGCTTATTGCATTCTGTCCGAGTAAATTATGAAAGCGCCGATCTCATAAACTGAATCCATATGCTCTCAACAGGCTCTGGTAGGGTTGAACGCTCAATTGTTAATTTGGGCTGATATTAAAATAAGAAGTTTGTCAAAAATGTGAGTTACCGATTTTAACTACTAAAATTACTGATATTCTTACAGTCGTGATTGTCTTTGAATTAATAATGAATAATTTGTTTTTCCATTCCTCGGATGTCACTTTTGTATTTTTTTAGTTCAAAATGTAGTCCGTTTTTAAGAAAATAAAAATATAAAAATATTTCCCTAAAATATAAAGGTTCGTCTAGCCATTGCAGTTTATGATATTATGCAAAGAAATTTCATATTCGAATTAAAATTCTGTTGATATAATGGCTTTGCTCGGCTAATTTTACGACAGCTGACGAAGCCAGAGAGTAAGCTTAAAGTTTTTTCTTTGATAAAAATGACAATATTTAATTTAAAGTTGTATATGTTTTGATATGATGATAATAATTTGTTCGGTATTTCCCTGGAAACCTAGAAGCCATGCACTGTTATACTCCCACTTCGATTTTGACGTCTGAATCAGGAGGTAAGTTGCTGACTATTTGGACTGATTTGTACAGCTATTTCAAATAATAATAGCGATGTGTCTACGTGACGGCACTAAAGTAGCATATGATTTATTTAATATTTTAGTTTGATCAAACGATAAATAGATTTATTTGATAACTACTCGTATATGTAGATAAGACTGGATTCATTTTGACAACGTTAGAATCAATTGTTTAATTAATAAGCTCGTCAAATAGAGTTCAAGTGGCACTACAATATTGCTTCCGGCTTATCCCAAGAACTTTACGACAAGGACACGAAAAAATGATGCACTTGTGCAATAGTCACTGAATTACTGTGATACTTAATTGATAGCTGAGGTATAAAAGGTACGACATTTATCGAATTTTTTTTTAATGTGTATTTAATTGTTATTGAAGTTGTTCATAACGAAGTTGTTTATTGCGGCTGTATTGACTGCGTGTAGCTTTGCAGTAAGTTGCTACTTCGAATTACGTTCGGAAACTTCGAATTGTTTATAGTATTTAGGTGAACGCAGACAATGGTGATTTTCTTCCGGCAAAAAATAAATTTGATTTCAAGGTAAACATCTATTTGAGTCTAATATTTTTGAATTGATCTGTACGTTTTCCTTACAGGACACGGACAATCAACACGATGGATATCTTAAGCACATGAAGAAATATTCTGAAAATCTATTTGAAGATGCCCGGCAGTATTTCGACGCTAGAATCAATGAAATTGCAGAAGTTACACACAAAACTGAAAGTTTTCTCGCTGGATTCATGGAAATGGTCCAAATTGAGTCCGACGATTCTTTAAAGTTGGCTGAAACTTGTCTAGAAAAATTAGCTGAAAAAGGTAATCTTGAGAAAGAATGTGTGGAGAAGTACAATGCCGAATTTGAAGCTGTTGTTGAAAATGTACGGAAAGGATTGGGAGAGTGCATTGCTAATGCAGTTCAACAAGGTCGAGAAATTTCCGAAGAGATCCGGCCACAAGGGGAAAAAATTGTTCTTATTATTAATGAGATAAAAGAATCGATTGAAAAATGCTTGCGGTCGAACGAGAATCTTTATGAAGTACTTCAGTATGTTTCTGGAAAGGTAGGTAAGTGGGTCTTACTGTAAATTTTGGTATGAGATTTAGGACTAAATTCCTGTTCGAAGTTCACATGACAACTTCATCGGTCTTGTACAAGTCTCTTTGCTCTAATCTATGCTAGAAACGTGGGCAATTTGGGGTAACTTTCTCTTCGCATAAAGAATGTACCGACTCGATTGGATTGACGACAATACGCCAAACCTTAAAAAACCTTTCCATATCGATGGTAGTGTTCTGGAGAGATGGAGGGATCTTCACGGGGCACCAAAAGCGACATAGAAAGGCGGTTAATAAAAAGTCATAGTGACGGTGTCAGTTCTGGGTGCATCTATTTTTAGCGAAATAAACAGAAAACAACAGATGTGATAAAGTTGACCCGTGCGGCATATCAGACTCGATGGCTCTCAGAAAAGATTTATTCTCTTAATTTTGAAAATCCATCCTTGAGGAAGGAGCCCACTAATCTCAAAAAAACTCACGATCTTCCAGTTTGAACACAAGACCGTTGTACTACATGTTATCGAAGGCTTTCTCGACATCTGAAAATACCGCCCGCAGTATTGTCTTCAGCTGAACTCATTTCTGATGTGTTTAACAACCCTAACTAAAGCTGTGCCAAATTTTGTCCCATGCTTTCCTATAGACCAGAGAGGATAACTTTCTGCCACTTATGCGAATGCAAATAAAAGGCTAGTTGTTCGATTTTCTGCAGAAATAGACCATTCTGTCCCGCCTTGGGGATCTTAGCCACATCAGCCACTTTTCAGAAGAATAGAGCTTATAGTGAATATTTCACCAGAGTATAGTAAGTCTAAATTCATGGATGCACGCGAGAGCCGAACCAAGTCATCGCAACCCTACAAACCTTCATTTCTGTTGGAATTCTCCTTTTGAACTTCGTATAAAGGCCTGGAAAGACTCATAATTCCTTCTTTAAATTAGTAAGAAATTCATTCTTTAAGTAAATAATAATTAATTTTTCTTAATTTTTCCTTTTTAAAATAATATTATAAGTTTTGTTCACAGGCCTATGTAATAGAAGCTAAATTAAGGGTAATGTGGGACATTTATAAACAGATCATATCTACTGTTCACGAAAGAACGCTTGATGTTATCAGAATAGCCAGAGATTGTATTGGAACTGTTTTGTCGGATTCTGATAATAAAGTACAGGCAATTATGAGGAAGGTTGAACAATGCATCAACGCAGGACCGAATCCGAGTACTTCTTCATCTCCTGCTCGTCCAAGTAGCACTTCTTCCCAAGGACCTGTTTTCTAGCTCTCTATTGAGTTGAGCAGTTATCTTTAATACGCCTAGGTAAATCATATCAATGTTAACACTGTGTTATGAATGTTATTAGTATTTAATAAAATCTTAGTGCGGTGGGACCTTGAAGAAATTGATTTTTTTTAAATCAGCTTTATTTTTATTCCAGAAATGATTTGAATGAAACTTGAATGTAATTTTTTTTATCTCAAGAACCGTACCAGACATGGTCTTAAAAATTTTACAGAAACTAGACCTACTAAACCTCTAGAGAAAAATTGGGGGTAAGGGTGTGAGGATGAGAATGGAAAGAAAATAATTCAGATATTTCTCGAGAATCGCTAAGGATAGAAAGCTAAAAATTGCTGGCTTTATAGATCCTCCATAGAGGTAAGTATTCTAAAAATAAAAATGTTATTAACGTACCAAGATATGGATGTGGAGATGATTCTATGTATCTCAGGAACGTCTTATGCTAGAAAGTTGACATGTGTACTACAGAAGTCAGAAAAAAATATATATTTGTATTAGCGTACGAAGGTGGGGTAAAAAAATGCCTGTGAAAAGGAATTTTTCAATATTTTCATAACTTTCGTCATATCTTTTAGGGTTGTCGAGATATCGTATTAATTCCACTTCTGCGGACTTTTATATAATCACCTAGAAATTGTTTCCAGATTTTTCGATATCCAACCACCTAGGTGGTGTGAAGTAGTTGTTTACGTTTTCACGAATTCCGATATATTTCTTAGGTCTAATTAGATATCAATATTCGCTTTTAAACTCAAACTCAAACAATATTTATTTATAATAATTAAAAATGCATTAACAGAGCAAAAATGTTTTCGAGATTAGACTTATCATCTTAACAGCTAAGTTGTAAAAATTAAAGCACTAGGCAATGAGGAAAAAGAAATAATAGGAATTTATATAATAATTTGCCAAGGAAAAGTAAAGAGAAAAAACCTTGCCTGTTTAAACTTAAGCTACTTAAAACTAACTTAGAACTAAAGGATTACACAGTAATTTACATGATTACCAGGTTATAATATTTGCTTTTACTTCTATGGGCTTTATATATAAGCGCCTTCAAATTAATTTCAAAATTTTACGATATTCAACCCTAATGGGGTGTAAAAAAGTTGTCTATGTTTTAACGAATTCCGACTTATCTTTTATCCTTGCTTATAAAAACGGTTGCAGAACTTTTTGATGTTTAACGGGGCTATGTCGGTATTTTATCCTTCGTGTTTGTTTTAAATTGAAACAAAAAATAAATAAAAAGCCTGCCAATAATCTGGGCGCAACTTTATTATTTTTGCTATGCGACTGACACCCTAAAAAATAACCACGAGTGTTTGAAGGGTTGTATACGTTTCCACGAATTTCGACATATCTCTTGGGTCTTATTAGATATGGAATTGGTTTGTTACTAATACCACTTATAAATGTTGAAAATTGCTTCTTATAAGAAACTATTTTAGCCACAAAATTAAATTTTAAAGAGTCCTTGGATAAGATTTTTAATGGTGCCAGCCGCGAAATAAGCAATGACACAATTTAATTTTGACCGCGCCCGCGATTGTGTCTTTGAACCGTAAGTAATGTTTTAAGGTTATTCGTGGTATGAGCATCTCAGTTTTAACTTAACCACTTCTCAGATTTGTCTAGAAAAATAATACGGTTCGCAGATTTTTTAAATAATATCGTATGGTAGCAACTGGATGGGTACTTTGTTTTATCTATTTTATGCATGTACTTTTTTTTGAATTGATCAATAATACAATATCAATATTGCTAATTCCACAATAAGTTTAACAAAGTGTTTTTATTATTTTTGTATGTGATTATCCACAATGCGGTAGTCTAACTCATCGTTACTCGTTCAAGTAATGGAACCCTCTGTTTTAAGGACAATGGTTGAGAATTCAGAGAAACAAAATATGAAACGATTCCATAAAACTTCATCTAAAAAATAATTAGAGTCCTTTGAATTTATCCTGTAATTGACTTCTTAGCATCGAGGATACATGCAACATCGAACAATCGGTGCTATCAAAAATCCCACAACATTGAGCCTGGTCTTAAAATTGCCATGAAAAAGTATTTCTTCGCACAAAGGACCTACCACAAAGGATAACGATAAAACCTGTCGAAATTCTAAGGGCATCAGCAACATAAAAGGATGCCGAATTTTTTTTTCGGTCAATTTCTTCCTCTAACATCCGAAAATTTATGTTTATTGTTATAAAAATTATTTAATTTCATACGAATCATATCCTTGTGTGAAGGGAATAATGGGGCGCTTGAAGCTACGGCCCACCATATTCTCCCAATCATAGTGTGCGTATCCTTTTGCTGATCGGCGCGTTTTTTTCCAGGGATAACCGAATTGATATATTGGCCCTTGTTTATTATGGCAGGGGCGTGTAATGCTTGTCAACATTAAATGTTGGTGGTCAGTCTGGATTTATTCTGATCCTTTTCACTGGTGGTTAGGTTTTTTTTTCGGCTCCAATATACGATCGTATTTCTTCCGATCTTTTAAATGCGGCACGAATCCTTAAGAATTGCGGGAGTAGTTCTTTTATAAGTGTGAAAATAAGTGGACCAAAACAAATTTTATTGCTTAATTCTTTCGTTCGGGAAAGGCCAACTGAAGAGGTTGAGATCATATTTGAAAATTCGATTCACTCTACAGGAGTTGGCAATATGGTTGAGTCTAGGCTACGGTGGTTGTATCAGAAGGGTTTATAAAGGTATGATATTAATTTTTTCTTATATGAACGAGTTCCAGAAAGGGGTTTCCATTATTGCGGAAATAAAAGAATTTGTTCAAAGACTTCTTTGCTACGAATAAAGGAATAATAAATTGGTTTCTATACAGAAAGGTAGATACGGTTTGCTGTGTTATATTATTATATGATTTTTTATTGATACGTATCATATATCACTACAAAAAAAAATGATTATATTTTGTCTTCTGATTTTAGGAATAATATACCCCAAAAGGCAAACTATCTGCAAAGCGCATCGCTACTCCAGGTTCCGCTACCCTTCCAGTAAAAAAATAGAAATTAATGTTTCATTCTGATGGTATTCAGATTGACTCCAAATTCTTAACGGTTTATTCGGGTGGTTTTTAAACCCTAACTCATATACATAAGTATTAAATATTCAGTACTCTAAGGTACTGATCATTTAAAAATATTATGCGGGTAGTAGCTCGTGTTTTTTTCTATCTCAGGATCGGTTTATGATAGAAAGTTGAAACTTGTTAATATATTAATGTAATTTTGGTAGAAAAACCGTTTCATAATTGCACTGGCATACGGAGGTAGAGTAGAAAAAATTAATTATCTTGAAGTTTTAAGAATATTTCTTTGGATGCTATCAAAAAAAAAATCCCGAAAGTTTAACTTCCCATATCAAGCGCAATCGATTTATTGAAAGTTCGAATTCTCACCGAAGGTTCGGACGGTGTGGGAGTTTTAATCTATAACTGAACAAAAAGTTTATATATACAGTCTGAGCACAAATATGATGATTATGATTTTTAAGAATTTGGTAAAATGCAAGTAGAGATATGGCAGAATTAGTAAATCAGGCAGAATTAGTAAATCAACAATTTTTCACCACTTAGGGGTTGAATATTGAAAAATCCAGAAATTGAATTTTAGGCAATTGTACAAAACAAATCTTGCGAAATTCTTGAGAACTGTAAACATTTCTTTAGGTGATATGAATCAAGATCCCCAATCTCATCAGACCTAAGAAATATATCGGAATTCGTTAAAACTTATGCAATCACTTTGCACCCTTGAGGGATTGAATATCAAAAAATTTTGAAAGCTATTTCTTGGCGTTTAAATGAAGGGCCCGTAGAATTGAAATTAAATCGATTTCTCGGAAGACCTAAGAGATATGACAAAATTCGTGAACATTTTCATACATTTTTTGCCCCGCCACAAATTTTTATTCTTTTGTCTTTGTCACTTCTTTATTGTAATATATGCTTTAAACCTCTCGAAACCCTACACAGAGAAAACAATTTATTTAAATTCCTAAAGTGGGTACACCACTATCAAAAAGTGATTACTCAAAGGGGTCCACCCACTAAAAATTTGCAAAATTTCAACTTTAAAGCTGAAAGGGTTTGTACAGTACAGAGTACTGCGGACAGCGACCAGACGGACAAATAATTATTTTTGCATTTTGTTATTCAAATTGATAACACCTTGTTTTCGAAATATTAATGTAGGTGAAAATCGCACTGTAAAAAATTTAAGACTCGTCGATTTGACTCAAATTTCGCCAAATTTTTTTTGGTAAAATAATACTTTTTTAAGGGTAATCGTTTCATATCGAAAATATTGAAAATATTGGCAACGAATTTGACCTTTCAATGTTCAAAAACTACGTCCAGATCTTCTTCAGATAGTTTGGCTACGTTAGTCCACTCTAAATCCCGTACCTCTTCTGCATCCTCTTCCCTTATCTTAATCGTTCGTAACGCATCAAATGGTGACCCCGTCAGTTAAATGTTCGGCCATAGAGTTAGTTTTTGGACATCTCAAAGACTTTTTATAGTATACCGAAAAAATGTTGTTGGACGTACCTCATAAATACGTTGCATCGTTTATTCCGCTTTTGCTTAACTTTGGTAAAAAATTTCCGTCCGAAAAAAAAGAGCAAACTATGGCCAACGGCCTACGTTAGGATATCAAATTATTTTCATTTGGACCCGAAATTTCAGCATAGGTACCTAATATAATTTCCATAAGATCGTATGTGTGCGGTCTCTGTCGTCTTGTCAGGAGTCTTACGATTAAGTCCATTTCAACTAAATTGCCACACGCAAGTCATCTCTCGAGTCATTTGATACAATTTTCCGCCTCAATTGTTCCGTAATTGGGCACAGAAATTGGACAGAGTCGTGTGAAAATTTTGGGTTGCCATTATCGATGGATTTCGGACAAGTCGCCATCGAGCGATGCCTACGATATCGGATCTTGACCTTTACAGACTGACTGATCAATGAAAAAAATCAGTGAGAAAATTCCAACAAATTTTTGCAGTTTATTTTATCTTATACTCGTTTATTATATAAAAAAAATGATGAAAATATCAACGTTTTAAACTGAGTGTAAAATAATTTGGCGAGAGTTTTTCGGTAATTCGAGATGGAAATTATTTGGACAATTTGATTAAGCGTATAAGGATCAAATTTCAGCGGTGCATATTTAGCGATGGTGTACTTTAAGCATGCATTTCTGCCTGTTTTATTATTGCCCCTTCCCTTATAGACCCACACAAAAAAACCTAAAGCCTTAAGGAACGTAAGTCTTATCAAAATCCCACGAGAAAATGCTTCTTCACAATTTCGACTCCTTGCCAAAAAGAACAACTCCCTTTTGGGTCAAAGTTTATCTTACAGCAATTTCGGAAAGGAAATTAATCCAAATTTTTATCTGATAACTGCCTTCCGTGGTAGTGGCGGCCAGTGATCAGTCAATCCCAACAGAGTCATTATAATTTGTATATGGGTGCGCGAAAAAAAAGGTATCTGGGAAGGTGGAAGCAGGATTGTCGGAACGAAGGTGATCGATTTGGCGCTTTGGAAGCCACTTTTGATACCATCATCGGTGTTTGAAATCAGCTTGAAATGATCGCGCATTAACTTAAATGTTTGCTGATCATCAGTCTGACCAATTTGTACCTGTGCGCCGTATGCCCGATCAGACAGAGGCACTTGTTGAGCTATAGGTTGATTTTGGACCATACCACAATGTATGGCAGTTTGTTTTTTATTTAGTTTAAAACTTTGTTGATTTTAAGTGGTTTGTTGGCGCTTATGTTTGATTATGAGGTGCATGGACGCGAATGATGGGTTTTCGGCGAATCCTCTTGATCCGCGATATATGGTTAATGCAAGATTGCTATCATCACGGACTTATAATGAAAGTTCAAGTTCCCAGCCTGAAATTGGGGTTTGTGTATAATTTTCAAAACAAACATTTAATTTGGATTGATCCTATCCAGCAATTAAGTTCTCTTTTTAATTTTATTTGCGATTAACACTTTTATGTTCAATACCTGATCTGATTTTTTTTCGAGAATTTCCTTAATTATTTTTTAAATAATAAACGATTGAGCTAGGTACTGTCCACAACTAAACTAAATTTTCCTCTTCATAATGTAAAGCTGGCAGTACTGAATTGTACTAAGGATAAAAATTTAAAATTTTTTCATCTGTCGATCCGGATCTGAACTAGCGACCTGTGGAAGTCAAAAGTTGTGAGCAATAAATTTACAGGCAACCTGAACTGCGATTCTGGCGATATGCGAATTGCGAAAATTCCGCATATTTCCCTTCATTTTCGAAACAGGGAAATTTATCGGTTTCATGAGGCAAGGCTGTTGGCAAATATTTTCGTGACCTTCCTAGGTATTCAAATTGAAATTCGGCGGAAGGACAATGCGTCCGAATTGCTGAGATTGGAACATTCTAAAATTCATATCTCCTGAACGGTTAATGGTAGAAGGTTGAAACTTTGTGGTTGTTTTATGGGATACTAGGAGCCTAGACAAGGACTAAAATTTTGAAGGAGGGGAGTGTGGGGGTAAAAAACTTTGAATTACAATATCTTCCGAACCAATTATACCAGGAAGATAAAATTTGCTTTCTGAAGATAGGATTACAAGTCAAATCTACTGTAAGTAAAATTTTTGAGAGGGGAGGTCGGGCGCGGAAGTTGGGGGCCGCCATTTTTCAAAAAATTTAATTTTTATATCTCAAGAACCGTACGTATACCATATATGATATATGACTTTACAAATTTTACAAGAGTTAGGCCCAGTAGACCTTTAGCGGAGAAAAAAATTATGAGGGTATGTGTATAGGGGGTGATGGTGGTAGGGGGTGGAAGGGAAAAACCCTGATTTTTATTTGTCGAAAACCGCTAAAGCTGAAAATTGACGACTATGTGGAGCCACACCACACCACACCATCTCACAATTTTTCTGAAATATCAAATGGATTTTGTGAGTCCCGTAACAATTTCCTTGTTATTCTCGCCCTGTTACAAGATTCTTCGTTCAAAATTGGGAAGATTGCATTCATTTTATCACACTTTACGAGTATATTAAATTTAAAATAGTTTCGTATTTCTGTAACCGACAAATGTCAAAACTTTAGTGGAGCACGTTCAAAATACAAATGAAACCTTTTTCGAAATGGGGTATGTTCGAATATCAATTTTGATATTTTCGAAGTTAGCGAAAAATTCGCAAGGGAAATTTTGCGAATTGTCGTCAGAATCGTGGCACTGAATTGCAAAACATTTGATTGGAAATTAGATATTTTTCGGAGTTGTGTGGAATACAGGTAGGGACCCTTCTTGCTCCTCTCTAAGGAAGGCCTCGTCGTCGTGTATCTATAGCTTTTTTGAATATGTGAGAGCAAAACTTATATCCTTCATTATTTGTGTTTTGGTCTAAAATTAAAAAGTTAAATGTCTGGAAAATCATGAGTTATGTACATTCCGTGGATAAGAGCGAACCATTAAGGAATAACTTTTTTTTTAAATTTTAACCCATATACATAAACCGACAGATTAGCTTCTTATGTGGTTACAAAAGTTATTTGGAAATATAACAATCAACCCTAGACCTGAACAACTTAACCACCTCTAAATGGGACTGTTAAGCTAATGTTCAGCTGTGTGCATCTCCATCTGATTTGCAATCGTTGCACTTATATCAATTCTTTAAAATTATCCGACGACATAAGAGAAACTTTATTATGAAAACATTAGTTATGTAAGCTGAGAAATTTTAATTTTGTTTCGGTTTTTCTTTCAATAATTCAATTGTCCATTTTAACGGTAGGTAGACACCTGTCTTGAAATCACGAAAATGTCGCAAAGTTCAAAATTCATACAGCATATGTATACAATTTTATTAGATACTACTGTCTAAAACTAAATTAAATTTCCCTCTTCATAAAGTCTGCAATAAAGTCTTTGTTTGTAAAAAAAAACTAACATTTTTTAGTCCGTCGAGCCGGATTTAAACAACCTTTCGCAACCAGAACAAGTGTGCAAAAAAGTTGAGTCACATTTGATTGGAAAATTATACTTTTCTCATTTTATGATTTATACTATTATGAAGATTGATGAAATCAGGTGTGGTCAAGTGCCCCTTCTTGCCCGCCTCGAAGGTCCATCCCGGAAGGTAGGGCCAACTGTCTTCAAACTGAAAACAGGCATATAGTCTTCAGCCTTGTTTTTTCATTAAATCGTTTTGAAATTGAAATTGAAATTGTTTTATTCCTTCGATATTTATTATACAATTTTTAACTTAAGCTAGTTTTATTGTTTCGGTGGTGAGACTTATTTGAAATCTCTACATCCTTCATAATTTATATATAATAATTGAATTTATGTTTGTTTTTAATCGTTTTTTACTGGCATTAATTCATTTACGGAAAAAGGAGTTAAAAAACCGTATAAATAACTTAAGCTTAACCTTAAAACTAACCTTAATCTACAAGTATATACAAACACTAAAACTAAATATTACTCAGGAAACAGAGAGAGAATTAAAGGATTTTCGGAGCTTTCGCATTTTTGTTTTAAGTTTGCAGTCAGCTTTGCAATGGTGTCAAATATTCGAGGCAAGTCAGGTAGTACGTGTAGTTCTCTTGTGGAAAAATGCCAGGGCTTGTTCAAGATGATCTTAAGACACTTATTTTGGATAATTTGAAGCTTTTTCTTATGCACGATGGCACAGGGATTCCAAACAGGTGCTGCATACAGAAGAATAGGCTGCATTACCGATTTATACAGATGTAGCTTGTTTTCCTTCGATAGTTCAGATTTTCTATTTATAAGGGGATAAAGAATTCGTATGCTTTTCATGGTTTTTGAACAAGCTTCAGTAGTGTGGAATTGAAAAGTAAATTTTCTGTCTAAGTGGATGCCTAAATATTTTATATTTGGAGACCAAGAAATATTTTCACCTAGTGCATTGAAGGTAGCGCTCGGTAAGTATCTACGAGCACGCCTTTTAGTAAAAAATATCGCGTCAGTGAAATCGTTTTAGATACATTAATCTTCTAATCAGAATTTTTACCAGACAAAGCAAATTGAATTAGCTACCTATAGTTGTGCAGATTTTATTAAAAGACAATCTAGAAGTCAAAATTTAATTTTATTCGAATGCACAATCCACCTTTTAACACTTTTATCCCTTTTCACCACATCAACTAACGGAACGAAACACTAATCGCTCTGACACTTTAAAACAAAATTGTGGCTACTAAGAAACTCAAAAGTGGTAAATTAGTCCGGATGAATATGTGAAAAAAGACTTGAAGAAGCTCAGATAGAAAATGAAAATAATAAGACCAAAAATGAAATATTTCTTGAAATAAATTGCTGACTACATAGTTTTGGAAGATATGGGGCAAGGAACGTGTTAAATCGTAGGTGGTCGAGATGGTTTTTTGTCATGTCCTAAATATGAGACAAGACACCTTGCTCAAATTAGTTTCCGCTTAATTTGATTTGACGCCTCACGTAGTTTATTGAAAATTCAAGGAAAAAAACCCCACAAAGAGTCTCACTATTCTACAGAATTATTACCACTTTTAGTAAACAAAAAAATACTATTTGTTATAACATCGAACAGGTCGATACGTAATAAAATTTTACTTAAAAACATTGTGCAATAATACCGTTTAAAAATTTGCTTTAAGTGGTTTAATAAATAATAGTGTAATTGCCGGGTTTCGGTTACACTTTATTAAAAAAAAGAATTACTAAAATGAGAAAATAGTTTTTGTTTAATGTAGAAAACATTCAACTTTTAACTGTATAAACTTCAAATTAAAAGTAATAAAATACGATGTTATGATACCAAAAAAACAATATAATTATCAACCGCGTTTTTCAGATAAATAATCGTGAAACACAATTTCTGGAGCCATCATAAGTCAAAATTGTTGGCGAGTGTTGGTTGATTTTTCAACCAACTCTTTTGAGTAGCTACCGTACAAAAATTCCCTTAATCAAGGGTTCGGCAATATTAGCCGTAAAAGTCAGAACTGGTTAAGCTAGTTTGAATTTCTATATTTCTGTACTTTAAGCAAGAAGAAACCAAATTTGTTTGTCTAAAACATTCCTCCCTTCACGCCCTCTTGGTGCCTACCCAGTCTAGCCACCACAAAAAAAATGTTAACTTAATACATATCTGAAAGGGTTTGTGAGACACGAACTTTCAAAAGCGAACGATGTATACGGCGGACAGACGGATTATTTTTTGGGTATAGCCCTGTCGCGTAAAAACACATAGCTTGAGGGTATCAATTTTTTTTTTAAAATTTCAAGTCATTTAATACTTTATTGTTAAAAATTAAGGAAGTAAAATTTTGGAGAATTTGATTTTTTTTCTTTCACATTTGCGTTCACATAAATTTTCATCTTACCTCGAGAACGCGTTGAGATAAAAAAAAAAGACTTATTTTGATAGGATTCAATTTACTGCAATAACTGAGATTGTGCGTACTTGTGAGATTTGGCTAACGTCACTCATTGGGTAGGTTCCATATAAATGTCCTCAAAATACATGATCAAGCTATCTGCATAATAAATTTTAAGCACGTTAAGAAAGTATTTGTTGATTTCCTTAAAATTCGAGAAAGTTCAGTTTTTAAAGATGATAAATTCTTTTGAATAGCTACCATACGTTACACACCTATAAACGTACCTACTGCACAGGCTTATTTTAACCCCAACTGTAACTTAAATTGGAATTCAATATTTCATCTAAAGTATCATATGATTGGCTACTGTCTATTGCGCGTAAAGCATTGTCCTCAATCCGCACAACTCGATCCGTTTCGAGTGAGAAAAACATCAAGAAAACACCCAAAACCTAACTGGAAACCGGAGAAAAATATTGGCCACCCTGAAATACCCAATGGAAAAATTGTGAAAAATTCTGCAAAGTTCAACATTCTTCTCGAAACACTTTTCCCCCTATCGGTTTTTCTTAACATTTCCCGAACATTCCAGATACACCACCGAATATGCAATAATACTCTCGACTCCACACTTGCAGTACCTAAACGCGTCTCAAAACTTGTATGACACACAGTTTTTACTACGGTGAAGGCAGACAGCGTTCAGCTCTAAACGAAAGTAAGGCTATTCGGATTGGTACCAGCAATCGAGCAGCGATCAAGTAGTATATAAAATCGAGCAGCGTTGCCAGTAGTGCGATTGTTAGTTCGATTATAATGTGAATAATAGAACGTTATTATTATTATCGATTTTAAACGAATTGTGTTTTACTTGAAATCGCAGCGAACCCCGCAACATTATTTTTTTCAAATCAAACGACTTTTGTTGCGCTCTTTACCGGGTTTTCCATTTGAAATCCTGTCCACAAAAACAAACCCTGGTGACATTGAAATGATTCCGTGATATCAACCTATCCAAAATAAACAAATTTGTTCAAATTTTTTTTATATTATAGATAAAAAAAAGGTCATCCACGAGTTACCTTAATCCATTTTTTGCTCCTGAACTTATCGAGGGCTAATTGTTAACTCCGAAAAACCAACGTATGCTACCATCTGGCACACGTCATTTGTACACGTGTGATGAAAACCGATCGCTGCATAGGTATGAAAAGTTTTAATTCCGAAGAAGTAGTTCTTCCTTTTTCAATCCATCAGAGAGGAAGGATATTTCTTACCAAACTTCGAAAATAAATTCGTTATAGTTACAAAAATTTTTTGTGGATATGGTAGTGTACAAATTTGGAATATTATTTTAGAGAGGTGGTAGTATGATAGCAAAAACGGTGTGCCTCGTGTATAAATATAAAAAAAACGGAGGGAAAGATCCTTTCAAGGAAGAGATGGAGTAGTGGACCCTAAGTTCGGTAGAACCAGATGACGGTAGACAACATATGGTCAAAAGTGCGTTCTCTTGATACGCACTCTAATTCAGTATCGTTGATAGACCTTTTGATAGAACATGAGACTTGAAAAAATCAATTGACTTTACGAGGATTTTTAGGATATCCTGACCTTTATTTAAAAATAATGTAGCAATTCTGGAATAGAAACCGCTGAAACGATAGTACAAAAAAATCAAAAAAACCGTATTGCATCCACATCTTAATTAAATGAAGCACGAAACTCTCAGGGCTCCATTCTATTTCCAACACTGTTCTTAACACGACTGCATCAATCTTATTAAGAAAGTCCCTTTTCAATAAAACAGCAGATATTTCACTCAAAGGATACACTTTATTTACTTGAAATCATATTAGGATATTAAACAATTTAAGTAAACAATTTAAGCGCATTGTGCCAAGGCAGCAGCGATGGCGCCAACTTGAATAGTAGCGGTGGCAACGGTTTGAAGAGCGCATCCTTCAATGTTGGCAACAGTACTCTTGGCACGGAGTTCGGCAGTGGCCAAAGCGGACTTAGTGTCAGCAATGATGTTGTCAACGAGAGCCTTACCGGTGTTGATCTAAAGGAGAGAATTCAATTAGCTACACAATTTCATGCCGACTCAAGATATTATTACCTTGCTGATGGCACAAGTAACGGCATCAAGAAGTTCCTTGACACAACCAAGAGCCATGCTTCCAATATCGCTAATAGCACTCTTCAATTCAGCGATAAGGGCGGTAACTTCAGCTTCCATATTCGAAACAGTGTCGCTAAGATTTCCGGCACAACCAGCCAAGGTGGTGAGAGCGGTGGTCTTGACATTACTTAATCCACCGGTACGGCTAACGGCACAGCTCCTCATTTCAGCTCCCTTGGCGGACAAGGTGCTGACGGTAGCTTCAACATTGGAGACAAGAGTTCCGATTTGACCACGGGCAGAAGAGAGCAGGGTAGCGGCATCTCCTTCGGTGTTGGAGGTAAGGGATTTTACCGCGCTGACAATACCGTCCAAATCTCCATGAGCCTTGGAAACGAATCCACTGGCAAGATCTTGGATGGTGGAAAGGATGCTCCTTGATTCAGGGGCAGCAAGCTGTAAGAAGAGAGTGTAGAAACTGTTGAGGAAGATCCTTTATTTTATTAGAGTTTGTTTACTTACGGTAAGGGCAACGAGACCCAACAAAACGATGGCTACTTTCATGTTGAATGTGCTTTTGGATTAACGAACTGTTCCAAATAATACTGTTGTTTGAAATTCGAGCACCTTTTATAGGTAGAAAATTCGAAAAATTATCAGATTAAAAAAATATTTGCTTTTTATTGGATGTTAGATTACGTGGATATTTTGATTTGCAGAAATTTTCGATGAGCAAATTAGTGCAATCGATTGTCTTTAGTATCTTATCTTTATGTTGTACGTTTAAGCTATTTCTTATTCGATAATCAGTGCGTGGTTTGAACTAGTTACTGGTAACGCAAGACAACTTTAATTATGCATACACCGTCAATACCTGATCCGAAAACATTTTGCACACGCGTCCTTTTTCTATGAATATATCGTGGCTTATGAAGAACTCGTTTTCGTCCTGTAGCTGGATGTAGAACCTTTCGAATCTGAATAGAAGGCAATATTTGGGTTAACGTGGCTATACCTTGTTAGTTAATCGTCGCAGAGGTGATAGTCTCGAATCTCCTTAACTACATGGCTCTTAACCTTTGCCTTACTTCTAAGCAATATCTATTTATAAGAACTGGATTCCAATAATTGTGTAACCTCTTCTACGGAAACAACTATGCTGAGGAGAAATATTATCGAAAAGGCCAACGTTCCATTTAAGCTGTCGCTCCATAGAAAAAGCTGACTCCTAACAATGACCTAATGCATCTAAATTACAACATCTTGTCTGAGCCGAAAAGTTTAAATAAAAAGCTTAATACCCAGCCGCAGTAACTCTTCTTAAGAGGCAATCACACAGATTAAAAGAAAAATTATATTGCTTCTATATTCTCGTTGAAAGTTCCTTATTATAAAAGGACTAGAAAACCACTACCCTCAAAAATTTTACTACTATAAAAGTGCACCGAAAGAAAGAAGAAGTGAGTTGTTCGGGTTGCAAGGATACGCATGTAACAATACTTTGGAAAATTCATATTTCAAAATTAAAGAGCTTTTCAAATTTTAAAATTCACAATTTATTCAACATATTGGTACTGTTTCAAATTTTTAGCAAAAACTGTGACAACTGCTTGCAACTCAAACTTATAGACCAGCCGAAGAAAATTTAACGCAATCCAGTTAGCAATCTGCACATCCGGATTACCTTCCTTATACAAGGAAATGAAGAAAAATAACGATTTTATAGTCTAATATCGGGATTAAGGAAAAGAAAATAAAGTGATGAGAATAATGTGGATACTGGAGAATTCTTGATTGTATAAATCTTATTGCGCTTCTAAAATGTTTGACCCCCTGAATATTATTAATCCAGGACGACCGCCCTAAAGGCTCATAAAGCCACACCACCGTACAGTCAAATGATTTATAAATGTCATTTCACTTTACATCCCCTTACCGGTTTTTACCAGTTGAATTTCGAAAATTCTGATAATGGCTTCTAGGCATTTATTTGAAGAACCCGGAGAAGTAAAGGTAATTCAACATTTTGGAAGGCCTAAGAGATACGAAAGTCGTAAACGTATATGCACTCCCTTTTTACTGACCATTTCTTTTTGCATTACCTCTTTATATATACATTTTTTCCTAAATTATTATTTCAGAATATCTACATATATCCATCAGGGTTCAAGTTTCTAGCATAGTCAGTTCTAGAGAAAGGAATAACAACCCTTTATAAAAATAATATCATATTTTTAGAGTGTGCTTCTACAATAGCTAAACGAAAATTGTGATTTTATAGTAAAATTCTTATACCTTAACTTCCATGCTCCAAAAACAAAAAAATTTATTTTTATATTCAGCCTACTTGCAAATTTCAGCGAACAACCAAATTTCGTATTTCTGGCGTAGTCAGTTTGCGAAAAATTCGAATTCAAAAGTTGTTGACTACCCAAAAAAAAATTGGTTTCCGATATATTATCCTCTCCAAAGTTTCAGCCTTGTGGTATAAACCGTTCAGAAGAGACCGATTTTATAATAGAATGACTCGATTGAAGCTTTCTTCACTATGAAAGCACTACATAAATTTCAAGTTCCAGTTTCTAACCTAACCTTAAGCGCTTCTTGAGGTATTTTTCATTTAAAACAATCACACCCCAACCCCTAGAACTGGTTATTTAAGGGGGGAACTTCCTTTACATGGTCGAAAAATACATGATTTTCAAGAATTATTTTCTCAGGTATAATAACTCGAAACGCTTTGATATTATGATAATTTAATGCATAATTCAAGAGCAGAGTGTAATTTTTTCACATTAAAACTCGATGTTTAATTTAAAAATGGATGGATGTTAATATCGCCTCGTTTCTAGCTGCGTACACTCTAGCGTCCTGAACCAAAAAAACAAAAAGGTTTTATAAAGTTTATGATACTAGCTTTTAGATGACGTCGAGTAATTTAAAGAAAAAGTTGAAATTGCATGTTTTTACATAGTTTTAAATTTAAAGTGAATTTTTCGCTAAAAAAAATCGACTTTAAAATACGAAATAATATGTAAAAAATTGTTTTTCATAAAAACAATTAACGTCATCTAGTAGAGAATTTAATTATCTATAAAATGGGCCGTCATAAAGCCAAATCGGTTCAATAGAATTTTCTCAATCGGTTACGCAAAATCGAAAAATTATGTTTCGAGCAAAACGCGTTTAAAGTTTTGGAAACAATAAAAATACTATTATACTCGTCACCCGACCTCTCCGCTTTATGAGCTGTAACTCGTAAACAATGCAGATTTCGGCTGAAATTTTTTCAGAGAATATTCTTGAATAGTTTAGCAATCGTTTAAATCTTAGGTTTTAACTCTAGCCTTAAGTTCTAGTTTAAGTAACATCCATGAGGTTTTTTCAATTCCCATTTTCGTCACATCATTCATATCACCAAATTGTAGCTCATTAACTTCTTGTCAAAACTAAACAATAATCACGAATTGAAAAGACCGCAGGGTCTGAGCATCGTATTATTTAATATATCTTAGAATATAAAAAATTTAATATGGAATATTAAAAATCAAATCTAATCAATCTAATCTAGTTTAGCAATCGATTAAGACTATTTACAAAACATTGATTTTGTTGACCCCATAAAGGAGTGTCCCCTCTTAAAGCGATTCACCCAGACTACCGACTAAAAATTTGAATTTAATAGCTCACACCCTTTGATCTATTATATTCAAATTTAACTTAACTTTAGACGCGTCTCATACGGCGGTCAGACGGATTGATTTTTTTTTTGAGCTCTCCTAGTCCTAAAACATGGAAATACTAAGTGCCATTATTACGATCTTTAGTTAAACTCTAACCGGAACTTTAACTGGAAGTTTTGTAAGAAAATTTGTCAGTTAAAGTTCAAGTTAGAACTTAACTGAACATCGTAGGAACGGGCCTAAGTTTTTTCACTAAATCAGATCTTTTTATAACACACTATCAGGGCGAAACAAAAGATTGATCGCGAAAATTGATCGAACTGATTAAGAATCTTATCCATACCTGGCGAAAATCGTATTGACATAATCAGAGTAATTAGAGGATTAAATAAGCCGATATTAACAAGTCGATGCAGTAAGTGGTGTTTTAGAAAGATCGGATTTTGATTTTGTTCGATGCGAACTTCATGTGACACTATCTCTGTACAAAACTGAACAAAATAAGCAATAGATTGTTATTGGATAGTCCTCTTTTGGAGATTAGAAGACTACTTCAAACTTAATAGTAAATAGATTATTATATTATAAGTGAAAACGATTACAATACAGAAATATCTGGTTTGGATTACGTTTGTTCGAACTCCGAAAAACCTACAAAAGGGTTAACTGGCACGCATTTCTCGTTTTGCTATCACACCCCCTAATAAATGAAATTAAAATCAACAATGGCGTTTTCTGGAAACAAATGTAATTGATCAAAGAAGTTTAGGGTTGCAGTAGCATTTCTCAAGATCGGTTACAGCTACAATTTCGATCAAATTAAAAGTTAATTGATTCCTTTAAAATCAACTACATTTTGAATTGTGATTGGGTCATTCCATCAAGAATCGTCAAAGTTGTGACCTTACCATCTCAGATTCTTTTGAAAATATTTGTACTTGAAGAACTAGTAAAAAAAAAATATGGTTTCATTTTTTTTGTTTCTATCTCATTTTTTTTGTTAGTTATAGTATGTTAAAGTTTTCGTAAAAATGGTGTCCCGAGTCTTCTTTGAAAATTCATATCTCTGGTAATTTTTATCCTAGAATAATAAAATAGGGCTTATTTTAAAGGGGGAGGTTGTAGCAATATAAAGCAAATACGAATAAAAATTATCCTTGAATTTTTTTTCAAGGATAACGATTTTGTCCTTTATCTTTGAATATCTCAAAATAATTTTTTTTTTATTTTTTATATTTTGTAGGTTATACTGTTTTACAAAACATACCTAAAAATTAACTTGGGATCTCAATGGGATCGGGGTCAAAAAATTCCAAGAACATTAGTGCTTCTCAACTATGTTATAATTGTAATTTTCGTATAACATAATTGAGAAGCTGATGTAAAAAAAAAAAAAAATTTTAAGTTATTCAAGGATAAAAGACATAATCGTTATTCTTGAAAAAAAATTTCAAGGATAATTTTTATTCGTATTTTTTACTTTATTTTATATTGCGACAACCTCCCCCTTTAAAATAAGCCCTATTTTATTATTCTAGGATAAAAAATACTAGAGACATGAATTTTCAAAGAGGACTCGGACACCATTTTTGCGAAAACTTTAACATACTATAACTAACAAAAAATGAGATAGAAACAAAAAATTGAAATTATATTTTTTCTTCACTAATTCTTCGAGTACATAAATTTTCAAAAGAATCTGCAAAGGTAAGGTCACAAATTTCGTCATTTTTGGGCGATTCTTGATGGAATGACCCTATTATTAATTTTGAAGATATAACATTTTACGTGAGTTAGGGTACAGGTTCGAATGATTTTCCGCGGATATTGAAAATTTACCCTTCCTGCACAAAAATTGTTTTCTCTCAAAATATATCAGGTAATCATTCCTTAAAAAGTTCCGAACCAAGTACCTGAACAACCTGTATATATGTCTATGTGTCTGTTCCACTGGGTAACATACCCTTTTGTCTGTGATGGTCTATTTTATTAAATATTTTTAAATTTAGAATAGTTTTTTCCATTGTTTCGAAGTTGTAGTTTGGTCTCACTTTATCTATTTATTTTTTCCTTAATAATTTCTTTTCTTATTTTTGTATAGTACTTTATTTTTGAAAATATTAGTTTTCTATTTATTTTATTTTTATTTATTTTTCTTTAATATTTTAACTTTTTGCGTTTATTTCCTTGCATATTTATTTTTTTGGGGGTCAATATTTTCTTATCTTACTTACAGCGGCCCTCTACCTAGCGCAAATCTTTTGTGGTTATAAGCGGGATATGGGCATAACTTTACTGTTTAAGCAAGATTAAAAAAACCAACGATTGCATTCAAATTGGAGCCCTCAAACCTTCAATGTAACTGATCCCTAATGCGATTTAAAAAATTAAAGCAGAATATGAAATGTACATAGTAGCATGTACGCAGCATGCGTCTTTTTAGTTGCTGTTCTGCGTTATAAAGTGTGCCTATTGGGTATATTCACTGGTAGTATTCCATGTAATTTAGTAGTCAACTAACGGGTATCGTTAACGAGGAGTGGAGAAGATGGCAATTCAAAAGATAGAGGCAGATACTCACAGGCATGTTCATCTATAATGGTTTTTATCCCAAGGTGAACGTGTTTTAACTGAAAGATTAGCTGTGATTGATACAATGGAGCCAACTGGTAAAGTTGGTACTTTCTTGCATTCCAGAGTTAGTTGTTGAAGTATTTCATCCCACACAGTGTGAGAGAAACTACAAAATCAAAATCGGTACAGATAAATAATAAAAATCGTTTTTTTTTAATTTTTAAACCACTTATAATGTCATTAATTTGAAACCTGTTATAAACTCTTATAGCAATTATTTTGAAATTAATTTGAAATCATTTGAAATATACGACGAGTACGCAATTAATTAAATTGTTCAATGTTTCATTGGTGCCTTGACGTAAATAAAAGAAATAAATTGATTCTAAATTTACTTCGACAAGGAGCTGCAATTTAGTTCATTATCAGTTATCTAGTCAATCTATAGATAAACGTGAAATTCAAATGAGAAATGATTAAAAATTTCATTTATTAATTTTTTCACTATCTTCGTTTTGTATAAAAATAGTTCACAAGGAAAATATCTTCTGGTTTCGGTTGTTTTGTTTAACGAAACAAAACAATAATAAAATCGATTCGATAAAGATGAAATTTTTGTTTTAGTTTTATCTCGTTATCTTTTAACGAAGATGTGTATCATTGATGCAGTTACCAGCAGTTGCACGACGATGGAAATGTTTGAGTTAAGTGATAAAGTTATTAATTTTTAAATAGTACTGATAACAAATCATGCAATGATGTAGTCAGACAATTGTCTGCATTGTTTTTAAAACTGAGAGGCAATAATATCGAATTTACAATTTCGGTAGGGACAACCCGCTGTTAAATTATAATTTATTGTTTCTAAGAGTTTTGGTTTAATAGTAAACACCGACGAATCGAATCGATCACAATATGTTGTTATTAAACAAATTTACAGCAAATTTTTTTTCATATCACTTATGTGGACCCACCTCAGTACATTGCTTTTCTTTTAATGTTATGTTATCATCCGTGTGTAACCTCGTGAACAGTGGAAAAGGACCAACTTCTCGGATCTTGCCTGTAACTTGTGACCAGACACTGAGTATAGAGTATTGGGAGAAAGGAGTGCTTCGGGCCACAGGTGAAAAACCCTCAATGTAGTGGTTGAGGTTGAAGAAAGTAGCAAGGTTGTAGAAAGTACTTATTGGGGGTTCTCACCCAAGCTGATGGAATATATACAATCTTAAATGAGGAAACCCTAAAGCTGCAGGTCCATGTGCACTGGATGCCCCTTTATAGAAAATGGTGATATTCCTCACGATGCGAACAACGACAAATCAGGGCCAACCGCATCTCAATGAAGGGACGCTGCTGGGATTGCCAGTAGTGAGAACGTAAAGTGTGTTCTCTCCGTACACCTTTCCGGGATCCGATGGGATCTACCCTTCTGCAGAAGGGTATTGATATTCTGATTGAGTGCCTTTTACTTCTTCTCAAAGCGGGTTATACACCGAAAAGCTGCAGGAAGACGCGTGAAGTATTTATTCCGAAACTGGAAAAATTGCCGTATCAGCTCCCAGCCCCAGAACGATTAGTTTTACCTAATTTTTCTTGAAGACCCTCAAAAAAATCTGGGATGTGCATTTGAAGGTATCAACGATTATACAAGCCACCCATAATATTTAGCAAAAAGTGTGAACGGATGAAGTCGGACAAATAAGAAACCTGTAAATCCCTAAGCTTGACCACAATCCATACAACCGTTTTTGTGTGAATTTACAGATTTTGCTAGATCAAAACTGACCACATTGGGTGCTAAAACTGACCACATTGGGTGCTTACTTCATGAGGACTAAAGAGCTATAGATATTGTCCTAGCCATGATGTTAAACTTCATTAAGAAGTCGGCCTAAGGAAACCAAAATGACACCTTCAATAAAGAACTTACTTGAGGATGAGAAAAAGCAGCGTAGCAATTGTTCTTGCCTGTACTGGGAAGGTAGGCATTAATCGAACCGTCTTGGGTACGGCAAAAGCCTCTTTCGCAGCTAAGAAGCGAAGAATACATAAACCAGGACGTAGCCAAAGTGTACACTTCGCTTAGAACTAAAACCAGCTTCGAAAAGTGAAGAAACCTGATTTATGCTTAATAGTGATAAAGGAGGAGCTTACAAATCAGGACTCGGTCGCGAATTTCGTAGGGAACTGTCTTGGCTTAGAAAAGTGCATGCGAGGACCATTAGTTTTCTTGGCGAAACAAAGAGGTGAAATGGGCCTCATATTTATAATAATTAAAGGTACTTCCCAGAAATAAGAATAACGTTGTTCCACAGGACAATGATCCAAGCCATATGCGAAACAATGTTAAGAGAAAGAAAAATGTGCATATGAAAACAGTCCTTCAATGCAAACTCATCCAATGTTTCTAAATTAGTTTTTTATCATCACCATATGTGATGTTTTTGATGTAAGCATTGGCTAGGTTATGAAACCTTCATTTATAATGAATTTCGCTTTATCAAATTTGATCTAAATTTAATCAAAATCTTGATTACCCCCGGGTGTGACGAATGATGTTCCTAATCAAAATTTAAGTATTCAGCAATTAATTTGACAATATTGATAATTTTCGTGTTATTATTCAACTATAAAAGGAAGACTATCGCAATTTTTTCTATACTTTGAATTTGAAAGTACTATCGCTCTATCAAGATGAAATTTGCAATTGTTTTGTTGGGTCTCTTTGCTCTCACCGTGAGTTTTTGTCAAATTTATCCAGAATTATTTCAATTTAACTAAAATGTTGGTTTCCATACAGTCCGCTCGACATGAATCAAGGAACATTATTACCGATAAAATCAACAGTCTCGTTTCCGATTTCACCAGCAAAGCATTCGGCGATTTGGACAAGATTGTCGGTGAAACGTTGGGGTTAGCTTCTCTCGCTCTCGGACGCGAACAAGGAATCGTATCAGATGCCAAGGGTCAGCTGAACTACGTCACCGGGAAATTTGAAAATGATTTGAACGAAGCTATCTTGACGGGTGGACAAACCAAAACTTGTGCCCTTAACCAGGTCAATCAATTGGCTAACATCAAGGCTGATTCCATTACTAAAGTTGACGGATGTGCAACTAGTCTTACCAACGGGATTGCTTCTTTCCAAGCAGAAGTTTTAGGTCATGTTTCGTCACTACGTGGTAGTCTTAGCGATATGGGCGGTCTTGCTAAGCAATGCATCAGTGTTATTCTTGATGCCATCAAATGTGCCATCAGCAAGATCAATGCTGGTAAAGTGGCCTATGATAATGTCACCGAAAATATCTCTCAAGCTACTGAGCTCTTCAAAATTCAGACTGCGACTGGCCTTCAATACGTTCAAAGCTGTGCTGCATCAACTGTTGATAGTGCTACTCAACAAGTTAATCAACTTTCCGATAACTTGCAAAGATGCTTGTAAATTTTGGACGTATTGTTGCTACCTTTTTAGCGGTTCGTTCAAATAAAAATCTAAATTATATTTTCATAATACATTCGTGGCATTTGAATTTTTTTTTCGTTTTGCTAGTGTACTAAATAGTGTACAAAAGTGAAAATTCAAAATTTCAGAGTACCAATTTTTTTTAAATCGATCTCAATTTTATTTTCACCATAGCCACGGGCAATAAATTGAAATCCCTGGTCAGGATCGCGTGCACCAATCAACGTTGGTGGCACAATACACAAATCAAACTAATGTCCGAAGAACGCATGTCAATAACTCAAAATTATTATGGACATGATTAGCCAAAGGTATCAATCGAAATGCCTCCTTAATGTCGGAACAAACGAAATGCCGACATAACTATCGGATCAAAAAAATCACCGCCACAGCATGTCCTTAACTTAATGACGTGCTAACAGGACCGAAATGAATGGTCAGAATAATAATTGTCCTAGCCATAATAAGAATACGGGAGTTAATTAAAATTATGTCACGCTACCTACAATCGCACCGGCTACGGTGAGAATTATCTGTGCAAACCAATGAAAGACACCTGTTTTGCATATGCACTATACAAGCTTTAGTACAGGACAGCTACCTGTAAAAAGGGGCACGCGTCTCCATATGCAAATACCTTTGTCGCGTGTAATTTAAGTGAAACCGTTGCGGTCGGTATCCTTGTACCCTTTAGCCTGAAAGGGGTCCGAGTTCCAATCGGACAATGCTATCCGAGATGGGAATTAATTTATCACACTCAGTGCGCCAGAATGAAGAATTAATTTGAAATGAGCAATGCAAGTGTCCTGTGGCGGTGACTTCTTAAAGGACCGTTCCTAAGTACTGGACAATTTCTTTTGTGTTGCGGGAATCGAGCCAGTTTTATATTCCCCAATACAATGGTTGGAGGTTAACTGGATCAGTGGTCGTTAATCAATTTATTTGCATCTTGCACTCGAAATGATTATCACGGCGGAGATTCATTGAGGATCCTGCTGCTGACCAGACTACCTGTACAGGTGCTTCATTCGAGGTGAATGGTGCAATTGTAATTGATCATTTAATTGAAGATGATTTATGATACTGATTGTATGGATTGGGATTGAATCCTTTTTGGAACAGAAGGATTGTATTGTACGATCTGTGAATCCGGTTTTATTAAAAAAAATTAAATGGTTTTTGTAAGGTATAAAGAAAGAATTGATTTTATTCACAAAATTTCCTTTTTCGGTGTACAAAAATGTGTAAGAATACCCTGCGGTCGATCAAAAAGTATATTTCTTTTTAAATTTTGATATTTATCATGTAAATTTAAATCATTTAGAATTAGTGGATTAACAAGCAAAAATCAAAATCAATCAGTTCAAACTCATCAATAATTTGGGATTAAAAAATTCAAAATTTGCGACTGTTTTTTGCCTCTCGTGGCCTCAAATTTGGAAATTTTTTAAATCTGTTTGCGGATTTGAAAAGAAGGCGACAGCACATTTAATTTAAGGGGTCACTTGTCAAAATCGGATAATTCTGAGAGGATTTAGGAAAACTATCCTAAAATTTTCCAAAGGGTACCATGGCATTTTTTTGAAAAGTCAAAATTTTCAGAGCTCAACAGATGCTCAAAAATCCAAACAAAATTCAAATCGGATCAAAAATGAGGGAATAGTGGCTAAAAACGTCGAAAAAAAAATTAAAATTTGCGACTCTTCTTTTGCCTCTCCTAGCAGCAAATTTAAAATTTGTTTGCGGATTTGGAAAGGGGGCACCAGCACCTTTAATTTAAAAATTTTAATTTTAATTTTGTCGAAATCGGAAAATTCTGAGGGAATTTAGAAAAATTACCCAAAAATTTGCCAGGCATTTTTTTGAAAGTCAAAATTTTCGATTTTCGATTTTTTTCACCGCGACAAGGGGAGCTTAACAGATGCTCAAAAATCCAAACAAAACTAAAATCGAATCAAAAATGGGAAAATGGTGGCCAAAAACTTGGAAAAAAAACCAAATTTGCAACTCTTCTTTTGCCTCGCCTGGCCGCAAATTTTAAATCTTTTTGCGGATTTCAAACGGGGGCACCAGCGGTATATTTGCAAATAAGCAAATTTTATAAATTTGGCATCATTCGCCGAAATTAACTACAAAGTTTGAAATTTCTGGCACAAGCTGTTCCTAAGATCTAAAAACAAAAACCTGCGTACCCTACTACCGCTTTCAACGAATTTATTTTTTGAATGTGCACCAGAATAGCTTCCTGTATGAACCAATTTTGAACTTTCTATCATAGAACGTTTTTTTACGCCTTTCATACTAACAGCCTTTATAACCCTCACAGATCTACTGAAAGGGATGTACTTAGAGCACTCAGTGTTCAAATGTAAAGGTTATATTTTTAAGGGTTCTTGATACAGACGTCATGATTTTGTTTTTTTGCAACCACTGCCGAATATTACTGTAACACAAATCTTCTTTTATCAATAATAATTATCGAATATATTTACAGATACCCAAACCTTAATTGTGTATGGCACATGCCGATTCATATATAACAACCCCCTTCCCCCGAAAATTTTACTTCTAACAGCGGTCGAAGTAAGAACCGATTCGATATCCCATCGCTTGAGAGATATGACGAAATTCGTGAGATCATGCCCGTAGAAATAAAAACCATTTTGATATCTCATTAGGCCTAAAGGAACTGGAAAACACTGTGAAAACGTTTACATCCCCTGCACATCACATTGGGGTTAAATATACAAAAATTCTGAAATTATTTTCTGGGCTATTATATAGAAAGCCAAACCAAGCCAATTCTATACCTCATCAGATCTAAGAGGCATGTCGGAATTCATGAAAACCTATGCAACCCTTTTACTTTCCATTAAAATTGAAAATGAAAAAATCTGAAATTAGTTTTTAGGCGATTACATAAAAAGATCTTGGAAGTAATCTCGAATTCGAATTTTTATGAGACCTAGAAGATATGATGAAATAAAAATAAAAATATATGAAATAAATATAAAAATATTTTCAACACTTTTACACCCTCTTTAGGGTTGAATGGGAAAAAATCCTGAAAATCGTTTTAGGCGTTTATATGGCAGGCACATGGAAACAAAAATTTATTTGATATCTAATCAGACCTAAGAGATATAGCGGAACTAGTGAGAATACATACCCTCTTAAGCCCTTATGGGTTCAATTTTATAACATTCTGAATGCAGTTTCTAGGCATTTATTAGTAGAGCCTGTAGAAGTAAAATTAATTCAATATTTCAGAAGACCTAAGAGATATGACGAAATTCGTGAAAATATATGCACCTCATTTTTACTGACCATTTTATTTATTTCATAGCCAAGGTCTTAAAGTCGAAGTCGAAGTAAAGAGAAAATTCAGCAAAAATGAATATGGTCCATGAAAATTAATTTCGAATATATAGAAAACGATCATACGGATCTTAAACGTAGACTCCAATAGAAAATTGTGTAGATACAATCATGGGCCTGAGAATCCAACGACCAATCTTAGCCGTAGGACCAATAGCCAAGATCAGAGGACATTTTTTTACTGACAAAAATCACAAAAATACTGAGAGTTTTCAATGCAAAATTTTTATATCTCTTGTGTTCCTGATTAAACATCAATAGCCAATCAACAAGAATATTTTATTGCAACCTTTTAAGCTCAGAATGAACTATGCCAAAGATAATAAGTCCTAAATTAGTAGTATTTGACCAAATTTCACCAAAAGTTTTACATTCATGCGTTCTCAAAACATAAACAGAAACAATGTGACGCGGCGCAGGATAAACAATTATACCATAATTTAAATTGTAACCGTAAATCGATAAATTCGTACCATATCTGTGCTAAACGTGTCGAATTGATTTTAATCCGTAATCAAAGACTTACGTGGTGCTGTGTTTATTAATATTTGGACTTATCTTTTAAAATACCTCCACGTTCAGTTTGTACAACTCGTTTTGTTTTACTCCACTCATTTTCCCCCTAATTTCTTCTTATCTTCGTTAAAATCGTATATTAATAATTCAAATTTGTTGATAGTCTTCTATCAATTTATCACTGAACTTCATAATTTTCGTAATTTTTTGGTGGATTTCGGATAATATTCTGATAACGATGTACATATTTGTTTTTCAAAAATAGATTGCCAACTTGATTTTGTTTTTGTAATCGGTTGGCATAATATCAAATAGTGATTTAGTGAGCAGTTAAAAATAGTTTACAATAATTATAATGAAATTAATAATAATTTTAGTAGCATTCTTAGCAATTAGTGTAAGTAAAAATGTTTTATTAATTGTGCAGTTTTTAATACAAGCTATCTTTGTGTTCAATCTATAAATCGAAATGAATCGTGGCATAAAGTGTATAGAAAGTTTCTGACAATATTTTTCAAAAAAATGCACTAATTGCAGATTGCTGAAGAACCTGGTCCAGAGTCTGGAGAAGTACCAGATTTCATTAAAGATTCCGACGTGAATATTGAAGAAGTTGTTAAATTGTTTGTGGAGAAGGCCAAGGAATCATATGAGAAAGTCACTGAAAGTATCAAAGAAGTTAGCGACTTGGCAAAAAAACAAGTAGACGAATTAGTATCTAAAGCTAAAGATGACGTTAAAGAAGCTACTAAAGAAGCACAAGATTTACTAGCGAAATTTAACAAAATCAAAGATAAATCCGAGCGTGATTTGAAAGAATGTTCCGGAAAATTCTCTGGCGAAAAAAGCAGTTTGGGCCAATTAATCGAACTTAGCAAGAATCTTGAAGAAATTATTGAGGAAATTCAAAAATGTCCCGTGGAAACTATCAGCGGAATGGGATGCACGTTGGGAAAGGTCGGTGAAATTGAATTTTTTATTCGAAGAGTAATGAAAATTAAAATTGTTTCTTTAGCTCCTTCGTGGCGAAGCCACAATAGAAGAAATTGATGGTATCATGGAAGCGGAAAACGATAGTGCGGAGGAAAAGGCTGAAGCCATTATTGAGACGATTCAGAGTTGTAATGAAAAGGCTATTTTAACTACCCAAGATGCTGTGAAGGAATTTATTGAAGACGTTAAAATATGTTCTTCCGACTAAATTTTACTTAGCAAGGTTTTGTTGAGTTTTTTACATTATTTCTACTTGTACCTAATTTTTTTTGTAATGACAACCAGAACTAGTAAATTTAATAATAACTTCGACATAAGTTTAACAAGAAATAAACGACGTGTTAGAGTATTGCACATTTTAACAATAGGGTTCAGTATCGAACTATGAATTTAAAATAGCGATAAAAGTAAGATGGAAAGTATGATTTAATTATTTCCAGTTATTCTATGATACGAATATTGGAAAATAAATCAGAATGAAGGTTAGGCCCTGATTGAGAGAATCGTAAGTCCATGTGCCATTGAAATATCAACAGCACTAGACTAGAATAGAAAAGAATGAAATTTTCATATGCGTTCTCCTTCGATTGTTATTACATTCATAACCACCGGGAATAAGAAATATAAACTTAAGTAGCCCCTTTGAACCACTTAGATGTTGAACATTTCAAAATTACGAAAACGATTTCTAAGTGTACACATGAAATGCTTGCACAATTAAAACTAATAGGATATCTTTTCAGACCTATGAGATATGTCTATATTCGTGAGAACGTACACAACTACTTTAACCCCACCCCTTAGGGATTGAATATCGTAAACTTCTAAAATAAATTTTTACGCAATTATAATACATAGAAATACTGTTAAAGTTTAAAACCTTTTCGAATTCTATCAGACCTAAAAAATATGTCGGAATTCGTGAAAGCGCACACAAATACTTTACACCACCTAGGGGTTGAATAAGAAAAAGTCCTAAAACAGTTTAAAGGCGCTTATACGCTATTCTAATTGGATATGGAAAGGTTGTAGTTTTCTCTGGAAATTTTGATGTCATTGATAATTGATTCGGGTAGCCAGAGTACGCATGTAACAATATGAAGGTAGCCTCATGCTTTCAGTATTAAAACAGATACGAATATTTCTCCAAGGAAGTGAAAGAAATTATATGAAATTATAGCACCCATTTTGTGGTTAGTGTGATTTCTGCGCAATCTATTCTTAAAATTAATAACAGTATTGAGAGAAAAATGATACAAAATTTAAAATTTCAGCTTACACAATTTTCATATGGTAGCATAACAAGGCTTACCTGATGATAAAGGATAAAATTAAAATATTTGAGAGCCATTTGTGCATGGGTTTCAAGTCGGGTAAAGATGCGCAGTACTACTATCCTCTCTATCTGAGTTTTTAGATCGACTGAATTCTTCGTCTGTGACCTATATCAAGTTCTTTTTCTGCCTGTGTTGCCACAGCTTTGCCCCAGTTTTGTTGTATGAGCGCCCTTGAAAATATCTCCAAACTCGATAAATAACTGAAAATTCTCCTAACTCGATATCGAAACACATTAAGCGTGTATCCGCTAGTTGAACTTGATCATATTAATATTTTCCCAAATTTTATAAAGAACTCCTTCCCGTAAATGAAATAAATTTAATCCACTCAAGGATCCAATCAACTACAAAAAAAGCCGTCTTGAGGTGAACCGAATTCCACTTTTGTGTAAATTCTAGGTGTTTTTTGTCTACTCATCCCATACCGGAATTTCGGTAAATTACCCGAAAGGAAAAATTCTTCCTTCCTGAATGCTTCAACCTTCGATTTTTTTTTTTACTTGAAAACTCGTTTTCTTATAATTTTTTCCGCGTAATTTACCAAAAAAAAATCACTTTTAGTCAATACAGTATCAAATATAATCGCAAGGTAGATATAAGAAAATTTATAAAAATGTTCATAATGCAATAGGTAAAAAAAGTGTCTTCTTTTTTATCCGATAGAGAAGACCGTGGACAGGAAATTGAAGGAAGTTCAGTTATAGGGACTCCTTACCCTCTACCGATCTGTGAATTACGTTGTCGATCGGCGAATTAATTTACCTAATTGGAAGGAAGTAATTATAAGCCCAAATTGATTGACAGCGGCGTATTGTATGCACCTATACGGGACAGGTAAAACAAGAGCGCAACGTAACAATAACATGGTCAGCATCCGCATGACGGATCAAATTTCCAACGATATCCAATGTGAAGTAAAACGCGGGCCTTGTTCTTCAAGTAGACACTCACGACGAGGACACTCGGGATCTGTTTACTTTCCAAAAGTTTGATTTTTGCGGTTTACGAGGTTTTGTAACGTTTGGCCACGTTGTTTTTTTTCGAAGCAAGTAATGATGTGGAACTGATTCACTTTACGAGAATTTTTGTGGTAGTTACTGTGTGAGAATGATGATGACGAAGCGCAAGGTTCCATCTATTCCCAGGCACCCTTCTCTTCCTGCTGAAAGACAGGGTATTGCCCGTTGTAATGGTGTCTCGCGGTGTAGTCTGAAAGGACCACCACAATGGAAAAGGATTCTACCTGTGGTTTTTGGGGCGGCCTATAATAAAATAAAAATATTGTTGGCAAACGGAAAAAGGGAATAGAAAATTGCTTGACTAGAATTATAACTTTCCTTTTTTGATTCGTTTTATTGGGAAACTGAGAACGAGTAAATCTTCAAAGATGATCCGCCTGTAAAGTAGCAGATCCCGATTAAGGACGACTACGAAGAATGAAAAAAATAAATGATTCTAAATACTTCATAATGTGTCCTTGCCCTCCCAGACAAAAGCGAAAGGAATTATACTTAATAACCGTCTATTTTAAGACAGATCCAATAGTAGAAATAGAGATACCAAAGTTAGAAGGACTTTTTATAAAGGTATTTTACGCCATTCTTGTAATCACCAGAGAAGAATTAGAAATGAATGGGTCCATGCTAGAAGGTCATGAGTCCAATTTTTATCGAAATTGCGAGATATGAAAAACCACTTCCCAACCCCTGTACCTTACAACCGCTATCAAAAATTTTATTTTTCTGGGATATCTCTATAGTAGTTCTATATAGATGCCAATTTTTAGCTTTCTATCTTTTACGACTTTCGGGAAATTAAAATCAGAATTTTTTTATTTATTAATTTATTACCCCCTTCCACCATCCTTCCACCCACACACACCATACACCCACACCAATTTTTCCCCGCTAGAGATATATGTAGTACGGTTCTTGAAATATAAAAATTGTATTTTTTTAAAAATGGCTCTCCCTCACTTCCGCTCTTCACCTACCCTCTCAAAAATTTTATATTCAGTAGACTCGACTTATAATTCTATATACACAAACCAATTTTTATCTTCCTGGTACAATTGAGTCGGAAGATATTGTAATCCAAAGTAGTTCACCCCCCACACCCACACCTTACCACCCCCCTTAAAAACGTCAACCCTTTTCTAATCTCCTAGTATTTCTTAAGTTAACCACAAAGTGCCAACCGTCTGACATTAATCGTTCAGAAGATATGGATTTTAGAATGATGAGTAAACCTACCAAGTTATTCTGGCTAATTCGATTCATGCCACGGGTTTCAAAAATTCGCCAAAATTCGCGTGGCATAGATAAATTTGTAAAATATAATTATATGAGTTATAAATAACCTCTTTTATCGATTCGGTAGAGTATTGTTATGAATTTAACTTAACTGTTGTCTACAGGCGTTTTTTTCAACAAAAATGGACTGATGACCTTTTAGCATGGACCTACTCAAATGTAATAAACTTATTTTGAAAATTTTTACAGTTTCATTTTTACAAAATTTGTCAAATTTACATTTTTAATTTAATATTAAAGAATAGTAAAGAACTCAGAATTTGAAAAACCCGGCCGGTTTCACTGTGCATGGAAGATCACAGGAGCAAGTCTAAATAAGAATCTAACACATGACCTTTCATAAATTCGTAATTCATATCAAACAACTTCCACAGTCCCCATAAAATTTAGAACTAACGACTACTAAACAGACGATGCCGCAGTATGAAATGAAAATATTATAATTATAGAAAATGTTATAAAATAATGTATAAAATATTTCCATTAGTAAGTTTCTGAAGAATGGCAGAAAAATAATATGACAGACATTAACCCTTCGTGGTCATCTTCTGTATTCAATCTCGGTGATCCCACTGGGTTGATTCTACTCAATCAAAAAGTACAAAACGGTATTGTGACCAAACTATCCGTCCAAAGTGGTTAAAAAAGTTACGGAACATGGTCTGAACGTTCTAGATGATGTACGAACAATTTATTTATAATAAATAAAATGGCGACATGTAAACAAATTTCATGAAGAGGTGAAAACGTAAAAAAGATACTTTTTCGCTAAAAAAATTATATCTTCGTCAATGATCAAAATTTTTTTAAAAAATTTTGACGTTTCACTTCTTAGATATGCTGCTTCTGGAAAAAAATAAAATAGTAGCATAGTGCGCGATCCAAAAAAGGTATTTATTCCGACATATGAAGAGGGTCCATTTTACGCCCAAAGTTTGACGTCGGGTCGATTCTACCCAGCAGGCGGGAATGCAGAAAATTATTTCGTAGGGAGGGGGAGGTACAGACAAATTTACGAGTCGATTATTAGTTACATTTAGTTGTGCGTTTTTAATTACATCATTTCGGGAGGGAGTTTGAACCCCCAAACCCACCCACCCCCCCCCCCCCCCCTCCTACGTTCGTGCCTGCTATCCTGTGTAACCACGAAGGGTTAAGAAAATGTGGTATGGAATAATTTTACTTTATTATTTTTACAGGCCCTTTATACATATAAGCGTGTAGAAACACTATTTAAACTTTTTGGACGCCTAAGTTGTGTAAAGTGGCTGTGTACATTTTCACGAATTCCGATATACATATTTCTTAGGTCTAATGAGATACCGAATTCGCTTTCACTTCTAAAACCCATAAATATAATGAAAAAAAAACGGTTTAAACTTTTTTTTGATATTCAAAACTCCATTGTTCAAGTTTTCACGATTTTCAACAAGTCTTTTAGGTGAGATCGAATTCGATTTTACTTCTATGGGTTTTATATATAGTAATCTAAAAATTTATTTTGGGTTTCAACCCTTAAGATAAATAATTTTGTACGGTCTTACGAATTCCCACATATCTCTTAGGTCTGATGATATATTGAATTGTTTTTATACTTCAACGGACTTTTATAATCAACTAAAAACAGTTTCAGATTTTTTTTTGTTATTGAAAACCCAAAAGAGGCAATTTTAAATTTTTTTAAATTATCATAACTAGTTTCTTGGCAAAATAAACACGAATACAAATACGATACGTATTGGTTATAATAAATACTTTTTAAATTTTCTTATATGTACTCTTAAATGTCGGACGATATTATTTCTTTTTGAACTTTAATTTTAATATTATTATTTACTGAACGCTCTTCACTCCAGAACTGTGTTTTTGGATTTTAATTCCGCGTAATGAGAAATTTATGTAAAACTATTTTACTTGATTATTTCAAGAAAAAAATGTTGGTTAATTTGAAAAACAGAAAAATTAAACCTTAACAAGTAGACCCCAAAAACGAAATAAAAAAAATCAGTCTGTTTATCCGCCATATATTAACGCGTTTGTAGGCTCTTAGCTCACAAAGCCTTTGAATTATTAATGGTCGGTAAATTCGGTAATGAGTTCCGTAAATTGAGTGAAGACATTTTTACAAGATTTTTGTATGGTAGCTTCTCGAAGGACTCCTGGGAACTTTTTCATATTGTTTTATGTAACCGCAATTATTGGAAAACCAAGGTATACAAAATTTCAAAGTTGTAGTTTAAGGCGTTCCGAAGAAGAACTAAAATTTTTTAGAGTTGATATATGAGGATGTAAAGGTTTTTTTCTACAACTCTGGAACCACTTAATTTTTTTTTTTTCAATTCAATCAATATTTATTAGTTTTTTCACTTATGTCTACCATCTTATAATTTATAATTTAGAGAACAGATAATTCAATATCTTAACAGCTAAATTAAATCTAGTTAGCACAGCAAAGCGAAGCATCTACGAGAATTTTAGTGAAATAAATTCAAGGAAAAATTTATACAAAAAACCTTGTGTAGTGAGTTTAAAACTAACTTAAAGGAACCACTTATATGAGGAAGTGGAATTTTATATAACTATGATAGTGAAACAATTTTTTAATTACAATATTTGCATTAAACCATCTTTTTAAGGGTTATGCCTCGTGATGCCTTGGTAAAAACTTCCTGCTATGTTTCAGCGGTGATGCACATTACTGTGTCATCAGCAAAGCCAATAGTTTCACAACACACTGAAGAAGTCATTAATATAAACATTAAATAACAAATGATGTAAGACTGTACCTTGCGGGACACCACATTCCACATACTGGCTTGAGATCTAAAGCTACAGCCCTCATCCCTATTTTTCTAGTTTAAGTAATGTTTAACCGTTCGAAAACCCTTATCTGAATGTAAAAATATTACGATAATATTGTTACCAGTGTCTAGATTTAAATGAATTATTTTTGTTACTTTATGTATTGCATGTATTAATGTTAGCTGTGAAGCCATATTAATTTGGCGAAATAATGATTTGATTTAAAAAAAAAAAATTCAAAGCGGGACTTCTACATTTTTCTATAATTTAGCTACAATCAGATAGAATAAGTGGTCCTTAATTCAGAATATTATCCTTGGAACCTGATTCCAAAACGGAAATTACTGTTGTAATTTTAAATTCATTAAAAAGTACCATACAAAAAATAAAAATTAATTATATGAACTAATGGCCCTTGACCCGAAATTAGTGTTCTAATGATTTCCGTAGTGTCGATGATTTTCCCGGTCTTTATCCCGAAAAATAATGAAGTTGTGCCCAGACTGTTGGCAGATTATTTTACGATGTGCTAACCTTTCTCTGTAAAACAAGCCCTAATTTTTTTAATTTCCAAAAAAGACTCGGTCACCATTTTCACGAATTTTTTAACGAACTGTAATTAACAAAAAACGTAGACAAAAAATGGAAAATATAAGATTTTTACACTAATTCATCGAGCGTACAAAGTTTCAAAAGAATCAGCGAAGATAAGGTCACAAATTCGTTATATTTGGCGATTCTACATAGAAAATATTAAAAAAAATAAATTTAATTATTTTATGTGTGGTAATATGGTTATAGTATTGATAGTAAAGCTTATCTCGGGATTCCATACTGTATGTAGCGATATGTTTGTTTTCTTTTATATTACAGAAAACAAATTAATTGTAGTAACTGCTAAATTTGTTCGTCCCGTCTTCACAATTGTTACTTATTTACACCTTCTCGTCGTATTAAAATCAAAAGACTTCGATGCTCAAGAACCAAGAAACTCATTCGTTTGTAAGTAAAATGCGATAGATATTCATTATAAAATTAATAATATTATTATTATAACTTTTAACTATTTACAAAGTATATACATATTTTCAATATAAATAAATTTAACTATTACATTATATATTTCTTCTTCTTATTTTATAAGTGAATTCTCTCTCTCTATATATATTTTAAATTATTTACAAGTGCTCAAATCTCTCGTTGAAAATGTACAAAAATTGAAATATATTATTTGAAACGAAAATAATAATAAGATATAAAATAAAGTTGGAATAATATAATAATCTGGTGATAATAAAAATGTACAAAATTAACAAAATTTCTTTACCGTACTAATTAACTACGTTTTGGAATATCATTCCATTTTTGGCGGGAAATTTGAATTTCTATAACGAAACTATTGAAGGAGTTCACACAACGCTGTGATGTAGGTTTGTGCCATTTGAAGAGTCTCGTGCTTGGATAGTTGCCTATCGTTGCCCAAGGACGGAAGATATTGTCGCAACCGATCAAAAGCCTGATTGAGATTCTGCATTCTGCGGCGTTCGCGAGCATTTGCAGCCAAACGCCTTGTCTTTTTCACCACCGGCGACACTTGTTTACCACGCCGCTTCTTTACAGTTCCACTAACAATATCGCTGCTCGTTCCCACGTCCGATAGTTCCGTATTGAAAATACTCATAGTGTCGTCATCACCGTCACTATCCTCGAAAAGTCCTGAATCCGAGAAGTCGAAATTGTTAAGATCGGGACTGACCATACTGCTGCAAACTCGATTATCTTCGGGCTCTTCGACTTTTGTAGCAATCTTTTTTGTATAGGCACGTTTCTTGATAGGTTCCGGTTGTTGGTGGTGTTGCTGTTGTTGTTCGACGTGGATATTCTGCATAATCTGCTTATCACTTAAAGTTGATATGGAAGGGATATTTCCGCCGTTTCCGTAAACCATTGTGTTCAGGTCCACATATTCCGGACTGGAGGATCGAAAACTAGCCGGACTGGGTGTACTCCAACCATCGGAATAGGAATTTTCGTAGTTAGAAGTTGGCAACGGGAACTGCGATAGTCCAAAATTCGAAGGAACAAAACAATTTTCCGATGATTTTTGTGACGCAATGTTCTCATGACACGGCACGTAATAGTAACGATACATTTCACTGGTAGACATTTTATGGTAATGTTTATTTAAAAAAAAAGTGGAAACTAATAACTTTCTATTCGACAAATACCGACAAAACACTAGTTCGATATTTTCGCTACTCGAAATTAATCCAACGCGAGAGCAAGAAATAACATTGATATCCCTTGAAAGGTGGAATAAAATCTGACTGAATGGATCATGCAAGGGACGTATTTATATGTTCGTTGAGAAAATCCCCTCTACAGGTGAGCACGTGCCAGCTAACCAATAGCAGTAAGCGCCAGCCTCTATAAAGGTAAACAGATTTCTGGCACGGGATTGGTTGAGAAACCAGTACCTTCCCTTTTTCCCCTTTTTTTTAACTAAAGAAAAAGAGAATTTCTGTCGGTAGAGTTTTGTGGTTGCGCACTAGCTTGAAACCACAATTCAAAGGCAATGCGTCGGGATGAAGAACACTGAAAAGAGAACCTGCGATTAGGAGTCTTGTATGGATTTAACACAGGTATGGTAAATAAAAAAATCCAAAAGGAATGGTGAATACGCACAGGTAAGGGGTCTCACTTGTGCCGACCTTTCTTGCTTCCGATTATAAAAATTTGTACAGAATTTGTAAATTGATCAAACATGTGCATGGACATGCTCTTTGAATTGTTTGATTTTAAGCTAAACTTAAACAACAATTGCTCGATTCAGAGCAGAGCATTTATTAAAAGTAATCGTAAATTAGATTGATTCGATTAAGCTTAGTGGAGAGGTCGCTACTAAGGATTGGCGCTCCAAACGCATATTTGAAATAATGGTATTGTTGGACGCAATTTTCGAACACTACAACTAATCAAGCACACTTCTTGTAATAATTCTAATAATTCATTTCAGATGTTTTTAGGGTTGAAACTTGTATACTTATGTGTGTAGTTTTAATGTGGATTAAAATTAAAACAGAAACTAAATGCCAAAACTAAAAAAATGTAGTAGGTAGGTACTCATAAAAATTATAGAACACCTAAAAAACCAGTGAAAGACATCTTAAGAGCGTATGAATTGACGAAGAAATCGTAGCCTCTCGCTCCGTTTCAGTTCAATTATAATTTCAAAACAGATCAACTTAAAAAAAATTCAACATTTTTATTGATTTTTTCCTTAAAATATTGAATGTTAATTTTTATACTCCAGATGAAATCATATAGAGTATTATAAGTTTAATCCAGCCCGAAAAGTTTGTAACGCATAGAACCGAGCCTCGGACGAAAAAAAGTAATATATTATTTTGTGTTCAGTTGTGGCCAAAAACCTTAAATCCGTTTGCTGCCCGTCCGTCCGTCCGTCTGTCCGTCTGTCCGTCCGTCCGTTTGCACGATAACTCAAGAACGCGTTGGAATAGGAAGTTGAAATTTTGTCACCACCTGTAAAATGGAAAAGGTAAAGTCGAGTTCATTAATGAGCGATATCCTTACACTCCTTCGAGTACCTCCCATACAAGAGTCCTTAAAACACATATTCACAATTATTGCTCGAATGCTTCAAGTTAGGAACTTGAAATTTTGCATACTTAAAGTTTACAATGTTTGAAGCGAAAGTTTCGAATATGATGCAAATCTAATTAGTCCGTGTAGCAGCCTACAAAAGTCCTTCAAAAATGTATGCAAGTTACAGAATCCACTATAACTCTAGTATGAGTTAAAGCAGGGATTCAAAATTTTACAGGAATTAGTTTTATATCAAAAGCAAGACTGAGTTCATTAATTACTGTCATCCATCGACCCCTTCGAGTAGCTAGCATACAAAAGTCCTTAAAACACATGTTCACCAATATTGAACCAGTTTCATATATTATTATATTATATTATATTTGATATATTTTATTTTGCAATAAAATTTTTGAAAAAGTATGCAACTTCTGTACACCCTCATGGGGGTTGAATTTCGAAAAATCCTGAACCTAATTTTTAGGCGAATATAGTATAGAAAGCCCAACGGAATAAAAATCAATTTAATATCGCATTGGGAATTCATGAAAACACATGCAAACCCTTTACACCCCTTTGCGCTTTGAATATCCAAAAATCCTAAAATGAGTTTATTGGCGATTATATAAAAAGTCCGCCGAAGTAAAGACCAATTTCATATCTTTTCAGACCTTAGAGATATGGCGAAAATTGTGAAGACGTATGCAACCCACACTCCTTGGGGGCTGAGTATACAAAAAACATGAATTAATTTTTGGGTGATTATATGGGAAGCCTGACGAAGGAAAGATTAATTCGATATCTTATCAGTCCTTAGGTATATGGCGGAATTCATGAAAATGTATGCAGCCCCTTCCACCCCCTTAGGGGTTGAATTTTAAACAATCCTGGAAACTCTTTCTAAGCATTTATCTGAAGAACACGTAGAAGTAAGTTTAATTCACTATTTCAAAAGACTTTAAAGACATGGCGAAAATCATGGAAATATATACATCTCTCACTGAACTTTATTAACACTATTTTGCATACCGCCCATTTAAAGGCTATGATCCTATCTTAAATAGTTCTTAAAATATGAGACGCGATTTTTTTGAAAAAATTCTTATCCTCCATGCTTCAAAATTTTTCATCAAAAATGCTTCCTCCACCTCACACCCCGACCACTCAAAAAGCCAACACTTAAGACCCCAATAAAATTCATTTGTTATATGAAAGGGTTTAGGAGATACGGGCCTTTAAACGAATTTACTTACGGCGAATGACGTATTGCGGATAGACGGACTGATATTTCTTTTTTGATGTTCAGTCAGTTCAGTTTCAGTTTTTAAGTCAATCACAATATTATCAATATTATTGAATAATAAAGTAAGAAAATCACTAAAAACATAAAAATCAAAAGAATAAAAAAACATTTCTGGGTTTTCTGAGAAAAATTAAACTGATCAATAAATTTTTAGAGTCATTATAGCAAAAATTTTGTATTTTGAAGTAAATTCCTTGAGATCGGGTACAGCTATGATAGCGGCGGCTACATTGAATGAATGGTAATTCGATTTCTTAAAAAAAATAAGCTCCAAGATGTTAAGTTGAGATTATTAGCTTTAAAGGCACTCTGTATAAGAATAATCCACTTTACTTTTGATAATAGCCAACCATACATCAAAGTGAATCCTAACAATAAAATCATATTCGAATCAATTTCTTCAAAATAACCACTATTTACCGACTTCAGTAACATTTAAACTACTTTCATCGCAACTATCTCCAATTATATTCAACCCCTTCCACCCTTCCATCACTGAAAATATTTCAAATGCCGAAAACACATACCTCAGCCAGTAAACGTGTACAATATCATACCGATGGTATTCGAAACACACACATCAATCTAAGTTTGTTATAAATTAGTAGCGATTCCTTAATACCTTAAGTGGTAAATACGCCGAAATCCTTAAATCACAAAAAAATTCATTAGTTCCTTATGATTAATGGATTATAATTAAAGGGGTTGATTATAGTGTCTGATACTCAACTTGGGGTTGATTCCGAATTCTTTGATCTCATATATTTTGATTAATTGTGGAACCTTATGACTTTTTGAATTTTTATCCTTTTTTCGAAAATTTTGAAAACGTTCTCTTTTCATTTTCTAATGACTTTATTAAATTTCTTCTGTATATCGTGTACCGCCCTAAATAAAACCCAAAAATATTACTCCAACTTGAAAAATCAACAGTAGGTAAGTTTTTTTTTTAATCGCTTTGATCTCTGTGAGAAAAACATTTTCTGAAGGAAAATGTAGCGAATCAAATTTCAAATCGCTGTCTGCAATGGACCACCGAAAATTGATTCACTCAACTGACTAAATATACATGCATACTTGTCCACTCTTATGTCCATCGCTCAAGTATTGATGAACTTCTTGGACTTTGTATGTTTACTTGTGCACAACCGAAGAACTATACTGAGAAAAAATTCCGCAAAAATATTCGTAACGAAAGAGGATCAGCTTGAATTTCAATCTGACCGCACATCATTTAGGACTTTAATGAGCCGAACTGATAAAGTTTAAATGCCTTAACCGGCGGAGTATCGAATTATTCAACTTGGAACAAAATGATTTGAGTTTAAAAGAAAATTATAATCACACTTCAGTTACAATGTAAAAAAGTCTAATAAGGAAATTCCGGATCTATTAGAAGTACTCGAAAAAGCGGAGCTTCCTAGTGAGGAATCTAGTAGTCAATAGCGCAATGGATCATTCTATCAATTCAGAGGTCATGTAGTCTAGTGATCTAAAATAAACCCTACTAGAATCAGCTGTAGGGAATTCTTGGTATGCTAGTGCCCTCGGGATCATCACGCAGGAACCTATGGCTATTATTGATAAAGGTAGCAAGTATATTCGATTCGAGCAATTTCTTAAGTAGGTAGCTATTTTCTACAATTATATAAGTTTGTTATTCTTGTAAATTTAAAAAAAAAACAATTCAATTCAAAAACACTTAAATCTAACTTAAAATCCGGACTAAATCCTTCCAGTGTTGCGAATCGAATGGAATTAGAAAAAACGATAAGAAAAAGCGCACATGTATCTTATGATCAAACAAACTAAAGATTTTTTTTTTAAATTTTAAATTAGTCATATGTTAAACAGACTGTGTGTGCCTTATGGCTAACTGCAAGCAATTAATAAAAACTCAATTTTCTTTGAATTTCAATATAAAAAAAAATTTCGCCACTTTATGGCACAGGACCACATATCAAGATTTTTTACATCGTTTTGTAATATATGCCATAATCGCAATAGCACAATACCTTATGCACCAAATATATTACACATGATTGAATTATAGACCACACACGCATTTCAAATTGATATTAGGTAGTGTGGCTTATGCTGTGAGCCTGGCAGAAAGTGTGGCAGGTTTTATGAAACAGGTGACTTATCACAGGACGGTGGAGTAGAAGTGTGCAATTTCTGTTTATTGATTTTATGGTACCGTTGAAGAACGAACGGCAAAGGATAAAATTTCACGTTGGACTTTATTTCACATATTTTGGTTGAAATGGTTCTCTAATGTTTGTCAAAATAGATCAAGGTCAGTTTGAAGCAGGACATTTGTTGTAGGGCTCAAAAGACTAAGTAAAACACCCGCAGCAATATATACAATATCCTAAAATAGTTTTTAAGCCGATTATAAAAAAAATGAAAATGTATTTAAAATCTCATCAAAACTAAGAGATGTGGCAAAATTCGTGAAAACGTGTATAACTTCCTAATGGCCTTATAATAACTAACAGCAGTTCTTTTTTACTGAAAATTTTGACCGAGCCCCAAAAAACAGCTTTCTGGTTCTCTATAAAGAAAAAAATCCGTGTATCTGCCGCAATACACCGTATAGGCTGAAACTAGGTTATTATCCAAACATATGATAGTGGAGCTATTTGGAAAAAAAACAATATGGGTGCCGGTGTAGGAGTGGGGATAGAAATAAAGTACCCGAAACGCGCGAAACCTGGGATTAAGAAATTCTAAAATCCATGTCTCCGAAACGGTTAATGCCATAAAGTTGAAACTTGGTGGTTGTTCGTAGGTATATTAGGAGATAGACCGGAAATAAAATTTTAGGGGGATTTGAAGTGTCCAGGGGTTGGGGAAAAAAACTTTACATTACGATTTTCACGAACCATTTATACCAGAAAAATTAAATTTAGTTTGTGTATGTAGGTGGACAAAAAGTAAATTTTTTTAGGTAGAGATGAAGTCTATGATTGTTGGATAAGATTTATTAAAACATAGAGCACGTCTCATTGTACTGCTTAACATAGGATTTTAGAATTTATACGAGAATTAGGCTTGACAAATCCATTGTAGGAAAAAATTGAAAATGAGGATGTGTAGATGAAGGTAGAGGAAAGTTAAAAGAAAAGAAAAAAAATCAGATTTTTCCGCTAATGATGGATAGTTGCAAATTGGGATTTACGTAGAACTAAAATAGTGTGACTTCACTATACTTAATTCCCAAGAAACTATTTTAATCTAAAGTCTCTTTCTCCTACAATAAAGATATCCATATCCGGGTCCTTTGCCCTGTACTCGTTTCAAACTCGCTCCTTTTTTTATTCTCAACAAAAATTCATGTATAAATTCAGGACTTTTTCTTCATCTATAGAGTATTTGGGCCACAGGTAAAATGCCTCAATTTACGAGTACGATAGACAGAGGTATTTTGTATTAGCGGAATTCAATTCTTTAAATTAATCAATAATTTATTATATTTTTATTCAACCCATCAACTAATTTGGGTCAAGTAACAGACGTTAGTAATATCTTCTTTATGTAAAATGTAACAAAATGATTTAATTAAACTAAGACCTTTCCATTTCTCTGCCAAACTATTTGTTTATGAAAAATCCACACCGTCCTACTAATTATATGTCGGCTCTTCCTTCATCAATTCATAAATTATAAAAACTAAAGGTGATCATAGTCCACACTACTTTAAACTCTAAAACTCTCTTAATCGAAATCGATACGCCCATAAATTCTTGAAAGGATTTCTTTATTCCTACCCGAATAAATAAAATTTATATCAAAAAATTGAGGGACTAGGCGCTACTTCTTAAAGCGCTTTAGAAGATGATAAACTCCATAGGCAATAAACTCTAAGTCATAAAAAATCGACAGCATTTGTAAGTTCCAGAACACAATCGTTAAAAAATCTGCTGGCTCCTTTTTACCGACCCAAAAAAATAGCATACCTGGTATAGTGAGTATGCACTCAGTATAGTCATTAGGCAAAATTTGGTCCATCAAATATCGTTTCGATTTCCACAACAGAAGAAGGTATTATTAATTTTTGTGATTTTTATGAAGCCAAAATGTGGGAACGAATTATTTATTTTCGAAACAATGATGTCCTGTTGATCGGTAGCAAAAACCTGTAATGATCGGTCATTTTGCAACCGGCAGGATATCATTGTTTGTTGATTGTGTTCCATTCTTAGTTCGATCTTCTTGAAATAATACGATCATTGATTTTTTTTCGGGAACATAGAAATCCATGTGAAATCAATTATCAAAAATTTTGACAAGCATTCAACACGATCGACAATTAATATGGGCCAAAAACAATTTTTTTGTAAGGCATGCGCAATCTCGAGAAAAGAAATTAGAACCTTTTTATAAAATATTTGTAACGATCATTTATTAATAATTGAAATTCGAAACAACAGATGCTAATCTTAAATGTCGCGCTTCATATGCTATTTTTCAGCAAATTAAAAAGGATAAAATAGCATCGCCCCATAAAATATCTGAAATTCCTTTTAAAAGATTCAAATCTTACCCAAAAGGATTGGAATTTATCTAATCAAACAATGTCATCACGCTATTTACATTAGTTAACACTATGAGATACAAATCTGAACATAAATATGTAGGCCAGCATTTAACGAAAACAAGGTAGCCTAGAAAAAAAGATCGTTACAAAAAGATCTTGCCATTTTGAAATGGATATCACGGGACCAAAGGACATTTCTGACATTTATTAATCGCTGACAAAATTTACGATGCGAACAACAATATCCTTTCAAAGTCCTTGTGATGGTATTGGATGAAGGGTTGGAATAGTATTGATTCACGAGATACTATTAAATAAATTTTTGAATGAAGGAGCGAAATCAAAAGTGGGTAAGAAAAATTTATTGACCATCTCATCGATGATAAAAATCTCTGATGCTTCTGTGAAAAGTATCCTTGGGACAACTACTGTCGGAAATTTTTGCTACTTTTTTGGATAAGAAAACACAGCAGGTGACCTTTGAAAGGAATAGTGTTTTGAGCCCGATATCTTAAATCGATGGTGATAAATTTTTTTTCAGCTTTAACATTTTTATGAAACGCTGTAGAGAGATGGAAATGAAAAAAAAAATGTTTCAGATTCTTGTTTATGTTGATTAATTTGAAATTTATGGAGGGTCTTAGATTGTTGAATATTGAGCGGAGAAAATACATTTTTCAATTTTTTATTTTTTGTAATACTTCCGGAGTAAATTGATTCTTATTAATATTTTTTTTATTTTGAATTTAGATAGAACCTGTTTTTACTTGAAACAAAATTATCCAAAAGGGTTTCCAAAATTATAAAAATTTATAGTCGTATCTACGAAAAATATATTCTGTAATCAGTGGCGTAGCTGAAAAATGGGGGCACTACCAGTTGACATTTCCACTTCTGAATAGAAAATTGTTGAAATCGTTTAACTTACTATAGTAAGCGAAATATTGTAGTATGCAAAATTTTTAATTTTGATCTTTGCACGATCGCTTGTAATCGGTCAATAAGTATGTCCATACGTGTTATGTATGGTAGAGACCGAATTCTGCTAAATTACAAATATGTTCGACGTCAGAGCTCAAGGATTTCTTAAGTTCTAATACGATCCATTAAATAAAAGTATACATTTTTCAAGAAGTTAAGTATGGCAACCAATTGGAACAATTGTACCTGTATCCAAAGGAAAATACGTTCTCACCGCGATGTAATTATTCCGATCTTCAATTTTCAAATGCGCAATTGCTCTTTATGCTTCCTAAAAATGCATGTACTAATGTAATAACCGTATAAAAGGTGTGCAATCCCTTTACACCCGTTGGGGGTTAAATTTATATAAAAAAACACAATTAAATTTTTAGGCGTTTATAGAAAAAGCCTGAGGAAATAATCATCAATTAAATTTCTAATGAGATCTATGAGATATGACCGAATTCATGAAAACGTTTGCAACACCTTACACTCGCTTGCGGGTAGAATATAAAAAATTCTGAAATTAGTTCTTTGGGGATTATAAAAATAACCGTGAAAGTAAAAACCAATTCGATATGTTATCAGACCTAAGAGATATATCGGATACCTGAAATATGTGTACAGGCCCGTGCGCAGGATATCGTCAAGGGGAAATTCGTATCCCCTCCACTTTCATGCTCCACCGCCTCCTTAATAAATTTTACTTTCAGCAAACTTCATTTATCAACCTTTATACACAAACCGAATTTTATTTATCTAATGCAATTGGTTCGTGAGATATCTTAATCTAAAGTTTTTCACCCCCCATCCCCGTACGCTACTGTCCCAACTCAAAAATTTGTTTTCGATCTATTCTCCTAGTATACCTACAGATATTCGTTAAGTTTCAATTATGTGACGTTAACCGTTTAGGATGTATAGATTTTAGAATGTGTCGATCTCGGCTTTTTTGCGTTTCAGACGCATTATTTTTCTCCCACTCCCACACCCCTTCAGCCATATTGCCAATTTTTATGCAAATGGGTCCACTATCAAAGCTCTATATAGATTCCAAGTTTCAGCATCCTAGCATAAGCGGTTGCTGAGATCTAAAAACCGAAATTTTCCGTCTAAAATACTTCCCCCTCCTCCCCCCTCACACCTCCACCCCTCAGAATTTGGTCACTTCAAGGGGCCTGCCTACCCAGTCTATTAATAAAAAAAATTTCAATTTAATACCTCAAAGGGTTTGGGAGCTACGAGCCTTCAAACGTCCGCGTACGGCGGACAGACGGACTGAAAATTTGTTTTGCTTTTTTCGTGTCTACTAGTCATGAAACGTGAAAAAAAAATTATTCAGGGTAGCAAATTTTTTTTTTTAAAATCGATCACAATACTGTATTATTAGAAAATAATAAAGTAAAATTGAAATTTTTGCTCTTCACAATCAAAATTTTCAGTTTGTTTCTCCACGCCTTCCTCCTCTGACTAAAATCCTGGCGGCACCCAAAAAGGATTTCATCCATTTTCTTCATTTTCATTCCTTTATCTAAAACTGTTGGAAAATTAATCCACCAAAATAAATATCCACGTATCAAAAATTAGAACCGCTAGCATCTTAAAATTTGCACCAAAAAGTAAAGATCCTAAACCCAGAGGTTGTGAAAGATGTAGATCTATATTTTTCCCATTCATAAGAAATTTTTATTAATAAGGTAAGGAGACAGAATTCCTAAGAGACTTCCAAAACCGAAAAAGGTCCTCAAATTTACTAATTATGAACAAGGATAATAACACACTCTTCATACATTCCGACTGCCACTTTAACAGTTCGAAATCCCTTTTCGCATCGAACCTATCCGTACAACTACCAATAATAATAATTCTTTCTTCCTGTATCATATCCGTATTATTACACCTCAATTGCTTTTGTGTTTCGAACACCCGATCAAGGTAAATTCCGACATAGAAACTAAGAACAAAAAGATGCTGCTCATTCTTTTCGTAGACACTAGCTAACAAGGTTTATTAGAAGATCATTAACTCTGTCTGGGGATTCGGCACGGTCAAAAAGTGCACAGAAAGTGTTCCTAGACAAACATTAAAATCTCGAAATACGAGTTGATCCATGATGACGGAGACGACGATCGGCCTGGGAGCCTTGCGGCGTCCCTTTTCAACTGATCTTGTCATTTTACCTACTCACTGTAGAGATCTGCAAAAAGATCCATGTTTCGAGATCCTTACAATCTACCGAAAAGATATTAGATCCGAGTATCTGGATCGTGTAGGCTTTTTGTTTTAGAAGAAAGCGTGACGTGTTACGCAATGATTCTGTTAGATAGTCGATATCGGATTTTAGCGAAATGACTTAACATTTCTGTTTTAAGGATGGATCGTCGGTTTTACTTTTGCTAACGATCAATCGTAGGATAAAGATCGTTATAGCGGATTAGCTAAAAGTGTAGCGACACGCCCTTAGTTATGTTTTATTTTGGTTGAAAAAGAAAAATTTTGTAAAAATCTTTTGTTGGATTCATAAATCTAGAGGATAACTACAATTCACTTAAACTCATTCATTATCACTTACAAGATTAAACAAAGCAAAAATCAAAATACTCGGCAAAATCAAAACCATGTTAAAATCCTATACGCAATCTAATAATCTTCTCGATTACGCACCATCAAAATCAAACACCGAACTGACCACCCTTGAAGCCCGTCCCAAAACTGCCAAATACTATCATGCCAAAACCGAATTGAAAATCGTTGTGCGTAAAATAATCTGTTATACAATCCTAAAACAATGTTGAGTGAAAGGATTTATGCCGGGAGGTCCCTAATGTCCTTTAAATCCACATATAAACAGACGTTCTTGCGCAGTGGCCCACGGATTCAATGGACCACACTAAAAAATCGATGAATTTCTGAAACGGCAAGGCAAAATTGGAAAATCTTTCGATGCCTTTATTTTACCTTCTTACACCCTGAAGAGGCCCCTGGCTTCCACCCCGAAAATTTGATACGCAAAACATGATTTATCATAATTTTGACCTTATCCTTAAGTTTCCTATAGACTTTTGGCGACGCAAGAACCAAAAACGGTCAAGGCATTTAACTTCTTAGGTTACATTCACATCGTCTTGAAGCTGATCTCGTTGATTACTGAAATCGATTTTTTTTTTCGTCTTCATTTTTTGGAACAATGTTCCGATCACTTAATCTTAAATTGAGAGTTAAAAAGAGGTACTCGTAAGTTAAATGCCATTTAAAAGTAATTTTAATATCGCGTTTCATTCGGGTTCATTCTGGAGGCTGAGTGAAGAAGATCTTCGGGTGAAAAAAAGGCCAGTGACGACGTGGAGACTACGTGGAGATGGACACAGTTTCGATCCAAAAACATTCAATCGCAGGCCGTTGAAACGGAATGACTTATGTGTGAAATTTTACGGTTGACTCGGAATCCGATAATCGCTTCTTATTGTAATCGGAGATCTTTCGTTTATCGTCTGATGTGTTTTTTTTTCGTGGATTTAATAAATGTAAAACGGTCAATTTTTCACCTGATAAGATACAAGACTTTTTGAATTGTGTTTTTATTTGGTAATTTTTTTATGAAAAGAAAAACTGCTTGTCGTTAAAATTAGATGATAGTAATAATTATTTCTTACGCACAGAAATGTAAATAGGAGTTTGATGTTGATTCAAACTCAAATCACACTCCAACTTAAATAATTCTCATGAATGGGCAATATGCCACACAAAGATATTTTTCAAACAAATGGCGCCATTGTGAAAATCACGATTGAGCCATATTTTACTTTTGCTCTCGTTTCTGTTGCCCAAAAAATGGCATCAATATGCTTGGATACGTGGTAATTCGAAAAATCAATCTTCAATATTGTGGCTTACGAATTTGATGTAAATTCCAATTGCTAGAAAAAGGTTTTAATTTATTCCTAAATACGTACTCTGCCCCAACTTTGTACTGCACGAACGACACGTGATATAAAGAACACACAAGATAATTACCACTTCTAACCACACCCTACATACGCGCTAAGTTCCAACTTTGCAGAATAAAGTGTTCGTGAAATACTAGAACTAAAATATATTCATTCCAGCCCTTTTTCACGAATTCCGAGATATCTCTTAGATCTGACGAGATATTGAATTAATTCTACTTCCTTGGGTTTTTGTATAATCGTTTAAAGACCAATTTTAGGATTTTTCGATGTTAAACCCGCAAGAGGGTGTAAAGGCATTGTATACGTTTTCACGAATTCCGACATATCCTTAAATCTGATGAAATATCGAATAACAGACTGTTGGCAGGGTTTTTTTCTTATAATTGTTAAATGGCAGCAGAGATTAGGCGAGTACGTCCAAGTGAGAGAGGACAGTCAGGTCACTCGTTTTATCTCGTTACGCTCAGCTTTTTATTAGGGCAGGGCGCGGAGAGCGGTCAAGCCGAGCGACCGATTGACGGTAGACGATATTGTGGCTCTCTCGGACGAATGTCTCGGCGAGAATGAATAACAGTGGCATAGCTGACAAATCGAAAGACTCCTTACTCAATTGACAATTTTGACTATGGCTTTTTTTAATTTCGTCTTTTGTATAAACATCGTTCAATTTCTAAATCTTAGCAAGTAATTCAAAGTAGGTACATACATAGATACCTTATCCTTTTTCGATGGTTCTCGCGTTGTAGTGATACCAGAATCCTGATTTACTTCAATAATGTGTGGTCGGCATAAGTTGATAACAACACTTTATTTTTTATTATTATTTAAAAATTATTATTTCCCTAAAATCTTTCTGTACTCTGTTCAGGCTGAATAGGCCAACCAATTTAAAAATAAAACACTCAATCTGGTTGAAAGGTGCAATCTTTAAGACCGAATTAAATCATTCGAATGTAAATACAAGGAAATCAGCCGTTTGATTTCCTGACAACTGGATCATCTAGCGCACAACTTACAATAGTTCCTTATCCAACATTATGTCAAGACCCCTGAAGAGTCAAACCCTCAGACCACCAAATCCCTAAATGTCAAATTAAATGCTTCCCTGATTGATTTAATGCCAAAACGATCTCCATATCTGATACCATAGTGCAAAAGAACCAAGAACTGTGTACTATGGTTGGGTTTGAATTTTTACGGGGTGCTCCGGTCTTGTACAAAAAAAAATTCACCTGTCCCGGAGGCACATGCCCCGGGTCCTTTGAATGCAAATGCCTTAAAATAATTTAATAAATTTACGATGACATCTTACACTTATTGCCGAGACATTGTTCCCTGTGCAATTTTATGCCGATGGTTTTCTTTAAGGATTCGATGGTCAGATGGTTTTTTTTCTTCACTTCTCAAGATGCGTATGACCCTCCTGTGTGTCGTATACCTTGACCACTTTAAACAACCCCGACATATTCAGGACGAGATTAAAATCTCTTCAAGGGATGATCTGTGGTGTTGTATACGCATGTTTTGTGTCTCCAGACAGACCGATGTTACTCGCAATTTTACACTTTCGGACCTTTGATGGCACTTTCAGAAGCATCGGACTTTTTTTTGTTGTGATCGAGCGTTTTATTGAAGCGAAAGTTTCACATTTTATAGGGTCCAGTACCGCATACGACTATCGGCGGATCCAACAGAGCAACATCCTCAATAACCGATCGAAGTCACCTATGGATCGGAAAAGGATATGAGCATTGAAGATCTTCTTGAAGATCACCACTTGATCAATTCAAATGCGCGTCTGGGCCACAGATGACGGATGAAACAGGTGGCCTAACGATCGAAGGATACCCTTAAGGCACAAGAAACTACTATTACATTTTATATAGAAACTACCACTCGACCAACACAAATAAAATGTATCACAATGAAAGGATTATTCCGTTAATCGATTAAAACCAGCAGGAAACATAAAGGAAAGGGGTTTGCCTTTTAATTATATCAAAAAGATGAAAATAACATCCGGAAGGACCGAAATCCGATTAAAAAAACTTCACTTCCAACTTCTTAACACGTGGGTAATTTTTTTCCCATCCATTTTTTCGGTTGTGGAGTTCTTTACCTTGGTTCAATACAAAAAAAATACCTTGTATTATTCTCCTCGAAGATTCTTGATAGGTTTACCTGAAGTGGATGTTCGGTAGTCAAGAGATGAACTTAAGAATTTTTCTGGGAATAAATCGAGGCGTAGATTGCGTGATTTTTGAAATTTCAGATATTTTGATCATTTATATTTTCATACCTTAGTGATATATTTTTTCAAGTAGGATCATTCTCAACAAAAATTAGGAGTGAAAATCATGACTAAAATGAGTTTTGTTCTGAACTGCAATGTAAAATCATATGGATTTGGATTTTTTATTTATCTATTTTTCCAATTTCCATAAAAACTTAAGAGATAAAATATCGACATAACCTGTTAGGAGTTGAATTTTAAAAAAATCTCAAACTGATTTTTATACGATTATATAGAAAGCTAGTGAAAGTAAAAAAGAATTCGATATCTCATCAGACCTAAGAGATATGTCGCAATTCGTAAAACGCAATTATGTATAATATAAAATATTAAAAAATTTGAAATGAGTTTCTAGCCATTTATATAAAAAGTAAAATTAATCAGTAGTAAAATTAATTCGAAGCCTGAATATGCCTAAAATATGTGACGAAATTCCTGTTCACAGAATTTTCTTTTGATTCAACTCCATACGCCAATGGAAATCTTATTTTATTTTTGCTACAATTACTTATGTAGTAAATCTATATACATGCTAAATTTCAACTTTCTAGCATAAACCCTTCTTAGGATACAAGATTCCACTCCCATCCCTCCTACTGTAAAAATTTTAAGACCATATCTGGTACGATTCTGGAGATATAAATTTTTTTTTTTTAAATGGCTATTCCTACACCTGAAAATAATCATAAAGTTTCAACCTTCTGACATGAACCATTCAGGAGATACGGTTTTTAGAGTGTATCAATCACAGCTTTCGAGCGTTTCGGACGTAATGTTTTCTCTCCATATCACTCCATCCGTATCGACCATTTTCTAAATAATTTTTCTCCTTGGATTTTTTAAATGCTTTAGCAGTAATATCTGTATTGATACCTTTAAAGCAGGGAGCTGCGTTGCCTGTGGTGAAGTCTTCAAGTTAACTGTCATTCAGACTTCTCACGTTCTCTTAATTACAAAAACGCCCATTCCAACTTTTGAAAGTCTACCTAGATTTTTACGAATTTTATTCAATTTTGGGTGGAAATGCCATTGCGAAAATTATTTCGTCATATTTACATAAGAAAAATTAAAATTTTTGTTCATTTTTAATTCAATAAGAAATGTTAAATTTATTCTCTCCTTGACTTCGTCAGCTGTCTTATAGTATCTAAAGTAAGCCAAGCCACCAACCAAATTTTAATTGAGACAGGAACCTGCTGCGCGTGACGTCACAAAATGTTACAACTTGATGTAGGCGTAGACGAAGTCAACTTTCCGTACGAGTCCTAAGAATTCATCCATTTAAATTATGACACTTTTTCTAAAATATCTCAAATCAGATAAACTTGGGTAGTGTACCTAATGTATGTTGAATAGTACTAATTGTAAGTCAGATGAATGACCTATTTATGGCAAGCAATTAACAAAACACTTGTTTGTTTTACTCTTCCTGCTATCCTTAAATGCCTCGTGCTCTATAACTGAAAACCGATAAAGGTGTAATAAGCGTGCCACAAATAACCGACTATTAGGGGGAGGGGGAACTAGATTAATTGTTCGTTATGCAAGGCAGCCAGAGGGTTAACGCTAAAGTACCTGAACCTGTTCAACTTATTTATATCCATTGCATATTCATGTACGAGTTTTCCCACCAATACAATTTGTAGTTTTGTACGTATATCACCTGTCTACAGGTTGTTGCGCAAGTCAACAATTTGTAGGAGGGCTTACAGCAATTCGACGATATCAAGATATGAAAATGATACGCATGACCTAACTACATATAGTAGTAGTTGTGAAAAGGGTGGAAAGCATCGAATAGAAACAACAGGTAGATCAAGACTATAGATCGAATTTAATTCAAGTCCTACAGGGGGTAATTCTTTAGTCAATACATAGTTTAAGCTCCTATGCTATAAACTAGGGTTACTATTCTTTCACGTTAGTACCAATATTGACAAATAGTCGACCTTAAATATTTTAGTCCCTTTAAACTGGGATAAAAAAAAAAGTTAAGAGTTGGAGATATTAGTCTGAATAGAACTTTCTTTTACTTTTGGTCTTAAGCGAGTCGGATAAAAAACTTTTACGTAGGTTCACGTAACACAAGTTAAATTTTTTTAAGGACTTTCGTATGGGAGTTTTCTTAAGGAGTGGAGAGATATTTATTTATATCGAGGTTCACGTCATAATATGGTTTCTTTACAGATTTGAATTTCTTGTAACTATAACCGAGTTGTGTGACCTATCCGAAGGACCTTTGCGTAGGAACTACTCGGAATTTCGGTTGCAACACCTATTCACTTGCAAACCATCCAAATAGTTTCTAGAATGAAAATTTATAAGGTATTGGTCGAATTCATACCATAACCGCCACAATTGATTTTTTTTCCAGATCTTTTCGAAGATAAGACTAAAATCCGCTTTAAGTGTCGGTACTTTTTAATTCTCTTGAATTTTATTAATCGAAATGTACGTGAAATTAAGGATCGCATCACACAAACGAATCGTTGCATTGATTCTACAATTACACCGGTCCTTTATTTGAATTCAAATGAAGCATCGGAATGCATCAGTCGTTACCTCCTGTATAGTGGCACTGCAATTAAAGTCAGGTATTGTACGCGAATTTCCGCCCGTATATAGGCACCGTATACAGTGACAGTCTTGATAGGAAAATTGCGGTTGTTATGCTCATTGGAGATCTGATCAGGAACGAAATTAAGAAAAAAGGTAAAGGAAAAAAAGTAAATTAAATCGAATATATTTACCATCAGCCAATTACTGGCGGCAATTTGTGAAAAGATTTCACGTGTAATTCACAACTTCCTCTTCAGCGAGTGCCAATTCATCGGTAACCTGTAATTTATCCGTGTGGTTAATTTTGCAGTTACTCACTATGTAGAATTAAATTAGGACTATCTTCGAGGTCATAGGTTATTCGAGCATGAATTTTTCGTCTTTAATAGGACAATTCACTTCATTTTCAGTTTTTATTTCGACGTGTTATTTTGGACTTTCCCCTTTTACTGTCTAGTTTTTATTATTCCAATTATCACGCTTATCTCACTGATGAATGCGATTATAGATTTTTATCAAAAATGCATTATTATAAGCTAGACTATAACAATGCTATCAAATTTGAAAAACGTTTGAGCATACCAAAATTCATGATCAACACGTCTGTATTACAGAATTCTAATCTCTAGACTTTCTCAAAAATTAATTCAAAAAATCTGCTTTTGGTGTAAAACTGTAGATAGTCGATATCTTCCATAATCGTACTTGAAATGTCTACTATGTGTTATTGCGGGGTTAAGAGTTTATAATTGGACACACTAATAATGTGATATCATATTGCAATCAAATTCAAAATCACTTTCACAAATTGCTTAAATTTATAAATTTTAATCTAAACTTTTTTTTAACACTGCACTCAAAATTAATAGATCCTTCAGTTTCAATTAAAAGACGAAGTAGATGAACGTGATAAACTCTGAACGCATTTTGAATTGAGCTAGTTTGTCAAATCAGCAAGAATCTCGCAGATATCGGGAAGACATGTCGGTTTGTCTGTGATATTGTTCGAAACATTTTATGGAAAAAATATATATAGCGAGTTAAATAACCAGGAGTCTATTTGGAACGGAATTTTCTAGTTTGTCAGTCACATAGTAACTACACCGCATCCCAGCATAAAACGCGTTTCGCACTTCTACCTAAAAAATATTGAAGTTGTACCCAGATTGTTGGCAGATTTTTTATTTGCTCTATATCTATTTTGACGTAAAAAATTTGACGGAACTTTTCGTCAAAGTTTTTTAGTCAAATATTTGACAGAATGGCATACAGTGTAATATTAGCTTCAGCTTTACTGTGAAGCAATTCCATTCTCGTTATTCAAATTTAAAATTAAACTGCTCTTATACAAATCAGTTTTTCTACCAATCCTCACATATGCCGCTCCGGTTTGGGCAAGTTGTGCTGAAGTTCATAGCAAAAAGTTGCAAATAATTCAAAACAAGTGTTTGAAGATTATTTTAAATGAACCCTGGCACATGTCTACTCTAAAATTGAAATTAATAAATCCGATTATTAAAGAAATAGTAAACAGATTTAAAAACCGATGTGAAAATTGCGACATTCCCACGATAGCTTCCATTTATAAACAAATGAATTAATGAATTATTGTTATTTTAACTTTTTTTTTTTATTTATAGTTCTTAGTTTAGTTTTTAGTTTTAGTTCTTAGTTTAGTTTTTAATCTTTCAAAGGGTTTTTTATTAACTTTTCCCTGGAAATAATTTATATCTGCTTAGTGCTTCTTACTGTTTTCACCAAAGCTGTAAAGACATTACGTCTAAACTCTAAATGAAAATTAACTGAAATATCGAACTGTATCTAAATTTAAGAAATAAATATATCTATCAAATTTAAAAAACCTAAAGTCTGGATCCGCACCGTACAATTCGATTCCTTACCAATTTTAAATGTGTATTCCGATATTTCGAAAACTATTCTACTTCCACAGCGACACCTAATTATTTTCGGCGTCCATAGTCTTAAGCATAAAATAATTGATAGCAAACTACCAATAGCAAACAATCTCTGGGTTCCAAAAAGTTTTTCTGCTCGTTAAAAAACATCAAATACTCATCAGTCAGCAAGTTCGTTTTGAGTTGAAAAATTGGATTTTGATACCTTGCTGCTAGTTTCAAATTATATTTGACCGACAAGCCGTCATGTAATTTTCACACCTAAATATCCGAACCTATTTTTAATGGCGATAATCATTTTGGGATCAAAATAATTCAGGTTGCAAATTTCCGGTACAAAAAATTGCTCCACTGAAAATATGATCGATCTGGAATGTGATTTTGGTTTGTTTTTCATTCGAACAGTAATTACATCTTAGGAGCTGATGAATGAAACTTATAACCTGATAACTACAGGAACATAGCTGCAGTATAATAGCGAGTTGAACGATGGGCTAGCAGGATATCCTATAGCAAAAAAAGGTGAGAAGCCTCGAATCGGATGGAAGGAAAGAGGTCGACTTCCTGTAACCGAGACAATTATAGAAAGATCATTGAAGAAGCCAATGTTTGATAGGGCTGTAGGACTATCAAAAATATTGATAGAAAATCGCAAAACAGATATAAGAACAAACGCCTGATTATTGATAAACCTCCGAAAGTAATAAAAATCACCATTCTCCCATAATTTAAAAGAATCCTTATGCTTCTAATCAAATACTATAACCTCGTGGTCTTTTATTAACGAAACGCCGACTCCTAACTTAATTTTAGGAGCAGTACGGCACAGAAAATTAAGCAATTTATGATCAGTTTGATGAATCCCAGGACCAGGAGGGACTATCTTGATCGCTGATCGGTACCCACCTAATTCCATATTGAACCCTTTTCATTGACGCAAAGTGTTTTTGACGTGCTGGGGCGTCATCCAATTAACTTTTCGCGAGAAACAAACATCCGGATTAATTGGATCGCAGCACACGATGGATTTTGCTATGGGGAAGCGCGAAATCAGTCACCTTGTACGATCGAGTAATAATCGAATATTTATAAAAAAAAATACAGACGGTAAAGGTTGTGATTTGTGAAAAGAAAACTTAATATCCCATATATAGACACATTATGATCAATTTATTCATCAGTGAAATTGTTCACTATTGTTTTAAGAAAATGGTTGGATCCAACCCACCTTGATCAAATTGCATATTTGCGTTAATTTCAGGTGCTTTACTTAATTTTTTAATTACGCAGTTCTGCCTCTACCTCTGTAATACACTAAAAAAATATTTTTAATATCAATGAATGAATATAGAAAGATGTTAGCCCTTGAAACTAATTTGAATTGTGGCACGAAAATGCTGTGAACAAATAATGGTGACACCTTTTTTTTAATAATTTTGTTTATACATATTCTTTTTTATGGAAGTTTTTTTCTTTTAAATATTGTTTTATGATGTTATATGTTACTTTAAGAAAAGAAAATAAATATAACTTTGCTTATTTCTATTTCTTTCCTTTTAGCTTTACATATGAAAAGGTTATGCACAAATAATTATGGCACCGACTATATTACTAATTTTAATTTTATTTTTTATTTATTTATAATCAAACATTTTGGAGATGTATTACAAATTTAATCTCTATCATCACTAGGAGGATTTGTTATGTTTATGATCAAAATTCGTAAAGAAATTGCAAAGCGGTGCTAATTTTTTTTCATTTAATGATGTAAATTTGAAGTTCACATGGAATCGTAAGGACTCAAAGGTAACACATTCAGAAATTTCTTTTATACGGCTGGGATTTCAGTTTCATTGCAAAATATAATCGTGTGCAAATTTTCAGGGTTATAGTTAAATGGCCACAAAGTACCTCTTCTCAACCAACATTGCTTTTTAATATAAAAGTAAATGTTATGCTTATTTTATAAAATATGGAATTATCGAAATTATGGAACAAAAGAAACAAACAATGCACTTATGCAAGTAGTCTGTATAGTAAAAATTGAGTCGCATATATAACGATTACACCATATGCTCTATCTTCACAACAACTTCTACACTACTATACCATACGATGCCATATGTGGTGCATTCGATTTTTAAGCTGAAACGAACGAAATTTAAATTACACTCTTTATGGGTCACTGGCTTGTTCGTTGATATAAAACTTCTCGTATATTAGGCGGTTAGCAAGTGAAGGACATTTTATATATGGACAAGCATATCGTTAACAAAAAAACAACTAACAAGTCTTCAGGATTCCAGTGCCTAAGTTCCAATCCAGGATCTTAAGACCTCTGCGTTCACCTTCGATCGTCGTGAAGACCTCAAGGGCCAAGTATTACAATAATATGAGCCCCTTGAGCAGTTACCCCAAAAGGTTCGAGGGCTCATTTTCACACACGTGCATGATTGGCGTGTGCCAGATGGTGGGACTCAATTTGTTTCGAATTGCTGCGCTCATCGCAAAAAAAAAATCGTATATAATCTTCAGCACCCCTCTGAGTAATGAGGTTGAATTTCCGAGAGGATTGGAAGAAGGGCTCAACGCTCAAGCAATAGCTATCTAGATTCAAGTAAAAAAAAAACAACCCTTAAGAAAATGAGCTGAACATTTCTGGAATATTTCAGCAATTGCTCGACACTTGAATGGTCATAGCAATTGTCATCAGGTGAATTCTACAGGTGAAACGAGGATTTGCACAAGAAGGATTAATCTCTATGTAATGCCAAGGTTTAATCTTTATTATGATTATAAATTTATGTAATGAATTTAGAATTTAAGTTAAACTTGGATGTACAATTTATATATCATAAGCAATAAGACTTAAGCTAGTATCATACTTGTATGCTATGTTTTCAAATATTTGACTAAATAAATTTGACGATCAGTTCAGTAAATTTTTTTCACCATAATCTCGCCCAGTCTAAACATTTGTCCCGTGGTTTTCGAGGTAACTATCCGCATAGGTGCTGTATATAGACAGCAGGTGAGAGCAACAATTCGATGGTCTAATTTCTGGAGTTGATCAGTCCAAATTTGATTTTTGAATAAAAACAATGTTTTTTTGAATATTGAATTCGTTAAATTTCATAATCTTATTGTTTCGAAGATTCACGCCATTTTTAGCTAAACCATTGAGCATTCTATTTTGTTACTAATAAGTGAATCATGTAGGTGAACTGCATGTGATTCATCTAGATGTAATTATGATTCATCTCGTTGTACCGCCTTTACAATTTGTTGTTTATTCTTTTTCCAAAATTCAATTATTCTTCACCAAACAGTAGAACTTTAAGTTAGTAAGTTAGTTTTTAGTTTTAAGAAGAGGCAAAGCGCTGAGCCAACACGCACACTAGGCACCAAAAGGGCCCATAGCGATCCCTTCAGAGCCTCGTAGGTCTTTAAGTTAGAAATTTAAGTTTTTTTCGCTAAGATGTGACCGTGAAATATTTTTCATATCACCGACTGTTTTATAGAAAATTCAATTAGTTTTACCTACGGAGGATCTTCACCAAATTTTTTGCTGGGTTCTAAATCGTTGGAATATGATCGGAATGGCAAGAATCAGGAATCCGAAATGGCAAGAATCAGGAACCCGAAAGTGTGTTAAATAGATAGACCGTGTAATAAACTTCACCTTTCACGACTCATCAAAATTTCAGAATAAGGCTAAACAAAATTAGAAAGAAATTTCAAAAAAATGGGAAATCAGATATTTCTCTGGTTTCTTTTTTAAATTTTGAAGATATTATGGAAAAATCATCATAATAATATCATAACTTATTGGTTTCTTTTAGATAGTCTCGTATTTCTACTCAAAAAATAATGACGGTGTTCAATCATTACCAGCGAGCTTTTGAATCGCAATCTTTTTTAAAAAACAACATTTCAAAAATACGATATATTATATTAAAAAGCAATGTCTTATACCTAGCCCAGATTTCTTTCATGATTAGGTTTATATCTTACTGAGGTAGTGAAATGATAACCCACATGATAACAAAAACAAAACTGTAATTATCTTTCGACCAAATTCAGCTAGCCTTTCATATTTCCATTTCCTTTAATCGAAACTTGCTATTTTCTCAACTAAATTAAAAAATTTAATCTGAACTCAAGATCGTATAGTAAGGAAGTAAGGGATGATCAGATCACGGATGCTAAAATAAAAACAATTTCAATTTCGGGCCATAAATCAAAACGTACCTATAAATCAAAGGTCTTATCAAACCTATCCGAAATGAAGAATGGTGTCGGACGTTGTCTTGATATTTTCTTTGCCACCAAAGTCGTGTTGACAAGTTCGAAACTTGTATAGATAGAAAAAAAGCCGAACCGACATTTACCTCATCCACATATCCTTCAAGACGACCAGGTACACGACATCGTTTATTTATCTCAGCAGGTGATTTAGGACATGTCGTCGGTGTCATATCTCACTTAGAAATCTACAGAAGCGATTTATGCACCTACCTTCTTTCAAACGAAGCTACAAAAATTTCAGTAGCCAAATCAGAAGATCAAAAATCTGCACTATTATTAATAAAATTACTTGTTTCCGTTTAATTGAATAATATTCAACCTGCAATAACTTCCTAATTTCGTGAAGAAAATAAGCAGTTCATAAAAGTCATCCGGCAGAAATACACTTTTTTACGCATTTCTCACTTCATAATGAAAAAATCCTTCACCGAAAGATCCAGGTAACTTCTACAGTACCATCAAAAGGACTGTGTCACAAAGGATCGGTGGACAATACTCAAGGCTTTTGTCAACAAAACCACAAAATTGGATAATGGAGATGATCTACGCTCAAGTGTCCCTTTGTTGTTCCGGAGTTTTTCAGAAAAAGGAATCGAATTTGGACAAATTAGGGATCTCTGTAAATATAAAAGCGAAATTTGTTAGAATCATGTTCCGAATTAAGTTTTAGATAGCTACATGCTACACGAAATTAATTTTTTTTCCATCCGATATTTCCGGGAACACTTGAGAAATTGGGAAATTTAAAAATCATTCATTTTATATTTTTTTTCTAATTGGCTGTCTTAGTCTTTGGTTAATCCAGAGTTCATTGCGACTTAATTCCTTTTACATCTCAATAGACCGGTTTATTTAAAAACAAGTTGTTGAAATGGGATTTTAGTGAAACTGCTCTTCAGCAGATATGAAGGTCCTCTTAGATTAGCTTTTTTCACGAATTTCGCTATATCTCGTAGGTTTTATTAGACATCGAATTAGTGTTTTCTTCTATAGGCTGTTTATTTTCACTCATTTACTTTATTGTTTTAATAATACAGCATTATGATCGAATTAAAAAAATAGCTATCACAGTATTTTGTATTTTTACGTTTTAGGACTAGTAGTAGAATAAACAGCCAATAAAAGTTACAACAAATTCGATATTTAGACAGACTTAAGAGATAAGCGGAATTCATGGAACCATGTACGTACAACCCGCTTATACCGGTTACTGAAAAATTTTAAAATTGGTTTTTATGATAGATATAATATAAAAGGCAGTATTTATTGCTAATGGTCTTTTACGAGCCGTTCCAAAGATAGAAGACACCACCCCTCGGTACCTTGCTGCTCCTATTAAAAATTATATTTTTAGAGCGTATCTCTCTAGTGGCCCGATAAATTTAGCTGTCTACCCGTGGTTCTTAGGATAAAAAAATTTAATGAGATTCTATTTTCCTGAAAAATTGTGCGAATTCGATGTGTCACTAAATCCAAGAAATATGTCGGAATTCGTAAAAACGTATACATCTCCTTAGGGACTGAATATCGAAAACTCTTGAAAACAGTTTCTAGACGCTTATAATAAGTTTGCAGAAGTGAAATTAATTCGATACCTAGGCGAACCTAAAGGATATGACGAAATTCGTGAAAATGTCAAAAAACCCTTTTCACGGACAATTTTTTTGCCCCCATCTCTCAAACCTGAGCTTTTATTGAAATTAATTCTGTAGTAGATCTCCATATATATAATAAGTTTCAACTTTCTAGCATAAGCACTCGATAGAAAAATTGATAAAGTAGGTTTGCTACAAAACATTTTGCATTCTAAATTTATCCACTAGAAACCTTTCATTTACCTGAAAGACTCAACCCTACTGCAAAAATTGCAAGATCATTTATCTTCAAGGGTTCTCGAAATACCTATAGGTTTACAACCCCTAACATGGGAAAAAATTGAGGGTATATACTACATTTGAGATTTCAGTATGATCAGTAGTACAGTGTACTTCATTATCGTAAAATAATAAAATAACATAAAAACCTGTAACTATTCGTAATAAAACAATTCGAGATGTAATTTGCAAAGTACAATAACGCTACACACACTTGATAAATGAAAAGCAATCTTAATACCAAGAGTCTTCGGTTTTCTGGAAAAACACTTGAAATGTGGCAAAACAATTAGCGGCCAACAACATGCTCGTGTACTTGAAAAAGAGGTTTTCAAGTATTTTAAAGAATCGCATAGGGTCCTGCGTGTTTTTTTTAATGCTTCAAGATTACAAAATTCGAAAATTCTTGCCATCGAAGCGCAATAATTAGTTTAGATTGCGTATCCCTTTTAAGAGAGAAAGAACAAAATGAACCCTTCGAAAGTGTGTGGAGTGTTGTATTGATTCGATTCGGATATATTTCTCGGAATATTTTCCGAAGGATCAGTTTCTTACTTTTCTGGTAGCTGCGTAAGTTGGAATAGATGTAGAGGCAGGTATGGTGCCCAGTTTTTATTTCAGCGCGCCTTTTGATATCCGGTCCATGTACTAAGATAAAGCAAAAAGAGTAGATCAGTCTAAAAAAAAGGTAGCTTTGCTACATCACCGCCCCGCATCGTGCTTATTTCCTGCAAAAACACCTCCGTCTGTCCATCTGCCATCAGTTGAAGATTGGCGAACATTTTTTTCGTCCTAGCAATCAAGGGCTTCCGAATCCTGAAAAATTGTTCTTGTCATCAGGTGATCGGGTCATCTTAAGTCCGCTAATCGCCCACAATTTCGGAAAGTTTTTACACATCGGACAGCATCCTTATAAAACCTCGTGTTGGTCACGCTTCACGGCTCGAGGCTCGGACCAAAAACATTTGACGGCTTGCTAACAATCAATGACCATCTGGTACCCCGAAAAGTTCGTCTCCTCCCTGAAGACGAAATCGAGAGCAAAAATTTGCCTTTTAGGGATATCAAAAGGAATGCCCTCAGGATGAAGCCTTCTTACATTAGTAGCAACAGATTCAAGTATCGGTATTTTTTTGCTCTCTGCTTTTGCACAAGAGGTCGAATCGATCAGGCAGCAGCCGCACATATGCTTTACTCGATTATTTGGCTACGCACAGGTAAGCATCGTGTCTTCGGCATTGTCTTCAAGAAGTGAACTGGACGCTGGCTAGCACGAAATGGTAATTTTGTCTTCAAACGGACGAAATAACTGAAAATTTGAGCCTGTCATAAAAATGATCGGTTCATGGTAATCGAGGCTTTGTGCTAGTTTTGCGTTAACAAGACTCCAACCAATTTTGACACCTTGTCGGCAACGTGTAAGATTTTCATCTGATTTCCACCTTACTTAAAGACGATGTGTTTTTTTTTTCTATTGATATCTCTAGCTTGGGTAATTTTAAGTTATTGTCCGGTAAGTACCTGCACGCCATTCGATTGATGTTTTGTTGGCAAATTGATGACCACCGACTGAGGTGTTGCGTCGTCTGAACATGCGCTTTTGGCTTTTATGTGGTCTTCAAGAAGAATTTTTTTTAAACAAAACCGTCCGCAGGCTGACAGTAAGTGGACGAGGCGTACTTATTCGATAATTCCGATAATTTATCAGTAACTTTGGGTTAGACATTATTAAAGCTGAAGTAAGAAACGCAACTGGAGAATTAAGAAAATACCAAAGTACCCTTGAAGACATCGAATTGCTTCTTGACTACTGCTTTTCAGACATGTTTTACATTTTTTTTGTACTGAATCGATCAGAAATTTAAAACAAAATTGATTTATTCCCGTTTAAGGACTACTCTAAGAAAGACACATATTTTTCAACCCTTACACATATGCCGTCTGCCATAAGTTCCTGTGTTTGATTTCGCCTTATGAGTATAAAAATAAATAGAAGTAAAAAAGAATCGATCTCATTAAACCTAAAAGATTTGACGGAATTCATAAAAAGTTGAACAAGACTTTACATCCCTTGGCGGGTTGAATATCGAAAAATACTTAAGGACTCACATACCCCTGTGCGCGCTGAAAACCGAGTAAATTTGAAAAATTATTATGAAGGTTATATGGTGAAAAAAAATTTAAATTGTTGAGTTCACATATCTTATTAACTATTCAACTATAACAAAAAAAATTGTTTTTTAAATATTAACATTGTTTTTTACGGGTATAAATAGACTACTGATGAAAACCATGGCGCCTCCTTGTCGACATCATAACTTCACCAAAAATAATTCAGTTTGCAAAAATAAAAAAGAATCTTGTAAAATAATGTAGTAGCAATAATAATAAATCAGTTTTTTAAAAAAAATTTGCGTTTAATAATTTATAAAAAATTGTCCAACCAAAAAATTAAAAAAACCTCTCGTCACACTATAGAGAAAATAATTATCAAAATTAAAAACAAAAAAAAATTGAAAAATATTGAAAATTGACTGAGTTATCGTGCCGACACTGTCTAAAAACATAGTTTCGAGACAAATTCGTTTAAAGTTTTTGGTAGGTACAACGTGAACTTACGGCTAGTCATCCACTCCAGCTTCGTACCGTACACCTTCTTCCCCTTGTATCTTCCTATAAACTTGGTCCTATAAACGACATTGTTTTCTAAGCAACCTAGGTTTTGTGAACAAAAGAAATACGAAACGCAGCTGTCGAGAGGGGCATGGCAGTTAGCCAGGTCACATTATTTATTGCTAGAACTTTGTAACGTAGTGGAATTTTCTTAACATTTTTTTTTTTAAATTCTAAATTTCTTTTTAATTCTTAAAAGTATAATGTCTATCTGGAAAAGCAATTTGGTTTCAGAAGGACACATACAACGGTCCACCAAATTGTTAGGATCAAGAGAATTATTGAGAACAATTTCTTCTCGAAAAAGTCAACAGGTTAACATACCTGTTGACTTTTTCGTTAACAACAGTTAACATACTTTGGATATAGAAAAAGCTTTTGATTGATTGGTTTGGCATGCAGGACTTATACATAAATTACGAAATTTCAACTTTCCTTTATATCTCTGCAAAATTACCTCCAGCTTTCTCGATGATAGACTTTTCAGTGTCAACATTAATCGTGCAACATCTATCGTACAAAGTATTCCTGCTGGTGTACCTCAGGGTTCCGTTCTTAGTCCTACTTTATTCAATATATTCACAAGTGATCTTCCAAGACCCTCAAACTGCGAATTTTGCCTCTTGGCTGATGACACAGCTCTCCTCTCTAGTGACGAACTACCAGATCCAATCATTAGATCTTTAGAAGGAGGATACAAGATCCTAAATGATTATTTCACGAAATGGAAAATCAAAACCAACCCGTGTAAAACGGAAGCGTTATTCTTCACCAGAAAACGTAAACCGTCTCTTCTTCCGTCTGTTACACTCTCTCTCGATGGTAAATCCATTGAATGGAATGCTAGCAGCATAAAGTATCCGGCATTCATCTAGATAAAAAGCTTAGTTTCAAAATAAATGCGAATCTTTCTACCAAAAAATGCGACTGTGTAATAAAAATGCTGTATCCCCTTATTAACCGGCACTCTTTTCTTTCTTTTGGCAATAAGCTACTTATTTTTAAAACTATATGCCAGCCTATTCTTTTATATGGAGCAGCAGCTTGGAGTAATTGTGCTTCTTCTCACATTAAGTCCTTACAGATCAAACAAAATAAAATTCTTAAGATGATGCTTAATTTACCATTTTACTTCTCCACATCCGAGCTCCACGAAATTTACAATATACCTCTAATTAAGACTAAGCTTGATAAAATTTTCCATAAATTTACTATATCTTTCAACCTTTCGGAAAACTGTATCCTTAATGATATAGTTTTGTAATGATGGCGATATTTTTGCGATAGTATTGTTCACTGTGTATAAGTGCGTTTGTTAAGCTAGCCTAAGGTAGATATTTAAGTTAGGTTTTAAGTTCCCGTAGATTTAAGTAATTTTAATTCAAACGAGGTTTTTGCCCCCTTTTCCTCGAGTTCTGTACTTTATTTCCAACCACCACTTTATTTCTTATTATATTCTTAAAAATTAATCTCAGTTTCACGAGCCAATGCTTGATAACTTTATAAGAAAATTTTGTCGATTAGATATGTCATTTGTTTTGGGTTTAATAAAGAAAAGAATTGAATTGAATTCTTAAAAGTATAACAAATGAAAATCTGTAAGAAAAAAACAATTTTTTTTTAAAAATTTCAGGGGTATGTGAGCCCGTTTTTTCTCGATTACATTAAACGCCTTTAGAAGTGAAAGCGAATTCGATATCTCATTAGACCTAAGAAATATGTCGGAATTCGTGAAAATTTGCACAGTCCTTTTACATCACCTTCGGGGTTGGATATCGAAAAATGTTGAAAAAAGGTTTCTAAGCGGTTATATAAAGAGCACGCAGAAGTAAAACTAATTTGATAACTGGACATGCCTAAAAGATAGAACGAAATTCGTGAGAATGTGGAAAAAACACTTTTCACGGACATTTTTTTTTACTCCACCTTTGTACGCCAATAAAAATCTGAACTTTTTTCTTGTTTAAATTACTTCTGAAGTACATCTACATATACGTACTAAGTTCCAACTTTCTAGCATGAACCGGTTCTGAGATATAAAAAGCTACCCCGAACCTTGCTACCCTATAAACAAATTGTTTAGCTTTATATCCTTTACGCTTTTCGAGAAGTAAAAATCAGAAGTTTTTCCTTTCCATCCTCTCCCAGCATCCCCCTACACCCTCACCCCAAAATTTATTCTCCACTAGAGGTTTACTGGGCCTAACTCCTGTAAAAATTTTTAGGATCATATCTGATAGGGTTCTTAAAGACCAGGATCGAATCGTGTGGATCAGCACTTTTCAACCTTATTGTCTCGAAGGAGTCACAATTACTGATCAATTCGATTCTATGCATACATATAAATATATGCTTACATATTATATCATACACATCATACTAAACTAAACATTTCCCGCAACATGATGTTAATTGTTTGGCCGTACTCGTATCTCATTTTTTCACAATTTTCACTCAATTCTTCATACAGACAATTAGGCCTTTATTTTTCCTCTTACCCTGTTCAACAAACAAAAAATCAAATAGACTCAGGGAAAAAATTAATTTCTATTTACCAAACAAATAAAACGGACTGGAAGGCTTTCGCTTTTCGAGGAGAGTTAATTGCACTATGAATATTGCATGGTAGGGTGATGGTATTTTTTCGCAATCCCTGGTAGTTTCGATGTTCATTGCTCGAGAATTGCATGGGACGAATTGGATTATTGAATATGAGTAACATGCATATAATACTCAAGTATGTAATGCACACATTGGCTAGCTCTTATTGAATTAAAGGAAGATATGCCAAGTTCAATATTTTAAAGTGTGTCGAATTTTACTTTAGAATTTTTTTTAAATAAAAAAATTATTGTGGTCGACGTGAATTTTCAGAAACCGCTTTTTGAAAATTTAAATTTGGTGCTAGTATTTTGTGTAGTACCTACACCATCACAATAAAACTTTTAGAGGGGTTGTTGCCTACAGGTATGTAGAAGTTGACGAAATGTATTAAGGGATAAGGAAGACAAATGACCCATTATCTCAGAAACGGCTGGACCGATCTAAACCAAGTTTTGCATACACATATTTTAGTCCAGTTTACAAACATAAAGTGCAGAATTTTAAGAAAAAACGAAATAAGCGTTTTACAGAACATTTTTAATTTTTAAACATTTTTTTACGAATATTTTCCCCTATACAGTACAAAGTGCGTTGAATTTTAAAATTCCCTGCACAGAGTAGTTTCCCAAGGATGCCACCAGCATAATAAAACAAAAATCAGAACTGTAGCTTTTGTAGTTTTCAAGATAATGTGTAAAAATAGCATACTTTTCAGGAGACTCAAAGAATTAAAAGCGCATATCTATGTTGCTGACAAAAATTAAAAAAACTTCTCTTTCATTTTTTTTATACAAAAAATAAATAAATAATTAAAAAAAATAGTAATGAATTTTTATCAATTGTTGCATGGTAACCTACACCGCATCTAAGCATTAAACACGTTTCGGACTTCTACCCATGAAATAATAAAGTTGCGCACAGACTCTTGGCAGATTTTTTGGGTTAATTCTGAGGTCCTTAAGAGGTTCTCCTCCTTAAGAGAAAAAGAACTCTTATCTCAAAAACTGTTTGGCTTGGAGTTTTTAATGTATGTACATTGGTCAAACTCTTTCGGATTGAAAGTTTTGAAAAAATCTGCCAACAGTCCGGGCGCAACTTTATTATTTTTGGGTAGAAGTCCGGAACGCGTTTAATTCTGAGACACTGTGTAGATTACTATGTGACTGAAAACTTTAAAACAGTTCCGGAAGCGGTTAGAATAGGGTCGCGCTAGAACACTTACGCCGCTGCCACATATAACATATGAATTACATAATTGTGTAATACTCCCGGACGAGGTCTAAGTCGTAGTATAATATCAGTTATTACGTGATTAGGAGGTTTTTCGTGATTTGGTTTTGGGCCATTACATTCCGGAATTTCGTTTGTAGGTGCTCATATAAAGAGTCTGTGGAAGTGAAAATCAATCTGATATCCCATCAATCCTAAGAAATATGTCGAAAGCCTTACGTCCTATTGGAGTTGAATATCTAGAAATCCTGAAATCAACTTTTTGACGATTATGTAGGAAGCGTTAGGAAGTAAAAATGAATTAGATATCTCATTAGAACTAAGAAATATGTAGGAATTTGTGAAAACATATGCAACCCTCTTGCACCCACTTTAGGGTTGAATATCCAAAAATCCTGAAATGACTTTTTTAGATATATATAAAGAAAGCTCGAGAAAGTGAAAACCAATCCGATGTCTTAACACTCCAAAGAGATATGATGAAATTCGTGAAAACGTGTTCAACCCGTTTATACGCTCTTAGGGGTTGAAAAAAGAAAAAAACTTGAAAACGGGTTTTAGGTAATTATTAAACAAACCCGTGGAAGTGAAAAGTTATTCGATATCTAATCAGACCTGAGGGATACGGCTGAATTCGTGAAAATGTATACAACCCCTTTACACCACCTTGGGGGTCGAATTTCAAAAAATCCTGATAATTCCTTCTAGGTATTTATATGAAGAATCCGTACAATAGAAATTAATTCAATATTTAAAAAGACGTACTAGATATGACGAAAATCGTGAAAATATATTCATTCCATTTTCACTGATCATTTTGGTTGCCCCCTTCCGATCGCCAATAGATATTTGAATTTTTTCTTAATCAAAATTACTTTTCTAGTTGATTTACATACACATACCGAGTTTCAACTTTCTAGCTTAAGCCGTTCTATAGTTAGGAAAAACCACTTCCACTCTCATACCATACTACCCCTAAAAAAAATTATATTTTTCCGAAGTAAAAAACCTGTCCGAAAATATTGTGTCAAATTTCAAAAGCAATCAGTTGAGCCGTTCTCCGAATATTTTGGGGACCGTCTTTAAAAAGTATGTTTCGAGATAAGCACGTTTGAAGTTTGGTTTAGAAGACGAACCGTTAGAATTCACGTAGGCCCCATTCCGGTTAATTGCATATAACTTTCACAACTATTGGAATTTCGATATGAAATTTACACACAATATTCTTAAGACTACAAACTTGAAGATAAGCGAAAATTTTGAAAAAAGGCTTCTACTTGGATGTTCGCTCTTAACGAAATAAAAAAACTTAAATTTTATTTTTTTTTATTTTCTTCAAAATTGTTTCTAAAAATTATGCTGTTTAGAGCAAATTGAATAAAATTTGAAAGCAATTCCATGTGTTCTTATTTTGAGACTTCTGTTTTGATTTTCGAATATGTAATAAATTATATTGTTCTTTAATTTTAAATTCGAAGCTTTTCCGTTAAAACAGAAATAGTATGCAGTGCCATCTCGTAGCGATATCTACTTTGAGTGGCACTACTTATTCTTCGTACACATGTCCAAATTGGATTTTTTGACATTTCCCATTACTTAAGTAGCTGTCATCGCTTCATCCCGGTTTTTGTTGGAATATTTTGTCGGAATATTTATTTAATTAATTCCTAAGTGAAATGCCAACGATCGGAATAAAACGTGATTTACTGTTCGATTCGTTGGGTCGGAAATACAGTAAGTAAACTTTTCCGCTGTTTAGTAAAATGTTGGGTTATGTTAGGACGCGGAAGCGAGTAGTGTTGGCACTTTGCTTATCGCTACCCTTGTACAATTTCAGCCGACGATGAATTTCAAACGCTCTGCTTCGCATTCGGCTTGGAACTGGACGAAGTGGTAAATAAAAGTCACAATTAAATAGTTGAAAGATGTTTTATTGATGTTTTCGTTTAAATCCGACAGACGACCGAGAAGCAAATGCTGACGAAAGAACAGGGTGATGTGATTGCTGCCAACAATGCGTCCGAGGAAATTATCTACCGAATCGATATACCGGCAAATCGGTACGACTTGTTGTGCTTGGAAGGACTGGTAACGGCGCTTAATGTATTCCAGGGGAAGTAAGTAAAATTGGCGGCAATGTGAGCGAGCCGTTCTTGTGATTGATTTCCATTTGTAGGATAAAACCACCCCAATTTAAACTGAGTGAAATTAAGGAGAATGCTAGGCAAACTTTGAAGATTCTGCCGGATACTGCGAAAGTGCGACCATTTGCAGTTGCTGCCGTTTTGCGGAACATCACTTTCACTCAGGACTCGTATAACAGCTTCATCGATTTGCAGGTAAGATTTCAGTTTATTTTGTTATTTGTAAGTTGCTTGGAATTGCGAAATTATGTTGATTACAGTAGTGATCAGTGTGATGTGACCAGATAATATTTCGTCGCGGTAACTGGCTTGAATTTGTCCAGGATTGTCAGCACAGAGTTAGGCGAGTCGTCTGATGAACTCTCCCCTCTTTGAAATTTAGTGCTCCTATTGTACCTGAAGTGACGGGCTGTAGAGCGTTTGGCTATGCAGAAGACGTTGCCATTGCTATCACAGGAAACACCTCCACACACTGAATGAGACAATGCAAAATCTCTCTTTTTACTCTCTAAATGGGCAGGTGGATGCGGGTTGGACGTGAAACGTGAAAGAATTAGTCCTCTTCACCAGTAAATAGAAAATTCCTTACGTTGACACCACTTATCTTGCCTACTTGCAACCGCTTGGCATTACCGGTGCACACATCAGAGTCAGCGATCACCATACGCATAGCATGTTACAGTGCCCCGTCAGTATTCCGACGAGTAATCGCAATCTTCTCCAACTCCATGGTAATATTTTCCTAGATTTCCGTCTGTGCAGCTTTGACCAAAATGCCCTAGAGATCCTACAACTCTTCAGTCGTTTCAACTTGAAGTTCGCTGCATCCGTAGCACGTTCCCTGATAAGCGCTTTAGTGCCGCTTAACGGTGGGCTAAGCCCTCCTCTCATTTCAGCTGATCCTGATCTTGTCAGCTCATCGCAGTTTCCTGATATGTCACTGCAGTTATTGTTCGTTATTTCGCTCGCTTTGCAGATTTGTGCATTAAATCCTTCAGTCATATGCTACTAATCAAAGTGCCCGCGGTCTTAATTTTATTACAAAAAATTTTATTTCAGGACAAATTGCATCAAAACGTTTGCCGGAAACGTACTTTAGTCGCGATTGGCACTCACGACTTGGACACCGTCAAAGGTCCATTCATTTTCGATGCCAAACCGCCAAAAGATATTCGATTCAAACCGCTGAACCATTCAACCGAAATTGATGCTATTGAACTGATGCAGCTCTATTCGGTAATTTATTTCAACTAGGCGAACTATTGAATCAAAAATAAAACAAAATCCTTGCAGACACACGCGCAACTGAAACAGTATTTGCCTATCATTCGCGATTCGCCTGTCTACCCTGTTATTTATGATTCGAACGGTATTGTTCTTTCTTTACCTCCAGTTATCAACGGCGATCACTCGAAAATCACTCTAAATACGAAAAATGTGTTTATCGAATGCACGGCAACCGATCTAACGAAAGCTAAAGTTGTATTGGATACAATGGTTTGTATGTTTTCGGCACATTGCACCGAACCCTTCGTAGTCGAGCCGTGCAACGTTATTTCACCGAATAAAGAGACAGCCATCTATCCGGCACTAGACTATCGTACCGAAAGAATATCACCGAAAAAGGCTAACGCTTACATCGGCACGAATTTGGAAACACAAGATGTGGCCGATATGCTCACGAAAATGTACTTGGAAGCGAAACTAGACAACGATGGTGACTTATTGGTCCGAATTCCTCCAACTCGACATGATGTGATTCATGCTTGCGACATTTACGAGGATGTAGCAATCGCCTACGGTTACAACAATATCATAAAATCTCTACCAGCAACGATGCATATTGCAAAACAATTTCCGCTGAACAAATTAACCGAACAGTTGCGAGAACAAGTAGCACAGGCCGGCTTTACCGAAGGTTTGACTTTCACCCTGTGCTCACGTGACGACATTTCAACGAAATTCAATAAGAAAATCGAAGATATTCCAGCTGCTCATATTTCGAATCCAAAAACTTTAGAGTTTCAAGTGGTTCGAACAACGCTGATTTCTGGCCTGCTGAAAACTTTGGCGGCCAACAAGAAGATGCCGTTGCCGCTAAAGCTTTTCGAAATTAGCGATATTGTTCTGGTGGACGATACTGCAGGTAAATGGAAAAGTGCTAATTAATCTGAACATTTTATGATTGAAGAAATATCTTGTTAGAAGTTGGTGCACGTAACGAACGACGAGTTTGTGCTGTGAATTGTAACAAAACGGCGGGTTTTGAAGTGGTACATGGGCTTCTTGATCGTGTTATGCAACTTTTGGAGGTACCATGGCAGAAGGATACAGGTTACTACTTGCAGGCAACTGAAGGTGTGTTATGGGTTTTGTTCAATTTTTTTTTAAGTGGATCTAATAAAAGTTTCATTTCAGATCCAGCCTATTTTCCCGGTCGCTGTGCTAATATTTTGTTCAAAAATGTTGTAATCGGTAAAATTGGTGTACTTCATCCAAGCGTATTGCATGCTTTTGAATTGACCAATCCGTGCTCAGTTGTAGAATTCAATATTGAACCATTTGTGTAGCCAGTTGAAAAGAAAATGCCTAATAAAATATGGAATGAGTAAATTTTCAAACCTATTTTCAATTATTTAATTGTGGAGTTCTATTACAGAGGAGCTACCGTTTCATGGGTTTTAATTATGGAACTGTATTTGGCAAAGGTAAGCATGCAATCTAAGACCTTTCGGAAACTAGACCATATTTGAACTTCTTTACATTAAATTCGTTATAAAATAGACTAAAATTGGGTAGATAGTTGTAAGTATCCTAGAATTTTAACAATAGCCGACACAAATTTTAACATCCTTCACGAAAATATCTCAACTCATAACTAATATTAAGAGATGTTAGCCATCAACAACGTCGAGATACTAAACGAATTTAAAGCTACTAGAATTAACGGAAAGGCATCATCATTAATTGATCACGTTACAACAAACATACATTTGGAAGAGAAAGAGTTTAGTATTGAATTAGATGACTGGCCAGATCTAGATCATAAAGTATTAACGCTTACGATTGATAATGCCACAGTCAAGACTACAAAAAGGTCCAATTTCTCGACAGAGAGATCTTAATAAAAGAAGCAAAGGCAAAGATAAGAGGTCAAGAAATTCAAACAATTGAATCTTTAATCGATATAATAAAATCCGCCAAATTAGTAGCGACAACATCTAAAATGAGACGATCAAGAAGTAATACTTGGATTTCATATGGCATATTAAAGCAAATTGATAATAAAAAAAAGCTACAAAAGAATGTTGATGAATCCCAATGACCAGAAACTACGTGAAGATTATAAGCGGATAAAAAACCGGACAACAAATATGATCCGAATGGCTAAAGAGCAGTACTATAATTACCGATTCGCTACGACGGATGGAAATCCGAAGAAGCTATAGACGGTAATTAGAGAATCTATCGGCAAAAGCGATAATAACGAAGTTAAAAAAAAAAAGGATTGATGAGTTATAATAGATTCCCGAGATGGTCTGATTAAAGATCATGCGTTAATCGCCAATGATTTAAATGAATACTTCGGAACGATTGGCTCCACTCTTGCGGAGAATCTAATAAACCATAGTAATGCGGAGAATTTTCAAAGGTTCTGCTGTCCTTCAGTAACAGAGGCTATCTTTCTTTTTCCAATAGATTATATTGAAATTGAAAATAATATAGAGGAATTCAAATCCAACATAGCCCCCGGTATCGATGGCATTTCAACAAATGATCTGAAGACACTTAAGACAATCATCTCTTCCCCACTAAGCACTGCCATAAATAACCATATAAACTGTGGTACATTTTACCCTTATTTGAAAACAGCAAATTTCACCATATCAACATACTCATGCTGTATGCTGACATTGGGCTCAACTTGATGTGGCATAAGTGCTCCTCAGTCAGTACTCAGTACAGTGAACTGGTATTAGAGGTAACACAAAATGATACACCCACCTAAATTAAAGAATTAAAAAAATTAATATAATGAATTTAAAGAAAGGAAAAAAAAGAAATAATAATAATAATAATAATTATAATAACAAAAATAAAAAAGAAAAAAAGAATTAACGGAATAATCCAAGGATAATAATAAAACAAAAAAGAAATTTGAGAAAACATAAAGAAAAGAAAAAAAAGAACAAAAAACAAAAATGCAGTTATAGACGACCTGAATCAGATAATTTAGTCAGGCGGCTTCACCTTCTTATCGAAGACCTGGCCCCCGAGCTATCAGACGAGACTGACGCCTAAACGTATGGTTGTGGTTTGTGTTGTTGTTGCATGTTTTGCGAAGTGCTGATTTTTATTCTTTTATTACTATTAGTTATACTATATATATAAATATAACTAATTATTTTTATTTTTGTTAATCTTTAAAATTTTAACTTTTTTTTTCTTTCATTTCCACTTTTATTTCTTTGTATTTATTAATAACCGTTTTTCCCTTTTTGCCAAAAAAGAAAAATTCAGGTTCTTTTTATTTTATTTTATTTTTATTTTTCTGATAACTTCAAGTTTTTGTTTATTTGTTTATTTTTTTGTTTCTTATTTTTTATTTTAGGGCAGTAACAACGCTCTTCTGAGATCCTGGTGATAAGCTCAAGATGTCAGCGTTTTATAGAGATGCCCTTGTTAGCTATAGCTAGAATATTATCTTTATTTAATAATTTGATTAGCTTGTGATCAGACGGTAGTCAATCATGTAGAGTTATTTTATAATCTAGATTAATACGGACCGTTATAATGTTTCAAGGGCTATGCCGCTTATGATGTAAAAAAAACGAATACAAGTGAAAAATTGAAAAGAAAACGTGCAAGTCTCACACCAAACTCATCACATGATAGAAAACATCAATGACGACTTGCCATTTGCTCTAATAAATTTAATTAAAAATAAAAAAAAATGATGAAGGAAATCTGTAACGGAATTCAATAATTTTATTTCTTCTTTACATATTTTATAAAAATCCTTCTCTAATAAATTTTGACATTCAATATACAAACGATTTTTGTACAAAAAAATCAGTTACTGCAAAAACTTTAATATTTAAAAAAAAAATATTAATTTAAAAATCCTGCAGATTCAACGAGTTCACAGTCAGATGTCTCTACACGGAACCCAATTTTCAAGTTCTCGTACTTTCCACCAGTAGTCGCGTGCGTCACATCAAGCATCCGGAAGACATGATGGCGAGTCGACCAAATGACGGACTATAAAAATTTTCGCTTTTTTTTGCTCCAACCGAATAGAAAAAACTTCAAATCTAATTAATTGAAAATTCGTAAAGTCGGGTGTGTTTTAAAATCATAAGAAAACCGGGTTAAATACCGTAAAAAAACTGTTCCGTAATTCCGATATCGCGGTAATGTCGAGAAAATCGTAACAAATACACACGAAAAACGAGAAAAGTCCAACGTTCGGGGGGATGTTTCTGTGAAGCAAAGGGAACGGAGAAAAAAGTGTTAATATTGAGAAGAAAGCGAATCGTAGGAATTTGTGCTTCAGTTTAGTGTGAAATAGAGTTTCCATTTTTAGTTTTTTTTTTATTATTTTGAATTTGAATTTTTCCTTTTTTCGTCGTCGAGAAAGAGAAATAAAATAGGGAAAAAAAAGTTAATAAGCAAAGAAAAAAAAATGAATAATGAAGAATCTGATAAAAAAAAGGATGTAAAAGTGTGCGTGAAAGCGAATACCAACACAGTGGCGGCCGCAGCAGCAGCAGGAGCGGCAGCGGTGGCAACAACAACGTCGAGCACCGCTACGACGGCGAACACGACGGCAAAGAATAATTCAAAGAATAAGAATTTGCATAGTGTTAGTGTCGGTAGTAGTAGTGTTGGTAGCTGTTTAGGTAGTAGTTCTGGTGGTGTGCGCGGTGGAAGTAATGCAAATGGCAAAAATATGCCCTCGACGAAATCAACGGCGACGACTATGGCTGCTGCGGCTGCTGTCCAACACCACAAGTCGTCACCGTCAACAAAAAATTTAAATTCGCAAAAATCCTCCACCACGTCGTCATCGGCTTCGACGGCTGCCTCCGCATCGACATCCGGACCACCGTCATCGTCCTTGTCGTCGGCCACGACAGCATCAGCAGCTACAACGGCCGCTGCCGGACCACCTTCATCGCCATTATCCGCCGCATCAGCGACATCGACCGCAGCCCCAACAACGCTCCATCGTCAGCGCCAGCAACAAATTCAATTTTCGTTGGAGACCCCCGAAGCAGTGGCAGCGGCCGCCAACATTCGTTCGGTCGCTGAAGCGGCAGCAGCAGCGGCCGCGGCCAACATTCACTCCGCCGATTCGCACAGCAGCTATCATTGCTCGTATCCGGCCCAGCTGGAAAATCTCGTTCGGAATTGTAAGTTTCCACCGGACGGCGGAAGTGCCTCGGGAGGCTCCGCCACCAGTCCGACAAAATCATCGTCAACCACCGACACCATTCCGGATTCGTTTTCCGCAGCGGTAGCCGCTTCCGAACATTTGCAGGCTCGTGTCACGGATTTATCCGAATCGGACGAGGAATCTGTTTCTGAGGTATGCGAAAAAAACCTTTTTTTTTGTAATTTTTCTCCGCTTGTCGGTCTTTTCTTTTTCCTATTCTTTTTTTTAAGATTCTTTCCTCTTGAAAGTTTCGATAAATTGCATCGGCCGTCCCGTTGCCCCTCCTTTGGGGGAATGATGTAGGTGGCGCCGACTGAAAAATTCCTTTGAGCACGGGAACGAGGAAAAGTTTTTCGGGTACGGCGACGACGACGGCGGGCTAGAAAAACGGAAAATTCGACAAATTTTTCCTCGCCCGAGACGATGGTGTTGCCCCCCTCTTTGCAGTGCACACCAGAAAAAATGATCGCCTGTAATTACACACGGCGAACGGACAACATACGCGCGTGTGGTAGACGATTTTGTGTGACTCAACTGTGGTGGAGTTGGCTGCGTACCTCTAGAACTTCTAAAGTAGCGAACTGGGCCTGCTGCTTGCCTGGTCTCCCCCGTCCCTGGTCCTGGTCCCGGTCTGTTCGTTTCGAGCACATTTCACCCGTTGAACGGGTCGCCCGCCGCCTTGCAATTGAAAGGAGTATCGAGCCTTCGGGGAGCGAGGGGTGAGAAATATGCGCTCTACAGTTGCACCACGGACGATAGTCCAATGCAGTGTTTCAGCCAACGGGCAAGTTCGTGTCCTGTTGTTTCTTTCGTACCATCGGACTAGCGATATTCGTCCTTGTTGCAAGACCTTTTCGAATTGCACATTGAGGTTAAGTTGAGTACGTTGGTGTGCTCGGTTAAGCAGTTGACAACTACGTCTACCTTTAGAACACCTTGCTAGAATTGTTCGCAGGAATTTGAAAATGCCCAGACCCCGGGTGATTGGGACAGGGACCGTCGAAAAGGGAAATCCCGTCTTTTTTCCCATCGTCGTCCTATCGACAAAAAAGTCTCGCATTTCGTTCTAACGTCGTGTGTGCGAAGCTCTTTCCATACGGCATTGAATCTTTCCGCCGTCCGAAACCGAATCGATTGTGGCACACTGTAGTGGTGAGTGGGCAAAAATATGTTGTACTTCTACGTTCGTACGACAATCGCTAGCTCTGTCCTATGCACAGGCAGGCACACGAAGCCGACTCTCGACTCGACTTTTCTTCAAATACATTTTCAAATGTGGCCCCGGCCCTGCGTTCCTCCCGCTGTACGTACGCTTCACATCGACTTCTTGTGTTCCATGTGAAATGTATGTGAAAAGTGTAGACGGAGCAGCACACAACGCAAAAGTAGTCGAGGCGAGAATGTAGTAGTTTCGAACAAAACCGAAAAGCATTTAATTTAATGGCGAACTTTAAATACACAATAAAAAAAAGAAGAAATGTTGGAAGCAATAGAGGCAAAGGTGTTCTACTGCTGCACTCTCGATGTGACGTGACGTGTCCTTTCGTCACATACCTTGGTGGAAACCCTTTTCCCTACCCGTCACCTGGGTGACACCCAAAATACCGACAATGTCACAGCATGACGGCATGAAAATCGGTTTTTGGAGACCTTCAGAGCCTCCACCGCTGCCTTTCCTTCTTCTACGCACTAGTCTAGTAACAAGCGAGCAGTCTCTAGCGGAGCCTGACAAACAAAATTCAAAAACTTTTTCTACATTACTAATTTGTTGTTCAGTTTTTTTCCCTATACTCTACCCACTTGACGACTCGCTACTACGTAACGTACGTTAGTTGCCCAGTTATCGCGGGCACGATATAGAGGAAAAGGCAATTAGGGTCACGTGTGTTTCTCGTGAGGAAATTGAGAGAAAAAGTGCTGCTTTTTCGGATGCGATGCCCCGAAATTATCGGTCCGCTCCACACATGAAATCTCGGTGGTTATTCGCGTAAGCAATTTTTTTTCGGCGCTAATCTGAAAAGAAAAATGATGAAAAATTAGAGCATCCGAGATTTTGATGATGCACCGAAATAAATAAAGTTGTGGACTATTGTGTCGGCTTTTTTTTGATCGGCTATCAACCAGTCTTCCTCCGTCTTTGGTTGAAAATTGCCGAATATTGCAGTTAAGTAGCTACTAAGCCGATGATTTTTTTTTTACTGAAATTGTTCTTTATTTTCACAGCGGCATCCGGTTTCGAAAATTGGGAATTGAATTTTCAGCGAATTCATTCATCGAAAGAACTTCATTTTAAAGTATTTTCTCCTTTTGTGGCGCGGTACATCCCACAACGAAACGGCATGAGATAAACGCTTTACTGACTTAAAAACGCCTGCGCAAATATCTGAAAATATTATCTTGCTGGCAACGTTCCGGACTTGAATTTCGATGCACAGAGTTCAAACATTGTCAGCTCCTTTTTGGAAAAAAATTAGATTTAGTATTGTGTGTACCTGACCTGGGACATTCTTTGTGAATTTGTTGTGCTTGAGTCCGACCAATGCATCGAGAAATATCGCTCCAAACGCAGTAATCAAATCCAATCGCCTGTTCTGAATTCTTATCAAAGTTTTACACGGAAGTGTTATTCAAGCTTTTAATGACAACATAAAAATTCGATGTAAAACTCAAATACAGAAAATTGTGGTTCTTTGATCTTCTGCTTAATTACTGCGGCAAGAGCCACAAAGTGAAGTTCATTGCCTAAAGAGCCTGTAGAAATCTACAATACTTTTCGAAGCACGACAGGTATGATTTTTGATCCGTAAAAATTATGCTCTTTTGCAATTCTGCAAAGTTTTATTGTGCGCGGATTGGCCGGCAACGGAATCCGATAATTGTCGATTTTAAAATGATGGAAACTGATGTCAATCGCAATATCGTGAAATACTTGGAAAACAATTATCTCATTGATGACTGCAAATACGGGTTGTATCCTAGACGAAGTTTGGCATAAAGCTGTACTTTCTAAGCTAAATGCACTTGTCGTTGAAACTTTTATCTCACGAATTTTCAGAACGTACTATGAAGGTCCGTATCAGATCAAACTTAACTCAAGGTTCAGTTTTATCCATCATATTGCTAATAAATATTAACGGCATGCTGTCCACTCAATTCTACACATAGCTGTGCATCTGATAATAAACTTAGAAATACCTACACTCACTTCTTCACTCTCTGTCAGTTATTTGCTCATTTAAACTTCGACCTTAGGTCAATTGTCAATTGCAAACGAGGCAGGGCACATCGAACAGAACTTCATTGTTATAAAACTCGAGCTCCGTTCTCCAAGTATGACAGTGGGAGCCCTTTATCCTCCTGGGAATGGAAATTACTAAAAAAACTACGTGTAGAAGGCAATTGTTGCTTTCTTGACGCGCTCATCAAGGTTTCTTCTCCAATTATGTAAGCTTTGCGTCAAGAACTAAAACGTGTTTCTGTGTAGTCCTTAAAATACAACATTCGCCAGGTACGCCATTTTAATCTTTTTTTTTTTAATGTTTTCCACTCTTTAAATTGTAGCTTCTGCTTTAAAGGTTAACCCCTAAGCTCAGTTCGGAGTTTAACGCAATATCTTTCCGCTTAAAAAAGGATATGATTTGTTCAGGACGGTCTCGAACAAGATCTCACAGGTTAGAGTAAATACAACAAAAGTCTGTGTTTTTCATCTTGCAACATTATTGCATGCGAAGAGTTTCAGATGGGATTTGATACGTCTCACGATGACACACACTTCAGGATACCTTTTTTGATGCTTCCATCAAGATCCTCGATTGAAAGGCTCCGAACCAATCGCTTAGGAAACTTATCGGACCCGTTTCTCGTACCGTTTCCTGGTAATAATGTTATCACTTCATAATGTGAAAGTTATTTTTTTAGATGATAGTTTATATATGCTGACCCGCAAGTGTGTTCTTCCATGAATGCAGCTAATTTCGGTTTTGGCTTCTTTTATAATCTTCGTCTTATACCTTCACTTAGAAAGCACCGACTCGGAGATGGACTCTTTGATAGCAAGACTGGCAGAATTTGCGGTGACGATAAGAGAACAGTCACCGTGAAAATATCTGTAATCTTTCGGTTACAGAAATTGAGCATTTTTGGAATCTACATTGGTCTCTTGACTGACAATCAGTAGATTTGTCTTTTTTCTTCGGTACGTTCTAGTCTATACTTTAAGAAGGGCGTTTCCTTATCCGCAATAGTCATCTTTAAAACAAGAGCTGCAACAGCAGATGTGCAGTATTAAATTTACTATTTCTACTTCATAGCTTGCAGATTTTCTAATTTTCTTTCTCGTTCTAGAGTCAAATGAGTGAATGTCCTTTTCGGTATGCACATGAAAATTTGTAGAAACTAATCATGAGCTTAAAGCAAATCCTTTTTTAGTTCAACAACTGATTGTGGTCTTTTCATTAGCTGCCCACGAATCTATTTCTAACTTGTGAGCATGATTTGTAAATAAAAAAAATGAAAATAGTGTCGATGCGTTTATTGTAGCCAATTTACGATGACCGCTTCCTATTGACGTAGAGTAGCAATTGATTAAAATCAAACAAAAAAACAGCAACCTAGAATAATGTTGTATACGTAGCTTTATAACGTTATCTGGTAATTCATACTCTAAGCTGTATAGCGGTTTGACGAACCTCAACAACAAATGGTCATAATTTTGCCGAAATGGCATTCTTGATTGCAATGACACATTGTTCCCTTCATGGGCCATAGAAAATTGACTTACTTTCGTGGCAATTTGAAAGTAATCTTCATATTTCTATTGATCGTTCTATAAACTCTGAATACCATGGAAGAATGGGTCATTCAGTTCAGTAAACCATAAGTTCACCGGTGAAATGTTGTGGAGGTCAACATTGTCGAGAGATCTGGTGAATTAATAATGCTGCAAATTGTTTATAATATTTTTATCGGATACTCTCCAGGTGTAGTAATTTCGCGAACGATTAGTAATCTTCTGATTCAGCAAATTATTTCTTATTAAACTTTTTTTTTCTTATTTATTGATACTCGGGCACGTTGGCAACAACAAATGGCGATGGAAGAAAATGATACAGCACAGAGTCTTCCGTTTACCATCTACCTGAAAGTTTTATTATATTTGCAGTCTACAGCTTGTTACCGACGGATTACTAACAAAAAACTACCTTCACCGAAACACATCTTCGCCGCTACACAGTTTTAATTTTAATTTTAGTGTGTACTCGACTGTTGCGACCTTGTTAAAGTCCGAAATTCTGGTCGTGTCAACAACCTCTTCTCTCTCTTTCTTCTCGGAAATCTTGCAACGCAACAGCTTAGCTCTGAATGTGACTTTCAATTATTTTTTTTCGCTCCAAGTTGTTTAATAATACACCAATAATAAGTTTTTTTACTCAAAATTCATAACCAAGATGGGTGAGTGGCTGAACAGGTAAATATGCGAATTTTATGATGCTGTACTATAGAGTTCCTGTTTGCTCCAAGCAAAATTGTTTTAATTCTTTTTTATTTTTAGTTTGGAATTGATATTCACATCTTTTTTTTCTCTTGATTATATTTATAAGATGTGACAGCTGATCGGTCGTCTCAAGTTGAATGCTATCTTCACGATTCATTCGTAATGCGTCTCTTAAAGCTTTCATTTCCCGAGGGTTTAAATAACAGTTACAAGACTAGTACAATCTAAGTTTCAATACGACGGCGAGGCGATTGTTACAATAGTTTAGATTTGGAACGATATTCAAGCGACTTGCAAAGTTTCGAGACTTATTGTAATTTTTGTTGTAATCTTCGAGATCGGCATGTAGAGGCTAAGTATGTGTTGTGATTGAAATCAGTTATACATGTACGTAGTAATTTAAAATGTTAATAGCAGGATCGGTATTCAATCTGGATAAGTTCTGTATGTGAAAGGCAGAAAGAAACTCCAAATTTGAATAGAGTTCTTTCGATTGTTGGAAAAGATATTCAGCTAAGAGAAATCAATGAACATGGAATTAGTTGATTTTGTGGTGAAACTCTATTAAAGAAATGGATCTTGCAGTACAGCTTGAATTCATGATCTACGCTTGCAGAAGAAGTGGAGATTAATGTTGAGAATTGCGAAGTGGATCTATAGGACAACTGTTGGCCAATTCATGTTCTACTAATATGATGCCCAGCATTCGACAAAGTAACTCACAGGCAAAAGTTCAAGACATATTTGTCTGCCCTTGAACCACCTTCTCGGAATCAGTCAACGTTCTTATTTTTTGGACACCAATTGCCTTGTTTGCAAAGAATATATCATGCAAATTTGCCCTAACGCTCAGAGAGTTAATTCTGCTCAAAACGTGTCCAAACGAACACAGTATCCGACATAAGCTTAATTCTCAAATAGGGACCACGAACTATGTAAATCCTATGCTCTGGTTTTACTGGAAGTTTTCGATAAATAAATTTTGATTACCAAGCAGATTGGAAACAGTGTTATATACCGGAGGGATTATGCTGGATCTTCAAACTGATTCTTACTACAGACGCCAAATCACTGCAGTCTATTCCACACTAGCAATTGAAAAGACAGCCGACATATCGCGCAATATAGCAGCGCTAATGACACTATCAAATCTAAGAGAGTACTGAACTGTCGACACGCATTACAGAAACTGTACGCAAACGAAAAGTATTACTCTGTTCGGTTTCGGGTCACTGCGGCATTTTAGCTAACGAGCTGCTCGCGGATGAGCTTATTAAAAGAGTGCGGTAACATACCATCGCCTCTTAATTAACATCGTACATAACTTTCTAGAAAAGATTGCATGCCTACCCTAGCCTAGACCACGTAGCAAGCCAAATCGATCTTTAAAATTACGTAGATAATGTGAAACACCTACAACGGTAGAAAGGCAAAACTTTTGTTAACCCTACCAGGGACCAGTAATGCGCATCTTAAGCCGGAATTATTTCCGGTTTTTATTTGATAGGAGTGCACACGCACAGAATGGGTTTGGTTACTAACGATCCTTTCAGGAACTGCAAATAACCTGGAGAAAGGAAGACTGTAGTTTCTCTGCTGTGCAAGCTATTTCTAAGAGACGGTTGAAGTCTCTTGGAGTACCAGCCTTCTCTGATCTAAAGTAAGTCTCGAATAATAGCATGCAGAGCTTGTTTAACTCCAACAGAATTTAACTTCAATATCGATTGGGGTGAACGCAACCATCATGAGCACATTATGTCGAAACAAATAAAGTGACGTGACAAAAGTGTAGTAGATTGTAGTGCGCCACTACGAGCTGAACGATCATATCTTCATCCATGGAGCTTCTACAGAACTCGTTTGAATCAGGGCCGTTCCTTTTTTCATGCCTGTTTAAAAAACAGTGTTCAGTCAGAAACTTATTGTAGTACTGAAATTCACTGTATTGAACCAATCCCGAAACCTTTTGTCGCGTTTTTGGACCCTATTTACTAAAGAGCCTAAGGCATGATTGTTTTGAGTACTTTGTACGCGATTTTATCTCCGGAGCAGCCACCATTTGTTATCCTTTCATCCCCACGGAAGTTGGTTGGGTCTGTCGGGTTTGAAGTATCGTGTTTTTGTGAATGAGTACAATAGTGAAAGCAATCAATCGGTAAATAAAACAAAGCCAGTTTTTGCGCTCTAAAATTGCATATTCCTTATACTTAGTAGTCTGATGACTTATCATAGGTTTAAATTCCGAAGTTTCAAAGTTCAAACCTAATTCGATTCGTCTTTTATATTAATGCAGGATCGAACGCCATATTCCATGAAAATATTTCGTCATGGTCTCATTTCTAACGAAATACAAAAACGTCGGGGCATAGCAACAACAACCTCGACAGTGGATGTTGATTATATCAATGCGTGTGTTGTCTACGTTTTGTCAATTTGTTATTACGACGCTTATACATTATGAAGTATTGTAGGTCATGCACACATGTCGTAGGAAATAATGACATATTTTCAATTATTACATAAATAGATAGCACCTGTCTGGCGCATAAAAAAGCAGTAGCACTCATCGCGACAACAATTAACTAATATGCACTAGTAGCAGCATATCTTTCGATATTATTATTGCCTATGCGACTATTTCTTGCGCATTACTCCTTTGTCTATCTTTTTCTTTTTTTTCGTACACAATATGCACTCGAACCTAAGAGCGAAGGAAGGAAAAGTTAAAAATCATACGGCGTATTTGGTGCGATGAAGAAAAAAAAACAATATATGTATACAACATAAATCGAAATTCATCAACTGACTCAGCTAAACGAAAAGTTCTTCGCTACGGCTTCGGATAGTTCACACATAAAATACCTTGCGCGCTAATACTATACCATCCAACCAATCAACTCACACTCGAAAGTCCAAGCAAATAATATTCGTGACCTCTGGGCCACTGCCGCTAAGCTCCAACAAAACTATAGAGGCAAGAAGCAACTCCCTAAGTCCAACATACGAATAATTGAAGCAAAACTGTGAGAGAGTCGTCGGTAAAGAATTTGAGCCCATTGCCCATCATCGGCAGCGGGGCGGCCAGTAGTCGCGGATATCCACTAGTTCAAACGTAAAGGAATCCCAAGAAAACATGTCTAGACACATATCGTAGAATACAACTGCATTTACATCAATAAAATACAATCAAGTCGCCACCACTCTACAATCATATACTTTTTTTGATATATTGCCTACCTGTAAAAATTATTTTTATACTGTTCCGCGCATACACATGCCAAGTATCGCAAAATACGAAAAAATAGAGGCGAGAAAATCTCCAATCAAACCGCATGTCTTGGCCTATAAACATTTTGGGGGTTTCATTCTCATACAGCTTTTTCCCCCGTCACACTGGCTAAGTGAGTCTAGGCTTGAACTGACTGCTGACTAAAGTAGGGACTAAAATTTCGTAAGATGACCGACCGATAAATGGTGCATTGCTAATTAATTGACTTTTAAAGTTTTCATCCAACAACGTTGCGATGATGGGGGTAGCCTTTCCTGAAAGGTTCCTTTAATTCTTCTATTGCTGTCATATGACCCGAATAGTAGAGAGTATCATTCAATTAGTTGATTCGGGGCGAAAATATGTCATAACGACACGGCCGACAACCAACGACGACGACAATCTTTGAAGTTAAGTAATGTGGCCTGGCAGAGTTGTTGTTGCGCCAAGAGTACCGACCGACACTACTCGTAAATGTAAGATGTGGGAAATAATTTTATCATTTTTTTTTTAATATTGCGCTGAAGTTTGTTAAGAAAAGAAAGAAAAAAAAATCTATCTAGTATTGCTGTATTCTATGATTGTGTACAGATTGGTCGAAGCTAGAGAGCTCCCTATCGTTGGAGTAGTAAGATTCAAGACATTTGCTGTAGTGCTAATACTCGGACGGATATGCGCAATGGTTTTTATACAGACTTGCGATTATTCGTTGTTGTGTTAGACAAGCTAAGACTAAATCTAGTCGCCGACAATTTGTGTTTGTTGTAAATACGCTTGACAGAGTGGTTCAGATAGAAAGCCAATCGTTTTGTACTATCTGTTATTATTATTTTTTTTTAAATATTTGTTTATGTAGTTTTTAGACCCCGACTACGACGAAATCAGTCAGATTCCGTACTATTTCGTAGTTATTTTATTTATCAGTTGCAAAACACTGAATTTAAATTGACTACAATTCTTAATACAGGGTGGCCAATACACATTAAGCACATTTTTAAAATTCGTAACTAGTATTTTTAATTTATTTTTCTGATCTATTTTACACTATGCACTACTTAACAATTCCACAACACATTTCCACCAGCAATCCCTACTGAACAATTCCTCAATTGTGACCCTATTATCATTTTCAGTAGTATGGGATTAATTTTCAAGTTTGAAGAACTGCGGTCAATCGTCGATCAACTGGAAGATGCACTTGGACTACCACAAGAGAACACAAGAAACCGTGTACATCTGTTGAGATAGAGCCTTCCACATCGACTGGGTGGCGTTCACATCAACTTAACATCACTCGGACGATAAAAAATGATTTGCGTTACATTGAATTTAGGAATTGAATTTGCTCCTCGGTGATTTCTACGCTCATACATTGCTTGAAAAATTAAGAGGATATCTTTTTGGCAAAATTAATAGAAGAAGCTTTCAATGACTACGTAAATAAATAAAATATACGATTCTTGGGTGCGCAGGATCATTAATTAATTCAAGGACGATAAACGCATCCACTTGACAGTGTGTGTTGATTTGATCATATTTCTTTCAATGTGATAAGGGAGCTGCAATACACGTCTCTGGGAAGAAGTTTCTAGGTCCAGAACTTGAGCTTTCCCAAACGAACTCAACAGGAACCGTCTAGACTTCTCCAGAGTCACGACGGCCATCACTGTTCTACGCGGCCAGGCTGGGTATTCCATTTAACGTCTATTTTCGTAGTTGTGGGGATCCAAATGAGAGAGTGACTGTTTTCCATCTTCTTTGCGGGTATCCGCCTCTTTTCAGAGCTCGACTTCGTGCATTAAGGCAAACTCTTCTTTGATAACCTGGATGAGATCTCGAAAAATAAGATTAGAGAACTGATTCTCTTCTTAAACAGAACCAGATGGATATGATGATCCATTCTAGATCCGGGTTTTTGTAGAGCTCCGTAACAATTTACTTCATCAGCCTTCAACGACAAGGTTAAGTAAGGGAGTTGTGGCAACGAAACGCCCTGTCTGACTGATGTGCCACCACGAACAAACCATGCCCGTACGCGGCTTCAAGAAAAGGCGGTACTGTCCACACAGGCAGAGAACATACTGGACTTCTACCAAAAGTGCTCCCAAGTCGATTGATCCCTCGAAATGGAACCATAGTTTGGCCTGATAACATTCTGTACTAAAGAGCCTCATCGGTTGGTCACACTAGAGCTCACCCCTACAAAAACTGATGATGAAATTAATGAAAAATTTGTTTTTTCAATTTTTTTTTTCATTATTAGTTACTGAAGTTTAAAATCCGCTTAATCTTTGTGATTCACCCTGTAGAACCTATACAGTGGACAAATATTAGTTTCGCTTAATTGAGATTTGTCCGCTGAAATTCCGAGGAAAAGTGACATTGCAATGGAACTATAATTTGCCGTAGCGCGGCATAATCTAAAGGAATTTATTGTAATAAATCGGTATCGTGGGGGTCAGGATGATTTATTGATTTAAAAATTTACTTTGTCGAAAATGACTAAACAGAACTGAAGCTTCCTTTGTACACTATACGCCGCGTGGCATTGCGAATCGAAACAACAAACAGGGAAACATTTCGCAACTATATTTGCTGATTTTTGTTACGATTAGAATAACAAATTGCAGTTGCACATCCTTTGCTAATCGATTCAAGCAGAAATACTCGTTGTGTTCGTTGCAAGTAAAGATTTTTAACGAAACGGTCGGACGAGGTTGTGGGTGGGTGGGTATCGTTGAATTTTAGGTCAAGGATAGACACAATTATGGTGTGCTTGTATTTTTAACATAATGTTATATATTTCTACGTATTTCTAAAGACAATCCTCAAAAGAATGTACACAGCCGAAGAAAAGGGAACAAAAAAAAACGGAATGTCCTGGATTTGATTTCGAGATCGGAACGATTGTTGCGAGTAAAGGATAGAGTAGAAGAATGGTAAAAAAAATATATTACTGCGCCGCAGAATGAAGTTTTGAGTTGGCCCGAAAAACAAATTTCTTCTATTCCATTTCAAGAAACAGTTCTCAATAAATTTTCGTTTAAAGTTGTTCGCTTAACTGCGAATATTTGGGTCGATCGACGTCTATTAACTGAGCTTTTTTATCGCTGTCTTAATAGTTCCAGGCCTTATCATCAAAAGATTAGAAAAACGTGCGTTTTCATTCATTTATCTTGACCTCTTCATTACGATTTCGATGACAACATTATGAATTACAAAACATTGAAAAAAAGTTGAACAGTAGTTCCACTTCTGAAGGATTTACTACCACAATAGTAGCATACACTAGAGCTTGCGTTTGAAAACCACTTAGCTAGGGACCTATCATCCGTGATTGACGGAAATAATATCAGAAGGGGACCTGCCTGTATGTAACGTAGGTATATTTCGATCACTGCTATCGTACGTTTCTTTAAAAACTACAAAAAAATGTGGTACACGTCGATGTTAAACTTCCAGGCCTTTATCGAGCATTCAAGGATAACAGAAAACATTTTATTAGGGAGAGACAATGCTGTGGCTTAGAGAATGAAGTCTTCTAAAAAATGAGCTATAGGTTTCAGACGAAGACGAGCAAGGAGTTCAGTTGATCTAAAGATTTTGAATTTGTAGTAGCCATGTCCATTCCCAACTAACCATTTTTTGTCCGTCACACCGAATTTGAAATAGCGACCTCTGGTGTCCAGAAGAGTGAGCAAATATTCCACAGTGAACCTGAATTGCAAAATAGTTGAACTACATTTGGTTTGAAAATGTGTACTTGCCCTCTAGAACTTTTCACAGTGAATATTTAGTATGTTCTAAATCGTCCTGTTCGATCTGGATATTCTCTGATACTGCCACGACTTGGCTATTGTAGTCAATATGAGTACGACGTGGGCACAGTTTATCTCCTTTCTTGTACGCCAATTGTCGTGGTAATTTTTTTTTTGTCAGCTTTTTAAAATTTATGTGGCTCAACAAGATGAGGTGACTCATGTGTTGTTGATGTCGAATGAGAAAAGCTTAAACTTTCTTATTCTTTCTAATCTTCCAATATGATCGCGACATGTTTTCTAATTTCCTAAAAAAATATAAAATAGTACTGCTTTTGGACTTTATATCCTCTTTCTTTGTCTTTCTTCAATCAGAATTGGGCTTTCCATAATTCATATGAAATATGCTTAAACGTGATCTCCACACCTTGGCATATCTTGCTACTACCGATCACCTTTTGCTAAATGAGTCATGGAAAATCGAAGGTAAAGCAGAAAAACCAACAGGAAGAATTAAATATAATTTCTACGATAACATGACTCGACACTAGACCTAACCAGTTTCATTACATATTAATGTTTAGCCCATAAATAAATATAAAATGGGAGAAGGGATGATAGAGCCGTGATTGAAACTATTTTTAAAATTTGTGATCTGAATTTGTTTGTTGTATCAATTTCTATACATTGTTTTATTCAACGTTTTTTTTATTATACACGAAATTAACAAAATTCATTATCTTGTAGGAAAAAAGAGAAGGGGAGATAGAGCATTAAAAAACACACTACATATTTGAATTCTTATCACGGTCGTCATTATGCATTCCATCAAATGCGAAATATGCGATTACTTATTGAACAAAAAGGGAAAACGTTGGAGCTTTTAAGGTCTGAACTGATTGGACTCAAGCTACATTAAGTAAGCAAAAGTAGTTTAATCGACAGTGGAAATCAGACAAGTGGCCACTAATGAATCCAATCGGGTTGCCCAGCATGATAAATTACTGCCGATTGGAAGGTCACGTGGACATGACTGTTCTGTAGGTATATAATATGCTTGTTGCTCAATTTGAAAAATATTGGAATATTATAGAAAACACAAAATGTTCTGCTAAGAATGAGAAGCTAATTGATGTCTGGGAAATTACAAGATTAGATTACTAATGAATTCCTGTGCAGCCTATAAAAAGATTGGACTGAAATCAGAAGTTAGATATCTAAATTAGTATCCAGCCGTATGCTTAGATTTCGCTCATATGACGTGTTTTTTCAAGAAAACGAAAAGATTCTTAAAATTGAATTTCTATGTATACTCGTGCACGTTATTTAATTATTCATTGACATCGCATTCTGAGAAATTATACACTCAAAGTATTCCTTATCAATTCCATTTGTTTATTATCAATAATTCTCTTTGTTCTAAGTTTAATAGTGTTTTTATTAAGAATTTTTTGCTTGTTTTTCTGCGTCAGAGGAGTTTCTTGTGTGAAACACCCAGACGAAAATCACTACTGAGATCGATCGTTGCTCTGGCTACTGCCATTGAAGACATGACATTTGAAAAACCTTCTCTGGAGAAGCCAGTTCAAAACTGTTGGACTAGGTCCGAAGGAGCTTTTTCGTCATCAGATGGCATTGACTCATCAGAGGGTGTATCATGCATCATTTCAAAACCTGTGAGACCAAAAACGTAACAAAAAATTACTTGGAAAAATTTTTGCTCTGACTCAAGGCATAGAGTTAATCAAAAGGACAAAACACTCAATTTTTTCATGGCCTCTGCAAAATATTGCTCTTGGTTTAAATATCTCTTAAACATTGAAGTCGATTTATATATTAGATATTCAATATTTTATTTATACATAGTTTAATTCCAGTTCTAATACAGGCTTAAATGATTTTTTTTCCTCAATTTGGAGGACAATAATGAAACGAAAAAACCACTTTCATTTTTATCAATTTGTCAATAGTTGGTTCCGTCTATTCATTCCATTTAGCTCTTTTTTCATTATGTTTTTTCGTTGCTAATTTTGTTTGGCTTTGTTTCGATCTTGAACAATTTATAAAAATGTATATTTAATCAAATCAAATTCCTTTATCATTTATCAGTTTTGTAATCAGTATTTATTCGGAACTCAATAGCCAAGAACCCGTCTGTTCTGTCGATTTGAAGAGATAATGTTTTTACATTCTAACTTGAAATTCGAATTGTTTTCACTGCGAAAAACAAGACCATCCACAATTATTAGTATCCGGATTTTTTTTTTACGACACTGGAAACTTATAACTAACCATGCAGTCGTAGGTACCACTGCAAAAACGTTACTTTTCTTCCTCATAGCTTTCTGCTTTGTCTTAAGTCGACGTAACTGTTACTATACGAAATACCGTGATAGGGGATAAAACAATGGGGTAGAGGATTAGTGGTAGATCGGGAATGAAGCGTCCGAAGTGGTGAACGTTATTTATGAATTTCTGAAAAGAATCATAGTGTTCTACAGGGTGCGCCATCTTTTATATCGGTATGTAAACATTGAATAACTTTGAAAAAAAAAACAACTGATTTTTATATGTGAGGTATTTTTATTAAATTTGGTCCTTTAGAATTTATTTGGATTAGTTTTTGAAAATAACATCAATCAACTGCCTCTATTGGCCACAACAAAATAAGCCCTTTTTGCTGCGTTTTCCATTACTTTTTCGAGCATCTCGGGCGGTATAGCTATGATTTCGGCACGAATGTTTGCTTTGAGCTAGTCAATGGTCTGAGGCTTGCTGGCGGACACTTTGCTTTTCAAATAACCCCATAAAAAGAAGTCCGCAGGAGTCAAATCTGGAGATCTCGGTGGCCAGCCAATGTCGCCTCTTCGACATCAGACGTCCAGGGAATTTTCGTTGCAGAAACTGAATTGTTTCATTTGCAGTGTGGCATGGCGCACCGTCTTGTTGAAACCAGTAACCATCCAGATCTTTTTCACGCATTTGCGGGCAGACATAATGAGCTAACATCCACCGATATCGTTTTCCATCGACTGTTTCGTTTTGTCGGAAAAAAATGGCCAAATGATGGTTTTGGCGCAAACAGTCACATTTTGATCATGCAATGGATCTCGTGTGAATTCTCCGTTCCCCAAATGCGGCAATTTTGCTTATTAACGCCGCCAAAGAGTGTGAAATGGGCCTCGTCGGTCATCAAAATTTGCTTCCAAAAATCAGGTTCAGTGTCAACCATTCGAGCGACTGTTTGGCCGTATTCTAAGCGACATGAACGGTCTGTCGGCAATATTCTTCTGAAGTGACGTTTCCAAAACTTGTTCAATCAAGTCAATCTGTTGAAAAATGTCAAAGATATTCAATGTTTACATACCAACATAAAAGATGGCGCACCCTGTACATTACTAATACGTAGGGGCTCTGAACAATACATTCTTTTTAGTTTCTTGCCACATTAACTTTGGACTTATCGAATGTAAAGACAAAGTGCATCGAAATTTCGGCCTTGGTCTTGAAACTGAATATGCGAATTTTCCCAAGATGTGGTGGTAGGATTTTCCACGATAGCAAGCATTCTTCCATCGTAAATCTGTCGGAAAACTTCTAATACTATAATTAAGAACCTTGAAGTCATATAAATTACATGCTAATTTCATAAACATACAGAAATTGATAACATCGTATTATAATACATCTGGAATACATTTTCCTTCTTTCAATGTACCATGTCCAATTAATTTCATAAGTGGAGTATCACATAAAATTTTAAATAAATACATGCCAGTAAAAACAATTAGAAAAACCGTGAAGTAAGTCATTATATCGACGATTAAAATAGATGACGTTAGTTTCATTGATACCGAGTATGTACTACGTATCCCAACAAACATAACCGCCAATAATCTTACAATCGATAGCGTCATGATATCCCAGTTATCGCCTTCTATCGCTTACAAGAAATAATAAAGATAATCAGTCGTAGTTCTAATTGAAAGATAGATTGATATCTAATTTATGATCTAAGAGGTATCTTGAAGACCTGGACATTTTACGCAAAAATAGTATCGCAAGCGAGAATATTGTGTTATCGCGCGCGATAGATTAAGGTCGTATTCGAATACTTTGCTTCGTCTACGTCTAGTTATAACAGTTTATGACGTCAGACATGGCAAAGCTATCTCTGAATTCGTTTTTCGTGTCTTGACTACTTTTACGACAGCTGAGCTATCGTCAATCTTAGCAAACTTAAAAAACTTCAAATTTTTCTATTGAATTTAATTTAATTTTTGATTTATGAAGTGTCAAATAAGCAGCTGAGCTATTTTGACGGTTTATAATAATCTCTATATATAAAAATGAATGTTTGTCTGTTTGTCCTGTATAGGCTCCTAAACCACTCATCCAATTGCGATGAAACTTTGGTGATTTGTTGAAGGTACGCCCTCGATGGTTTCTGCGTTAACAAAATTATTTAACAGTTGGTGGTTCGCGAGTTATTTCAACATTTCAGTGTTTTTCATATGAGTAGTATAATATAATAGCAATGCTATGCTGTGACGTCAACATAGACGTAGACGATGCAAAGTATAAATATGAATACGTCCTAAGTATCATTAATAATATCGTAATATTGTCGCTTGCGATACAATTTTTTGCGTAAAATGTCCAGTACGACTGATTATCTTCGTTATTTCTTGTGAGCGATAGCAGGTGATAACTGGGATATATCACTACGAATATCGCTTATAATATTATCACCAGTTATATTTGCTGGGACCCTATTGCCATACGGCTTACTTCTGATTTCATTTAATGACGTTTCATTGATTATTTTTTTTCGATTAATTCAAAATAAGCTCGAATAAAATGCTGGTCTATTGTGTTGTTGTTTTGCCATAGTGATAAGATAAGAAACATAAAAAAATAAATAAATACAAAATTGAAAAAAAACCGTGTGACATAAAATTTATCATATTAGAAGTTCATTGGTACTAATTGATTTGGATTTTTTTCATTTATAGATTCTTCTGGCATGCTTGTGTCTAAGGCCAGATCTTTTGGTAAGTTCGCGTTCGAATAACACCAACAACAAAACAAAAATTCTAAAAACGATAAAAAAAAAATAATTAATTGCAATAAATAATCCAAAGACAAATAAATTGAATATTTTTCGCTGTTGCTTACATTGCCAAAACAAAACCGACTAAACAAAAAATATTTTCTTTTATTTTAAATTTTATTTTTTTTTTTTTAATAATTTCTTATCAACTATTGTGTCTAATTGTATAACAACAATTTTAAAAATATGCATCGTACTTAATTAGTATTAATTTTATGAACTGATTGATATTTTTACTATGCTTAAAATGCTGATGATTTTTGTGCCCAAAATAAACTCAAGAAATTCACGTTCGAATTCTTGAATACAAAACTTATCCAATTTTTTTTTTGCTATTGGAGGAACGCCTACTTATAAAAGAGAGTGTGTTAACGCAAAAATACCAAATATTTTGGCTAGTTTCATTTAGATTTCTTTTAACAACAAAACCAATGAAATCCTGGTCTTAGACATACGTTTTTCAGTTTTCTTATTTCCTAACTTGTTTGTTGTTTTTTTTTCGAGTCTTTCAATTACGTAAAATAAGTATTTTGTTTTCATACTAAATCTAACAGTATCATGTGTTTGGTGTGTGAATACATATTTTGATTAATGTTTAATCGTTTTTTAACTCTTAGAAAATACGTTTTAGTATTCGAAAATGATCCGCATTTGAAAATTACAGAGCCATTTATGATTTTCAAGTCCAATGGTATGCGGTATTACTTGTGTATTCTTCTATGGCGTCTCAGTCCACGGACTATTTAAATAATTTCATTTGAATACCAGCACAACTTCCAGAAACCTTTGTGCATTTTTTTAAAAAAATTCCCATTGTTTGATAGATTTTTATCTCATATAATATACTATTATTATGTTGTATTATTAAATTCAATAAAATAAGATCTAATATGTTTTTTATTACTTTATTTATCAATTTTGATACACGTATCTGTCTAATTTTTTTCTCAACTTAAGCTGTTATCGCTTTTTACCACAGAATTAGTTAGTGTTTAGCTCCTATACATTTCTGAGACACAATTAAAAGCAGTTCCTATGTCATATTTTTCTTAGAGCGGGTGGAATCCTTTAGTAGACTACAGCCCCGTTTACACGGAGATAGTTTTTGCGATAGCTGATGTCATGAAAGATACTGTCAAGATAACTCTCATCGTATAAACTGCATGATAGTTGCCGCCGCACTATCACGTTTGAGGAGACAGTTGATAGCACTATCGCAACATTTACTAAACTATCGTCGTGAATACCGAACTATCACGATTTTTGTACTTTCACAATACTTTTTTTTGTTGACTTGACTTGTGAAATAAATATAGATCGATTAATACGTATGCAGGCTGCGAACAAAATATTTCAGTTTTTGATAATATTATTGTGCAGTTATGGGAATTATTTCGGCGCGCTCACTATAGCTGGTGTCGCGATATAGCGCGCTATTGTACCATCGCGCGCATTACCTTCACTATAATTCCACCTTTAGTGTTGTCATGACTTGATGGTCTCAATTAACTATGCACTTATTTTATCCATTACTAACTGAATCGGCTGGCAACCTTGGAATACTTGAAAATTTCGCGATGATTTGTTTTAAAATGCTATCGATCGGAATCGCTCCGCAACCCTTTTTTTCATTTAGTGTAGTCGTAATCACAACTGATAGAAAGAATTGCTCGAATCTGCCTACATCTGAATCGGATTTCAAATTAATTTATAGAAACTTACAATATTCGAGTTCAGTCTTTTCTCTCGTTATGGTTGTTAATTTAACGAGAAAATTGCGTCATTGCTACAAAACTTAAGTGATTATGCTCTATGCTACCCAAACAAATTGTCTCTCAAGTTGTTGCTTTTATTATTCTGTGAAATATATATACCACATGCTGCTGGTAGCACACTATAGATGTAAATGTGTCGTCCGATGTCGTCTTGTGTTAGATATAGATTTTTTTTTTTAAATAAATCGAAAAAACCCCAATTAGTTTAGCATAATTAATAATTTAATTACGTACCATCCTCAATAGATATTCTTTCATCAAATTACTAAAATAGATTCGAATTAGAAATATGAAAAAGAAAAAATCATAATTATGTAGGTTACATACAATTGGAATTTTCGAAACGAGCACCAAGTACCGCAATATGGTTCCATCATTTTTTATCAGTTGCTACAAAGCTACGCAGTTACGTAGTGTACATATGTGTGTTAAACGTACCATTTGACCGATAGGAAGTCATGAACTACACCTTGGATTTCACGTGTTTTGTTATAGTTAGCCGCTGTATACAATTGGCGTTATTAAAGTCTATATTTAACTTTGACTGGATGGACAGAGAGAGGCAATGGTAATGCATATTCTTTTCATATCGGTACTTGGAGAGTTGTAGTTTGATTACATAAATTATTTCGTCTGCCAATTTATCATTAAAATTGTAAATTTTCAAAAAACTAATGTTAATCTCATTCCCATTTTCTCTTCCATTCATTAATTTATCATTTATATTTTTCGTCATACAATCAACACGTTTGACTGCAAATGTATGGGTCTACATTGTTTTCTACGATTAATCATGTCAGGGGTACATTTGATACTCGTATATGAATAAAGCAGCTAACATAAAAAAGTTAAAAAAAATTTCTCTATGACTAAACTTTTAATTGTTTATAAGAACAGAAAAAAAACAGCGAGCATATGACTGCATTCCAATTGATTGTGTATATCAATGCTTTATTTTATGATTATTTTTCATTATGCGCTGGCAACTCAGAAATATTGTGATACACCTGTACACTAAAAGTATCATTCCAGCAATTTGAGGTAACTATGCACTGAGACAATGTAAGGGCAATGAACATACCAACAATTCAGAAAAGTAACACCTCGATATTAATTATATATATGCATGTTTGTATGTATTAAATTTAATTAAGTGACAGGTTAGCGATAAGATAATGTTTTTTTTTCATAACATCCGAAAATATGAGCCTTTAATAATAGGGTTGTGTATGCCTTGGAGATAATTAACAGAAATGCAACTAGTAAATGTTTCAAAAACATTATTGGGAAGTTTTTTGTTTTAATTAAATCACAGTAACATTTGCTATTTATGAGCTTACGTGTAAACTACGTATTGGTCGTATCAAAAAATCAAATCGATTCAGTGAACTAAATGCCAACGTTCAAAGTACGCACATGGCATTATCTTCAGATATTAATCGAACTGAATCTAATTTATCAATGATTTTACAGGTATCTTAGAGGAATTCGTCGAATGCGTCTGGCCATTGGGAGAACAAGTATTCAGACCAGTGGTTTCTTAATCTGCTGCAAAACTGGTAACAAAAACAAACGTTTTTGACTTTTTATTAATTAACTTCCTTATCATTCTCATAAAAGTACGTTGTTCAGCTATTGATTTGTGGTTATAATTTAACTGACGTGGTACACACAATGTAACCAGATAGTCATCATTACAAATTCCAATCCGTTTTAAATTTCATGGAATAGTTAAATACGGAGAAAAAAATGAATGTAAGTCGCGTAGAAAAATGCGTTGGAAATACTGCGTGAGGATATTTGGTAATTTTATTTGTAAAGATAAGACGCACGCGATGTAGGTAATGAGTTCCAGTATCGTAGCAGTATTGCCCCGACTGAAATCGATCGATGCCTTGCCCACTGCCATTGAGACGTCTGAAATCCTTTACTAGGAAGGTCATTTTTAAATTAGGATTAGATCTGGTGGAGCTGTTTCATAAAAGAGTTATAAAGGGTTTTCCAATAAGGACTTGACAACTTTTTTTCAAAATAAAATGCAAACCATTTGAGATATTTCAAAAACTTTATTATCGGGTTGAAGTACAATCAAAACATTTATGAATGGAACTCGACTTCGTTCATATGGCCACCGCGGGCACGTTTGCAGCGGTCGATTCGTTGGACCCAATTTTCGATGACTCGGCACACATTTCGGCCGAAATGGCTGCTATTTCGTGTTCAATGTTGGCTCTGAGCTCTTCCAACGTCGTCGGCTTGTTGGCATAGACCAACGACTTGACGTGGCCCCAAAGAAAAAAGTCCAGAGGCGTTAAATCGCACGAACGAGGCGGCCAATCGACTGGTCCATTTCTTGAGATAACACGCTCATCAAACTTACTCTTCAATAAATCGATTGTAACGTGTGCTGTGTGGCTTGTGGCACCGTCCTGTTGACACCACATGTTGTCCAAGTCCATATCTTCCAATTCGGGCCAAAAATAATCGGTAATCATGGCGCGATAACGATTACCATTCACAGTAACGTGACGATCATTATCGTCGACGAAAAAATATGGCCCTATGACGCCGCCAGCATGCAAACCGCACCAAACAGTTATTTTTTGTGGATGAAGTGGTCTTTCATGAAGCACATGTGGATTTTCACCGGACCAATAACGCATATTTTGCTTATTGACGAACCCACTGAGCCAAAAATGAGCTTCGTCACTGAAGATGATTTTGCGATGAAATTGATCATCTTGGCGCATCTTTTCCAGAGCCCAATCGGAGAACGTACGTCGCTTCAAATGGTCCATCGGCTTCAATTCTTGAGTCAGCTTGATCTTGTATGGGTGTAAACCAAGATCCTTACGCAAAATTCGCCATAACGTGGTCTGGGCGATGCCCAACACTTGAGAACGCCGTGGAATTGACTGATTTGGATCATTTGCTACGGACGTTTCAACGGCAGCGATATTTTCGACACTTCGACCAACCCGTTGTCTCACTGGCACGGCAACATCACACAACGAATATGTAGACTCAAATTTTTGCACTAAACTTGTTACTGCCTGTCTACTAGGGCGAGAATTACGACCGAAAATCGGAGTTAACGCTCTTAAAGTAGCGGTCACCGACTCCGGATTTCTGTAGTAAATTTTTATAATTTGCAGACGTTGTTCCTTCGTGTACTTTACCATGATAAAAATGTTAAGTTTACTGAATAAATTGACAGTGACAGTTCGATGATTAGTGAAAGGGTGCGTTCACAAATTGAATTCAAAGTTGTCAAGTCCCTATTGGAAAACCCTTTATTAACTCATCGGCACCATTTTTCTCGAACTTTTGGTTAGTTACATTTTTTTGAAAAATTTTAACCAATCGGAATTTTCATGGCGGTGCGTTTTAGAAAAAGGTTTTGATTCCTATATCTCATGAACCGCTTATGCTGGGAGGTTGAAATTAAGAATTCATATACAGAATGTTTTGTTATTATAGTGCTTATTATAGTGGTCAAAAAACTGAGTAAAATACCCGTACGAACATATGCCCGTTTTCGAGATATGTCGTTTTAAACATTTTTGCTATTTCTGCCATTCATAACTTCCAAGCCGTTAATGGTATTTAAATTTTTTTCACTATAACAAGTAAAATACCGGACTCTTAAAAATTAGTCGATTTATTCATTTTGTTGTGGATCATACAACTGAAAAACGGGATCGCTAACCTTAAAATTTTATTCCTGGAATTATAAAAGTCTATTTCTTGGGTAACTATTTGATCGAAAGGTAATTGTCTTGCATATACAAGTTTTTAGTTTGGACGATTCGAACCAGATGTTCGCGCTTTTAAATAACTGCGTAGCCAATCAACCTACAACCAGCCTATCGCCCGATTGAAAGTCGTAAATCTGTGGGTGCTCTTATACAGGAGTTAGGCTAGGCTTAATAGACTTCTAGCAGGGAGTGGGGTGTCAGGAGATAAAAAATAAGGAGGTTATTTGAAATACTATATTTTTTAAGCTGTCATTCTCATAGTAATTTGCACCGCATCTCAGCATTAGATTAGATTTCATCGGAGTCGGAGGAATTCCTCCAAGCACCGCGACCAGTGGTCTATTGTGCTATACCTCATAGATGTTTTTCCAGTTTCAACCTAGAGGTCCTAACTCAGCTTTATTTCTCTTAGGAATTTATCAAGTTGGTGTAGGTCTATTTTTGCAATGGTACTATAGTCCACAAAGTGTTCTCCGAAACATTTGTGGCGCTGAGTTGCGACTGCCTCACAGCAGCACAGAATATGTTCAGATGTTTCTGCCTGCAGTTGGCAGAACCTGCAAAGGTTATCGTTTATGATTCCTATTCTTTTAAGATGATCTTTCAAGCACGAATGACCCGTGAGTATTCCCGTTATCACCCGTACTTTGTTTCTTTCAACCTGTAGAAGCTGTTTGCTTCTTTTAGTTGAGTGGTTCGGTATGAATCTTTTGGCCTGTCTAAGTCTGGGCAGTGTGGCCCAGTGTTGGCATTTCTTGTGTTCCTCCCATACCCTTATGCTCCTCTTAATGGAGCAGGTTGGGATTCCACTCTCTGGTCCAAGAGGGCGGACCGCTGCTCCGTCTCTTGCAAGTTGGTCTGCTATTTAGTTGCCCTCTATGCCCTCATGACCTGGTACCCAGTGCAAGAGGACTCTGTTGTTGGTACTAAGGATACATAATTTTTCTTGTCATTCCCACACCAGTTTTGAGTTTACTGTGTGTGCAGTCAAGGCTTTTATCGCTGCCTGACTATCTGTGAGAATGACTATGTTCTTATTTGAGAAACCCCTTTCGAGGTTTATTTCTATGGACGTAGATATAAACGATAGATAGAAAACGGTGGGATATTCACCGAGGGATTCCGTTATCCTGGCGCGAGGTCCGCTTATGCCAGCTCCGGTGCCTTCAGTCGTATTAGATCAATCGGATTTTGAAGCGATATCTCTTTGTCATATGGTCCACAGGCATGTCTAACATTTGAATGCTACTTCTAAGTCTGGATAGATTATTAGGTCCACTTTTTACTCTGGATGGGTTGCCGTTTAATTCGTTTCTCATCGCGGCTAATCTTGCCTGCGATTCGATATAGATGTGCACCGGAGTCAGATCTAAAAGAACCTCCATAGCTGCCGTGGGGCAGGTGCTTATTGCTCCTGTCGTATTGGTACATGCCAACCTTTGGAGCTCAGCATTAACGTGAGTACGGCTTTGTGTTAGATCCATAGAGATATAAATACTGGAGACGACAACAAGCCGTTTTTGTATGAAGCACTTTGAAGCATTTTGCAGCAAAATTGAACGTTTTTGTATGGAGCGTTTGATGCCAGGTGGCAGTGAAATGCAAATAGTAGCCTAGTATTCAAATGTTTGGCGTCTTTTGTGTTCAAGACCGGAGTATAACATAAATGTGAGTAAGATGCTAATAGTAGCATAGTGATTATTGCCGGTCCTTTGCGAGGAATCGTCCGGCTTCAAAACAGTCGCTGCTCGTCATCTCCAGTACATATATCTCTATGGTTAGATCACAATCAGATTTTCCTAAACTCTATCGGGTTACTAATTTCCAAAACAATGATTGGGTAATTTTACACTGTTCAACGCCAACATATTTTGATCGTACAATAATTACTTCAATTAGAGATAAATATTAAATACCATGATTAATTTCGAATTTGATTTTTTTCATTATTATAATTATTTATAGCAATATCCACATGAACATTAAATTTTACCTTGAAAGTCTTAGAAATGAGCTCATCAGTCTCATCAATAATAATAATAATAATGCGAATATCTGAAGGGAAAGTCACATAACAGCAATACGTCTTTGAATGTAAACAAATGCAAAGTGTAGCCAAGACGTAGTTTTGGTTAGTTTTATTCGTCGTCTTTTTTTATTCACATATGTATATGTACTTGCGCGTGTAGCACCACCATCTCCACCTGATTATTTTCTTACAATGTATGGTCTTTCGAAAATTAACGTCTTGGTTTGGAATGTGCGGTTTTTGAAAGCTTTTACGATCTACTGCCCTATTGTGCACTACATACCTTTCATTTTCTTTTTATTCGAGTTTGCTACCTTTTTCACTTGAGGAATATCTTTCTTTTCTGTTTAAACCTTTTCAAATCTTATTTCATATTTAGTTTAAACTATTAAACAAATATATATGCCGTTGCTGTCTTACAATATCATCAATAGAAACAAATCTATTTAGTCATTATAATATTATCTCGTTTCTAGTTGTGAGAAAAAATAAGGTTACCGACCAAACAAAAAGCGAAGCAAATTGTTTTTTTTTTCCTTCTGTTTTTCGTTTTATTTTCATCGGTCTAAGAATACAAGTTTTGAGTATATTTTGCAATCTATTTTTACTCAGTCGAAACAAAATTTTCCTTTAGTAATCACGTTTGCTGCATAGGCTGTTTTCATCGTCATCATCGTGAAATGTATTAAGTGCAACACAACGCAAATTAAACTTATATGAGAAATAGGGGCATGTGTTTACAGCGTGTGCTTTACGAATTTATATGGACATACAGTACCTAGACGCATAAAACAAAACGTTTCATATATTTAGTTAATAAAATAATAAATAAATTGATTAAGTAAAGTACAAAGGTTCGAAAGAAAATCAGAGTATAATTAGATTTAAATACGAGTATGATGGGAAGTCATGAGTTTAAATTTGTTTTTTTATTAATTAATTAGGAATTAAAGGTAAAATCGAGTATATAGTCAATTTTATAAGCTACTGTAAAAGCAACCTAGAATAGGATGGTAGCCACTGTTAATATACTGAACGACTCTTTAAGCTTTAGCGTCTTGCATTTTTTTTAATTCTTCAATACAAACTAGATCGTATGAAAGTCGTATAACACATGTAGAATTTTGGGAAACGATATCCGTGGTCACCTATATGCTTATACGTATAATTTATACGAACATTATACGTGAAATATATGCAGTTCTTCTACGTATAATATTTTAGGTGTTTACACGTAAAATCCGGACAATCTAAATCATCTGGACTCTGCTAAATTCTTCAATCCTCTTTTGTTGCTATTATAACAGGCCACTGCTAGCTGAACGAGCATATATGGGGGATGAAAATCCCTGCTTTTGCTCGAACACAACTGGTCACATTGGGTGCTAACTTCATAAGAAATAAGGAGCTCATAGATCTTGACCTAGTCAATATGTTGAACTTCATCACAAAATCGAACCGGCTTGGGTAAATTTAAAGATTCCTTAAATAAAGAACCGGCTTTTGAGAAAGAGGAAGCAGCCGCATAGTATTATGCTTGCATACTGGGATGGTAGAAACTAAGCCACTTTGCTAAGTGGCACTATTTCATGAGGTGTGCGCACGAAATAGTTTAATCCGATAAAAAAGTGTGTACTTTGCCCGATTGAAAAGTTTCTAATGTGGCGCTTATCCTGAATATGAATATCGATTAAATCATTCCAAATCTTTTTTTTTACCTTGAGCTCGATTTATTTGTTATTTTTTTCACGTCGCATTCTTAACTCGACTCTTATCAAGAGAGCGAAGATAGCATACCATAATTCGTATATTCATAACCGTAAATTTACGACTATATATTCGAAATTAATTCTAAACTATACTAGAAGAATCTGTTGCAAATTGTGTCGCAGATGGCTTATCGAACGTATTAATTAAAAATATTTGATTTGAATTAGAGATAAATGAATAGAATGTGACAATTCTAACAAAAATTAATTGGAAAATTTTCCGGCTTTTTTTCAGCCGTACTCGATGTCTGTCTGAATTCTTTAAAAATTATTGAATAATTAAAGATACGAAATCATGCTAAACTGCAAATTGCCTTATACCTACATCACCAATTTTTATTTTTCAATGTAAACATAAATATTAATATTGCTAATTGAAGGCTTTACAAGCGCGATGCCACTATACCGATACAAATAGTGACCGATGAATATCATCTGTTTAATGGAAGACAAAACTGGTCTATGACCGTTATATTAGGTGCTAAATTTGCTTATTATAATGTTTATGGAGTTGTGTTACAGTAAGGTGTGATTTTTGATGTAATGAAAATAGTTTCTACTTTGCCCTTTTTATGACGTGTTGAGTTGGTTCTTTTTGTTCACAATTTCCACTGGTATCACTTCTGTTGCCTAGTTCAAAAGTGATTTTAATTTTTGTGTTCTTTGTGGTTTCGAGATTTCCTGTTTGGATTTTTTTTCTATTCCTTAATTCTGTAAAAATTTGAGTATTCATCGATCTACTCAGTCTGTGCATCCCTTTCCAGTAACCAATTTCACATGAGAGTTGCGTCGTCAAAAATTGTCAAAATTTATTTTATTGCATATCTTGGAAGCGGACATTCATACGAAACTTTTGGTTCAACCCCCTTCCTTAACGATAAGTGGAAGTGTGTTTTTTACATTTTGACAATTTGTTAAAAAGTTTTCTTTGAGCATTTTTTGATCATTTTTCTTACATAATTCTTTAGATAAGAACAGAAATTACTTGGCTCTTGCATATCGGTCTTTTTACGATTGCCATAGAGAAATTTATGGATGCAAGAAGTTACAGAAACGGGCTTGCATACTTATGAGAACATAGGAAAAGAATTTATATTTGGCTTCAAGCGATTGAGTAAAAACTTCACAAATTAGTGGATTGTAAAATTTATTCGGTTCAGATATAAATAAAATCTCGGCAAGTACACAGAAAAGCAACAAATGGATACCGACCTTTATGATGAACTCGTTGAATCTGTTCCTTTAACTCCCAAATAATAATAATATCTAGTCTATCGAAGCGATGCGATATCTCAGCTGTCATCGCGACACAACGCTCTACTACAATTTTATCTTAATAAGCTGTGACCAAATGATTATTATCCAAGAATCTTATCTTTACACTCTATTCTCAATTTGATCCAAAAATATTTTCTACATTTGTGCTGCGGTACGGCATCAATCCGCAAAAAATTATTTGAACTGTAAATGCAGTCTCGCTAGATTGGAGGGAGTTCTAAGTAATTCGCACTTTTAACAACCAAGGAAAAACAATCAAAAACTATTAAGTTCACGACAATATGTATAACTACTCTGTTAAATTTTTACGGCATCGATTACTCAATTCGATTTGGTTTTCTCGTACCTACTGATGAAATTTTTTTTAAAATAAGCCGTCGTAGTGTCAGCACAAATACATTCTGTCAAACTAATAAAAAAACAAATTTAATTGGTTTATTTTGATATTTGTATCTTCTCAATCTTACAAGTTTTCGTAAAGTCTGTCGTCGTGCGTATTCATATAGTTATCAAAAAAAGACAATAACAAAAACCCCACGTAATTCGCCAGTAGATATAAAATATCTCGTATCCTATTCCGCCCTTTTACATCTACGCATAAAATTGTCGTTTAATTAACCAATTAATTTATCTTATGTTCTTTAAAGTGCTCTTAAAAATTTTATGTAGCTTTTTCTCTATGCATCAAGTTATGAATACCGAAACCCGAAATACAAGCCATCGTGTGATTGATGTAAAGTTTTATTAATACTCTTGTGTGACTTTCAGAAATAGTGCCATTGCCTAAATGAAAAATTAAAAGTGTTTTGTGTTTCCTTTATGTGCTTTCTTAGCATTACATAAAAAAAAACCTAGTTATTGTTCCTTGATCCTTATCTTATTTAAAAAAATGAATTCTGTTAATATTAAATTTTGTTTTTATTTTTCAGGATGAAATTCCCGATTCTGGTTCTGAAAGTTGCGGAAATGATGTGGAAGGGAACGATGATGAAGACGACGGTGACGATGAGGATGAGGACGAAGACGACGAGGTGCGAGAAGCCAACGAAGGCAACTTTTTGCTTCATAATACTGCAGTTGATCATAGTAGGAAATTAACGGAACTATTTGAAGCAGCTGGTAATTTATTTTTAAAAAAATTTTGAACTAATATCTAATTAACATTTGTCACTTTTATAATTTAATCTGATAGCCAGAGCAAATGCTTTGAAAGCAAATGTGGTCTTGTCTAGTAGTTGCAGTCGTTACGGGCATTGAACTACACGTTTTTTTCTACTGTAGATAATCGGCTTTTCAATTGGTTCTTCCTCCTAAAAAAACTCGGGTGAATTTTTTCTTAAAAAAGTTGAAACCAAAAATCATATCTCATACCCATTTAACATTTTCATCGGGATACATTCTCATTTTCGTTTTCACACGACATATTTCCAAAATTGATAGGTCGTCAAATTTAAGTCTTTCCATTCCATGTCTTGATAAAATTTATCACTGTCCGGATGAAACTGAAATTCATGTTTTATTTTCGATTCCGAACCGCTACTACTTTTTTTAGTATCACCGATTAATTTTTCACGGTGTATATAGAGGTATTTATAATCTGACATGTAAATTGTCCGTATCATTATACTAGAATTTTGTTCTGAATTTCTTCAGACAATAATAAACGTACAACTAAAAATAGATTATTTAGAAAATTTTATTCACCTTACCTGGCTTACTATTATGCGATTATATTAGGGAGCAGTCAATTCTATAAAGTGAATATTTTTCAAGGAGAAAGAGAAGATAATTTTTCGAGAATGTTTTTCATTCTGACTTTGATATTGGTAGAGAAAAGAAAAGCCACGGGACCTGACAAAAGCAAGAATTTTAATGTAAATCCTTTCATACATGCGATTGGTCTCGATCATATTCATCATACTTGACAATGAGTTACGTATTATTTTAACATTGAAGACTGTTTGTCTTTTGTAAAGCATTTAAAATGACTGTGGTTACGTAATATGTTACGATACTCGATGGTATATTTATTACCCGATTGTTAATAACGTGAGTCCTCTCTTGTTGTAATTTTGACTGATTGCTATTGATTCCAGTTCTCTCTGTGCTTTGACAAATATGGCTACTTTGCCCGGTTTATTTTAATTACAAATTTTTAGTTTCTATCTGATTTTTAATTGCTTCAGAGGACATGATTGAGCTTCAGCTCTTACCTGCCGACACCATACTAAGTTTTACTAGATTTAGTTAAATTTTTTTTCGAAACGTTTCGCTATGAATCTTGAATTTGCTTCTCAATTGTACTTGACTTCTAAGAGACGACTCGATTTCGTTCTTTAACTCTTTGCTCAAAACAATAATAACGGTGCACAAGTTTTTAAAAATTTACTTTTAAAATTCAAAGGCTCCCGATTATTTTAATCAGCTCCAAAAAAATGTATGACCTGAACATAATTTGGTGAATGGTGAGTTGTTTTTACCCAGACATTATCCAAAAATGAAAAAGAAAAGTGTTACTGGCAAACAATGCCTGATATCCGTTCACACTTCAAAATATTTCTCTTGCGTTTACGCAAGAATTGGGTCCAATCAACATCAAATTTGCAGATAATAGTCACATTTAAAATGCGAATAAATACATAGACATGATTTGTTCATCTTGGCCTTTAGGGATTTCATTAATAAACTTTATGTACTCTTAATTATATTGTGGTCACAATTCACATACACAAACGTTTAAGCGAAGGAGGATGACAAAGACGTCAACACCCACATTTCATAATATATCAAATTCGTTTGTTCAACGTGCAACTCTAGCCATTCATTCCAAAACAATTACCGAAAGCTTTATTATGGTTATACTTCGACCACAAAATTTCAGTTCCGAATTTCTCATGGTCTACAGAGGCGACTTGGGATTAATTTAATAAAAAACAATCATTTGGAAAGACGAAGTTTGCCCGACCGACAGGAATTGTTTACAATTAACGTACCTTGTCAATTTATCTTATATGCATCTTGGGAACAGTTTCTTGTCGACAGGATCACATCTTTTATAAAGTGCTTTCCATCCTAAGCGTTGATCACACAACACAAATTAACACATGTAGTTATATGGGATTTTCTTAGTGTTTATTAATAGGAAAAAATCAACTACAAAATACTTTCTATATCTTAAACTTTGGATGTTGGTCTAATAGTTTTTTTTCTTTTTTACTTTCAGCCAATGACAAAGCTCCTGTTTTGCGGCATGCTACGCTAGCTATCGATGAAGCAACACAAGCTTTAACGAAAATGCGAGGCGCAAATAGCCCCAAAGAAAAGACGTAAGTTAAAAAGAACATTTAATTTATATATAATGTTGAAATTTTCCAAATTACGAATTTTTTTTCCAAAATTCTTTAGTATTTTTTCCCGAACACTGATTGCTGCCTGTAATGATAACGATGTTACGACAGTTAGGCAACTACTAGGGAAAAACACTAATATTCCAATTAATGAGTCAACGGAAGATGGGGAATCCCTTCTATCGATGGCTTGTTCTGCAGGCTACTATGAACTAGCACAGGTAAGGAAACTTTGAATTTAATGCTTTTATTGAAGATGGTTTATATTAATTTTTTTTGTTGAATAGGTGTTGTTAGCCATGTCGGCAGCCCAAGTCGAAGATAAAGGACAAAAAGAGTGCACACCACTAATGGAAGCTGCATCTGCAGGTCATATTGATATAATCCGACTTTTGATTAGTCACAAGGCCGATGTGAATGCACAGTGTTCAACTGGAAATACGCCATTAATGTTTGCCTGTTGTGGAGGTCATGTCGAGGCTGTCCGAGAACTTTTGAGGAATGGCGCCAATGTGGAAGATCAAAACGAGAACGGCCACACACCTCTAATGGAAGCAGCATCGGCAGGACATGTTGAAGTTGCCAAGGTATGTATGCCTTCGAAAGTAAATGAATAGATAGTAAAATGGCTTTGCATATGATTAGAATCCGAGATAGGAAGCTTTGAGTCAATGTGTCGAGTTTTAGTAAAATATGATTCCGCTTCTGATTCGGTTAGTGACTTCGTTTGATCTTATCTGATGCGCATTTTCCATTTGCTTTCTATGAAATAAACTTATTTTCTTGTTACTAATAGTTTTGGGAATAATTTCGCAGATATTGTTGGAGCATGGCGCAGGTATAAATACGCATTCTAACGAATTCAAAGAAAGCGCCTTAACACTCGCTTGCTACAAGGGTCACCTGAACATGGTAAGATTTTTGTTGCAAGCCGGCGCCGATCAAGAACACAAAACTGACGAAATGCACACCGCTCTAATGGAAGCTTCAATGGATGGCCATGTTGAAGTAGCCCGACTTCTGCTTGATTCAGGCGCACAAGTTAATATGCCGACCGATTCGTTCGAGTCGCCATTGACACTTGCTGCCTGCGGTGGTCATGTCGAACTCGCTACTTTATTGATAGATCGCGGTGCGAATATTGAAGAAGTAAACGACGAAGGCTATACACCGTTAATGGAGGCAGCTCGAGAAGGTCACGAAGATATGGTTGCATTGTTGTTGACTAAAGGCGCTAATATAAATGCTACTACGGAAGAAACACAAGAGACGGCATTAACATTAGCCTGTTGTGGAGGTTTTATGGAAGTTGCAGAGTTCCTAATAAAACGTGGAGCGGACTTGGAATTAGGTGCATCCACGCCTCTAATGGAAGCCGCTCAAGAAGGCCACACTGAACTTGTACGATTTCTTCTCGAAAACGGAGCAAATGTCCACGCTCAAACCCAAACCGGTGATACGGCTCTAACGCATGCTTGTGAAAATGGTCATACAGATGCTGCCGAGGTGCTGTTGTATTACGGCGCCGAATTAGAACACGAATCGGAAGGTGGTCGTACGCCGCTTATGAAAGCATGTCGTGCCGGTCATATCTGTACCGTTAAGTTTCTAATTAGTAAGGGAGCTAATGTTAATAAGCAAACAACCAGCAATGATCAAACAGCTTTATCGTTGGCTTGTGCCGGTGGACATCAACCAGTGGTCGAGCTCCTATTGAAAAGTGGAGCCGATCCGTGTCACAAGTTAAAAGACAGTAGTACTATGTTAATTGAGGCATCGAAAGGCGGACATATACGCGTCGTTGAAACCTTATTCAAGTACGAACATTTTACACTTAATCATCCGGTTAATACTGCACCAGTGGCCTTGAGCGACTGTATCCCAACATTCAATTTATCGATTCCAAAACAACTGCAACTAAGCGCACCGCCCGGTCTTCATGACGTACCCGAAGCCGTTCGAGTTTTAAATCAACAAAAATTATTCCAACAACAATTTCACTCGCTTGAATATCTGGATGATCCATTGATCACAGCTACACCCGACGAGTATGTTATCGGTCCGAATTTACGAAATACACAGCAACAACAACAGCAGCAGCAACAACAACAACAACAGCAGCAGCAGCAAAACGACCCAATTTTCAATAAAATGCGTTTATTTCCTATGCATACAGCCGGCTTGGAAGACGGATTGGCACATGGTTTATCACAATCCGGCATTGTCAATCAGATTTTGAGCCAAACAAAACAACAGCACAGCAGTAACAATCCGAATAATACAGCCAATATTCAGACCAACATTAACAATTCATCTACGAATAATAACGTGAATAATACTAACAACCAAAATAACAATACGACGAATCTAACCAAGCAAAAGAGTTTGTTGCGTAAGAATCGACAAGCGCCGGCACCTTTCGAATTAAATCTAACTAGTTCCGAGGCGCAACAAGTTCGATCTCAGCCATTGGGCGAAGACGATAGTTCGATATTAACGTATACGAATATGACGCCGTTAGAAGAACAACAGGAACAGCAGCAGCAACGAAAAATAATTGAAGAATTTCAGAAGGTAATCGAATGTCGATAAAAAATTTGTAAAAGTTCGATATAAGAAAATCAATTTTGTTTCTTACACAGCTGGACAGTTCATTTCAAAAGGCTAATATTCAACTGGTATGTGATGCGAACGGACCACCTTCAACACTCTTACCGTCGGCTTATGTTGATCTAACTACAGCACCGGGACAAGGTAATGTTCAGTCATGTTCTTTTTCCTTATCGACTTCACTACTTGTAGTAATTAGAAACTTTATACATACCATCTTCCAAAAAACATTGTTATGTGTGCACAGGAATTTTGAATAGTGCAGACAGCATGAATTTTGCTGCTTCTAATGGGACACCCATGATGGGTGCTAATCCTACAGGAGCTACTACCATGCAGTCAGCAACACTTGCTTCTCTTGTTTCAGGCAAGTTGCATTTTATAATATACGTTTCTTTTTTTATTATTATAAATTTTTCATTTGAAATATTTTAAACAAACAAAATAAATATCAATTTCGTTTTGACATGTTATACATATTGAGAACTTATAAATAATGAGTTTATGTAGTTTTTGAAGTGTGTATGTAAGATGGTAATAGTGCCCATCCCATACATTGTTCAATTGATTATCTGGTGTTTGATTACGACAGAGCACGCTACGCTAGTCTTATGTATTTTTGCTATTTCAACAAAATTTATAAACCAGCCATATTTTTATTTATTTTTAAATATGGCCCGACATTTCAAATGGTAGCGTTTTCCATTAAATTATCGATGTTAATTTTCGTACAGGTAAAAAGGGCGAAATTACATTATGAACCGTAGCTCAGAATATTGAAACGTATTCAAATTGTTTGTATGATTGGCTACGGGAGGCATGGTGGTTTTCCTATTGAAAGGTTATGGTCACATAACTGAGAGAATTTGGATCAATAAAAAAGAAGTGTTAATTTTTCCAAAAAACATTGTGTACGGATCTGATTATTAGTTTATTATTATTTTTCTCGATCAAAGAAGGCTTTGTAGGTCGGACGTAACAGCATGTTTGCCCCAAACACTACTTCTAGTGTAGTCCTTCATCGTTATATTGTACTGACTGTCCCACTTGCTCTTTATTTCCTGCTAGTCTTTAACAGTAAGCACATGTGGGCTTCTCTGACCAGTTCTATCTTCTTATGCCCTGAATACATGTTGGGCGAACCAATGCAAATGCAGTCAAGTGCCAACATCTGAACAGTCCACTTGTGTGCGTTGGCTATCACTTGTCGACGGTGGTGCGACTTCGCCGCTGTGTCGGTTTTTTTTACCACAAGGCTTAACACTAAACAGTTGACAATTGACAACTAAGCTTACGAACCACGGCCAACGTGTGGACGGCAGCACGCTGGCGTTTGCCTGCATTTGTCGGACTTCGCGCTGGCCTACTTTGGACCAATATGTATTTGGGCATGAGATACACCAAACTACCTGGGTATTGTAGTGACGCTGTTCAGAGCTTCAATTTGTCTTTTCACTCCGGTCTCCAAGGTCACTGAAAAATAATTAGCCACTACTTATCATAAATGCAAAAGACCGAAGAAACCATTTCACAGTAATTAGGGTACTGCTAAGTTTCAAATTAGCACTCGTTTTATTTTTCTAATATAATCGTTTTATTTTTCTAATATAATTCAAATTGCACTCTTCACTTTCGGGAACGCAGAATATGGCAACATTGTACTCTACTGTCGAATGGATAATCTCTCTGTGGGCAATGTTTTCAAAGATTACATAAACTTTATTCAATTTAATGATTTATAAAATAATAAGTAACTGGTATTTTTGTTTAAGTTTAATGCCGTGATTGTATTTGTCTGGAACTTTATGAGAGTGCTAGTGTAGGCGGTTACTGGTTCTCTATTATAAAAGTAAGGAACCAGAACTCTGTAATTCTGCGCAAACAATATTTTTACTGATATCTCTAATACTTAGATCACACACCTCATAATTATATTTTATTATGTTCGTACATTAACATATCAAATATAGAATTCGGTATAGGGATCATTTTTATGAATGTTTGTAATTGTTTGAAGCACATTTTTGTACATATATTAACTTTGTCGAAACAAAAATAATGTAAACATAGCCCTTTCATATCCCGCATTGTATGTAAAAGTTTACAAAATTAATCGGAAACATTTCGTAAACTTATACAGGAGCAAATAAGGCAGGCGAGCCAAATAATTCCTTTTTACTTGCTACCGCATCTTTGCCAACTATACAAACTTCAGCCACACCATCAACATCATCTGGAATTGGTTCAATTCATCCAAATCAGCTTTTTACAGCAATTCAACCGAATACTGCAGCTGCTGCCGGTGGTTCTGTATCAACTGCTTCGCCAACAGTCCAAGCAGCGCCAACGCCAACGCAAATAACAACACCATCAGAAGTATCCCAAAGTACAGCTATAAGCGATCGACCCAAGGTAAAGCCGGTCTCAAAGAAGGACGGAAAGAACTTACGTAAAGCTGCAACAGTTCTTCAGCAAAACCAAATGGTCTCCATCTACAATAATTTAGTAATGAACAATTAATTTCGAAGTGTTGGGAATTAAATTTGACTAAAACAATCCTCTATATATGCAGCCTTTGCTACTGACTACCGAGCCCAGTTATCAGTCGCATCACCAAACCGTAAATAATGCTCCAGCCGTTTTGGCAACCGTTGGCGGTGGTATAATGGCGGATGCCCAACAAATCCTAAATCCGGGATCTCAACAACAGCAGCAATCGAACATTAATATCAATTCGCAAGAAGCCATCACAACTTCGATATTACAACCAAGGCAACTTCAAACCGCTTACGATATGAAGCAGCACGACAATCTTTACGGGAATATAATAAGCGAAATGATGGCTTCATCGGCAACCACATCCTCGTCGTCCAGCTCTGATTCGGCAGCATCGTCAACGACTGATCACGAGGATCAACTGAGTAAATTGGCGATAAATTGTCAGTGGAATCGAAAAGTTTTGCAAATGGTTGCTCAGATGCCAAACTATCCATTGCAAATAGCTCAACGCTTAATCGATCAACCGAAATCCCCATCGGAAACTCCACCATTGGGTGACGATGAAAACGAAATCGAAAACGAAACCAAAACACCCGATTCACCTACTAAAACTACTAGTAAGTGTGAAAAATAATAATCATAACAAAACATAACCAACAGAAAACGATTTTCAACAAAATATTTTTCTTAACTTTTCTTCTCATTGCATTTGACTTGATTGTGCGCGTATTGGTGGACATTCTCTAGCAAATTTTATTCTTGAAGATTCCGACTATGTCGATCTACCGCGCGTTTTTCACGAAGCAGCCGTTCATGAATTTCGAACAGAATTAAATGCATCGGAAATCGTCCAAGTACTTCAGCCCATTTCGAACTTGATCCCTCATAAATCGGGATCTCTTAATAATGTTCAGCGACAGCTTAGTATTCAACAACCAGACAAATCACAACATGGCCAGGGTACTATTAGGTTTTTTATGACAAATGTAGCATTTGTATTCTATCGTAAAGTTTTCTTTGCAGGAACTTACATAACCCAGGACGAACATTTTCATATGTTTCCCGTCGAAGATTCTGATGGCGAAGCAATGGGTGATTGTGGAATTTATCCAGCTCTAGGTGAATCGCTCGAATCGTTTAGTGCCGAAGACGAAGTGAATCGTGAGCAAATTTGTAGCTATGAGTTAGGTCTAAGCGATTGTATGGAGGAAATATTGAATGTGTTCCAAGGAGATCCGACACTTCAGGTAAATATTTTATAAAAATTTCTCGACTTCATAATCATTACGTAGAACGTGTATTTTGTGTGAATTTTGATGATTTACAATTAGAATTTAATTTTAAAGGAAATTGCCACAAATCTTAATTGTCCGGAATTTGCCGAATACGGTATGCAAGCACTTTGTAAAAACCGTTGGACCGGACAATGGATACCGCCGCCACAACAATCTCAAGAAGCCGATATTTTACGTGGAAATTTCTGCTTAACTGACGATCCGAACGATCAGCGGCAGGCAAATCAAATAATTTTAGACGAGAAACTCATGCAACAAATGCAAAATCGTTTCTCTGTCGAAGAAATGCAAATTATTAATCAATATCAAAATCAACAAGCAACGCTATCGTTGATACCAGCATCGGAATTAGAACAGCAACAACCGCCCAACATTGAAATCCAGTCACTGCCAGCCCAAACGGGCATACTTCAAACACAACAATCTCAATCGGATGCCACAACAAATAATTCATCAAACATTTCATCATCGCTAGTTCAAGCCGCATCGACTGGTATTCAACAATCGCAACAAATCTTACAAGAGCAGCAACAACAACAAGTCCAAGCTTTGTCTGGTGACGCCCAACAACAGACAAAATTTGTATTCAATGTTGACACTGATAAACCATCTCAATCACTTCAATTATTATTCCAATTACCGCCAGTACAACAAGGTCAAGCCCAATCACAACCACAAGCAGCCGCTGCTATTTCAGCCCAACAACAGCAGCAGCAACTAATTGGAATATCACCTACGATTCCTGATGTGGCGAACGCTGTACGCCATCATGTTCAAACGCAATTATCGCAACAACAACAAATTCAGCAACTACAACACTGTGCACAACATTCACAGGTAAGATCATATTTAAGATCGGAAGCCGTTTAAAAACTCAGTGTATCGCAAAGATCCCTATTTAGAAAAAGAAAAGATGTTTCTCGTTAACTGCTGGTTAGAAAAATGTAACCAAGCAACGATCCAAAAATCTAACTTTTTCAATTTTGTGGATACACACTGCGACGCTGTTGTTCCTTGTATCTCGTCATATTACAAATCCAGAGTATTGTGGTATTCACAACAAACCAGTTAAAAATAAAAGACCCATTTTTGCGTCTGGAAAACGGCGCTAAGCATACAATTTGTTGATATTCAATTCGATCTTGTCTTTTCAAACGAAAAATTGCTTTTCTTTGCATAAAAGAACTAAACTAAACCCAGATCTCTTGAGTTTCAACCTAAAGATCATCTTTTAATTTTATTTTCCAAACAATTTTTCTAATTGGTGCAGTTCTGTTTTTTCAATGGCACATCTGTAGCGCAGAGATTATCTTCTGATGTTCGTTATTTAATCAAACTAAACCGAATTTCTTTTTGACCAACAGCAAGTTCAAGTCGCTACACAGACACAACAACAACCTGCCCCAGGTTACGGTCCCGGCGTCGCATCTCAATTTTGTGCCTCAAATACAACATCAATAGGCGATGGCGGCAATCTTGTTACCGAGCAAGCTGCAAATCTTGCCAAAGCCAACGGCACTACAACGGGAGCAGCCAAAAAAACTATTGATAAAATATCTCGAAAGGAACGAAATAAATATACTGTGATGCGTCAAGCGCCAGCTGGTAGCCAAGGTAAAAAAACGCGATGACAGTTTAGACTTATCAGCGAATATTATTAACAAATTTTTACATTTAGCTAACACCACCCAACAATATACGCCGCAAGGAACAACACCGGGAGCTGATAAAACAATCGATGTTGACTCTGAAACGGATTCGAATCACGACACAGCCTTAACGTTAGCTTGTGCCGGAGGCCACGAAGAATTAGTTGATCTGCTAATTAATCGAGGGGCCAATATTGAGCATCGTGATAAGAAAGGATTCACTCCGTTGATTCTTGCTGCTACAGCTGGGCACGAGAAAGTGGTTGATATTCTATTGAAGCATAACGCTGATTTGGAAGCACAATCGGAACGAACTAAAGATACTCCTCTATCTTTGGCATGCTCAGGAGGACGATATGAAGTTGTTGAACTCTTACTTAACGTAGGTTCGAATAAGGAACATCGCAATGTATCAGACTACACGCCTCTTAGCTTAGCAGCAAGCGGTGGTTATGTTAACATCATTAAATTACTTTTGAATCATGGGGCGGAAATAAACTCGCGTACGGGAAGCAAGTTGGGAATATCGCCACTAATGTTGGCCGCTATGAATGGTCATACAGCTGCTGTGAAATTATTACTTGATATGGGATCCGATATAAATGCCCAAATCGAGACAAACCGAAATACTGCTTTGACCCTTGCTTGCTTTCAAGGTCGTCATGAAGTGGTAAGTCTTCTATTGGATCGAAAGGCCAACGTTGAGCATCGTGCAAAAACTGGTCTAACTCCTTTGATGGAAGCTGCTTCAGGTGGTTATATTGAGGTAAGTACTTGTGATTTTTTTTTTTTTTATTAACGTACGTTTCACAATAATTTTAAATAGGTTGGAAGAGTCCTTCTTGATAAGGGCGCTGATGTAAATGCTGCGCCAGTACCAACGTCTCGTGATACAGCTCTGACAATTGCTGCCGACAAAGGTCATTTGAAGTTTGTGGAATTATTACTTTCACGCGCTGCAGCCGTAGAAGTTAAAAATCGAAAAGGCAATTCACCGTTGTGGTTAGCTGCCCATGGTGGTCATTTAGCTGTAGTTGAAATTCTGAATACGCATTGTGCTGACATTGATTCGCAAGATAATCGACGCGTTTCCTGTTTGATGGCTGCTTTTCGCAAGGGGCACACAAAAGTCGTCAAGTGGATGGTACAGCATGTCACACAATTCCCATCCGATCAGGAAATGACGAGGTACATTAATACTGTCGCGGTTTCCGATAAGGAATTGCTGGAAAAATGTTACGATTGCGTTAAAATTATCCGAGCAGCAAAGGAGGCTCAAGCCGTTAAGGCCAACAAGAATGCGTCCATACTTCTGGAAGAATTGGACATGGAACGGACTCGCGAAGAAAGTCGACGTGCAGCGGCTGCTAGACGTCGAGAGCGTAAGAAGAAGAAGAAGCTTGAAAAGAAAGAGGAGAAACGAAAGATGATGGAAACTAACAATACAGAACCGGGTATTGATAAGGAATCTGATAAGGATGATGACAGCGATAAAGAGGAAGAAGAAGACAACGGTGAATCGAATCAGAATCATGACCGAGAAGAAGGAGACTCTGGAATCGACCAAGGTTCTTGTTCCAGTACTGATATGAAAGCGGCAAATGCTCAAGCCGATAAGAATAATAAATCAAAAAATAAAAAGAAGCAAAAGAATCAAAATGCTAATCAAGCTGCACCTGTTGTCGTCCCTGCTGCTCCTGTAGCCGGCAGTAGCGGTAATCGTGGATCCAGCAGTCCCATATTAGTTCAACCAGAAGAGCGAGTACCTCAGCCAGCCAAGAAGAAAGAGGAGGTGAACAATAATAAAACAAAGAGAGAGCCACAACCTGTCAATGCCAAAAATGAGGTAAAGAAACCCGTCGAAAAACAGCCTGAGAATGTAGTCAAAAAGGAAGAACCGAAAAAACGAGAAATACCAATCAAAGACGTATCCATTAAAAACAAAGAGAAGGAAAAAGAGAATTTGGCCCCGAAAGAAGAGCTTGCCAGTCGTCAACCGAAATCGATCGAAAAGAAGCCAGATATTGTTGTTGCCGCTACCAGTCAGATTCAAAAGCAGAATATAAATCAAGATACTCCTGCTGTCGCTGTAACGATCGCAACAATAGCACCAACATCTAATCGAAAGTCGCTCATATTTTCAGCCAGACATCCCGTCGACAATTCTGGAAAACAAGGTCCGGTCGGGTCGAAACGTGGCGAAGATGGCTGGAAGGAGGTTGTCCGGAAGAGTTCAATTCAACAGCAAACCGTTACCACTCCTTCCGCTCTCCCCGAAATGACTTGCAAGAAAGTTCAAGTTCCTGTCCATGCAATTTCGCGAGTTATTGGTCGTGCCGGCAGCAATATAAATGCGATTCGAGCATCGACCGGAGCGCATATTGAAGTCGAAAAGCAAGGTAAAGCTCAAAATGATAGGTGCATTACAATAAAAGGACTATCGGATGCAACGAAACAAGCGCATATTCTTATTACTGCTTTAATAAAAGATCCGGACGTAGATATTTTACAAATGTTACCACGACCCAATATAACCTCGAAACCATCGCCAGTTGTAGTGAACTCCTGGGATAAGAATAGTAATCCTCTTTTGGTGGTATTCACGTCAGAAAGTTCGACATCCGTTTCAAGTTCGTCGTCACAAAAGAGCGGCAAAACCACTCAATCTTCGTCGTTAGTCAGCGGAAAAATTACAACGACGCTAACATCAACAGGAAATAGTAAATCAGTTTCAACCTCATCTTCACGTACGCCAGGTTCGAAGCAAGGCTTTATACCTCCCGCCCAAAGTTCGCGGGTATCAGCTTCAATATCGTCTTCGACAGGAGGAACGCGACCAATAGGCGGTGAGAAGTCATCCGCCCAAAGTCGTATTTCAAATTCAGCCAGCAACGTTTTTCAGTCGTTGGATTCATTGAACAGCGGAACGAAAACGACCATGTCATACACCAATGCTATCATGTCGTTGAAGAACGCTGGCCCTAAACCTACATTGAATTCGACAAGTCAACATTCTGCACAGTCTGCCGGAACGTTTGCCTCGAAACTTACGACAAGTGGCGAGAAGAAACCCATCCAACCACCAAATCAAGCATCCAGCGCACAAGGATCCGTTTCGCATCCCGGAAAAACTTATTCATCATCGGATGAGTACATGTTTTACGGTAATATTTTGCCTGTCGGTGGCCGAAAAACGAACTTTATGTCGAAAAGTTTTTCGATGAAGCCGAACCTCTCAACTACGTTTACGTCGTCAACAGACACTGCGACAAATACTTCGACTAGCACAGGTCGTTCTATAACACCAATCGGTCCTCCATCGAATTCAAACCGTATATCCTCTCCATCTCTTCAACAAGTACCGCATAGCAGCAGCAACAACAACAATGTGTCTGAGCCAGCTCCAACATCATCTGCCGTAACAATGTCCGCTACATCTACAGCAATGCCTATTCAACCACCTGGAATGCCGCAATTGCAAACCAAAATTAGCCACGAGTACTCACTGTTTAACAGCTCCTACAATAATCAATGGGATTCGAAACAAATGTATGATCCCGGAGCAAACGACTCCCTACCAAAGGCCGATGCATCAAAAGCACCTGGGTACAATCGCGGAAATGTCATGAGCTCACCAGTTAGTTCAAAAACTTCAAGTAACTCGACCACACCGCCGGGAAGCTCTATTCAAACTTCCGGGCTACAGCAGCACTTAAATATCCTTCCAGTATCCGCAATCTCAGCTACATCACCGGGCGCTTCACATTCAGCTGCCTCCCAATCCGGAGCCGCAACACAAGTTGCACCTGAAGTTTATACAACCGCCTCGAATGAATTAAATTGCGTGTTAAAGCCAACAACTCAACCACCTATTCCACCCCCACCAGCCAGTGGTCTTGCTATTCAGCGGCCAATTATGAACAGTTCGATTCAAAACAGAAACGTGACATCACAAATGGACAGTTACGGACCGATCGGATCGAATTCTATGCGCGATCAAAGTCAAGCATCATCCAGAAATTATTTCGAACAGATGACCAACCAAAATCTAAACCAACAGCATTCGATGTCCTATCCAGATCCTATGCCTCAACAATATCATCAAAATATGGGAGTCAATCCTCTTCAATTGTCACGCCTTAATCCCCGAGCATCAGTATTCTCTCAACAGAATAAATCCTCGCAACAACAACAGCAGCAGCAGCAGCAACAACAACAACTCGGTGGAATGTTCCATCAAAGTGCAACAAACATCGGTTTAAATAGTTACCAAAAAATGCCTGTCGGTTCTCAGAACACTCTACCGCCATATAATCAGCTACCGGGTCGGCCACAATCACAGCCACAAGCCGGTTCAAATGCACGCTGGTTTTCATCGAATGAATACGGCTATGGTATGCCATCACGTGACATGTTGAATTTAGAGAATGGTCTGTCAATGGGTTCCGGTTCGCCGGCAATGTCACCAAATAATCCGCAACAGCCGCAGGTTAACGGTATTATATCGCAGCAAGCGAATCAACAACCACCACTAACCGACGATAGTCGAAAAATGCCACGACCAATAGGTACCGAACGGGCCAGTTGGAAATACAATAACTATCCGAATATGAATCCTGTTGAGCCGGATCCAAGCACTGCCACCGGTCAAATTCCACCGTGGATGATGGATAAGTCCCAAAATCAACCGATGCAACAGAATTGGCCAAAATCACATCAGCGGTTTTATGTTGGCGATATGCATCAGCAAGATCATTATCATGTAAGCGAATATATTTTTATTACACACCATCCTTAATTTTTTCGTTTGCCACGATCGTTTAGTTCTAGCTATCGATTTTGGTATTATCAGGTTTAGGATCCACCTGATAGCTCGAGGGTTTGGTTGCAACGAACCTTCAAACCATTTTGCATATTTATTTGTATCAATTTTTTTTTGTTTTTTGGAGTAGGTCTTTTCCGTTACTTTCTTGACTTCCTTATCCGCTCGTCAACAGTTTCATTCCGAGTGCATATCCGATTTAGAACCATATCTAATGAATTCTACTAATTTTTTTTGCCGATAACTTATACATCCAATCGGCGACAAATTACAAAAAAAAATTATAAAAATTTATTCTCTGCAAGTTTTCTTTGAATCAATTTTCCCTTCTACTAACGGAAAAAATATTTTGTTTTTTTTTATTTAGTTACCTATGGACTATCACAATTCAGTTCCACCGCCAACTGTAAATCCAGCCTTGAATTTAATGCAAACGATACAGTATCCACATTTTATCGGGCACGCTGGTGATATGCCTCCAATGCCAGAAAAAATAGAGCTCTGGGAGCATGATAAACACGTAAGTCATCCCCTTCGAAACTCCTTTATTTTAATAAAATGTTGAACTTGTTTTTTTTTTATCATATTTTAGGGATGGTCTTCAAACTGGACTAACTAAAAAAACATCAAATCGAATTTTAATCGCAACAAGAGATTGCAACACGATTTAATGTATAATCCAACAATGCAACAATATTGTAGTCACAGCTTTATTTTTGTGTGTGTGTGTTTAGTTAAAAAAAACTCGAGATACCGAAAAAAACCCTCCCCTTCACTCCTGCTTATTATATACACATCATTTATTCTATCAATTTCTGATTTCCTTTTTGTCTTTGTATACATAGAAACAAAATACCGATATCAGTTACTATTTATTATTATTTTTCATTCTAGTTTTTTGCGCACAAATATCGAATTTCTCGCGCTCGTAAAAACAAAACACAATAATGAAAAGAAATAATGTTTTTGTTACTCAATAAAATAAACATTTGTTCACATAATATTATAAATATAAACGAAAGAAAAAAGAAAAGTTTATGTTCGTTCGTTAACAGAATTATTGAAAGCAAGCAATGAAACAAAAAAAAAATTTTTAAGTTCAGTTAATAGTTTTTAATAATTTGTTTTCGATGTATTTTTCTAAATTTTTATTCTTTGTGGATAACGTCGTTATTTTTAGTGTGGTATAGTGACAAAATACCTGTGGATTTGTTGTTGATCAACATATTAATCGTATCAATAAAACAGATGACCACTAAATATTGTTGCGAAATTGTCAATAGCTCATTAAATGTTGGAACCAGTATAAAACAAATTTTTATCTCATCGTCGATCTTTAACAGGGAAAACTATTATTGATTTTCTCTTTATTATTTTACCTTTAAAATAACACTTAACAAATGATTCAGCTTTGCGAATTTCGTAGTAGTATAAAGAAGAAAAAAACAATTATATAAAAACGTTAACTTATCCACCTCCGACTTTTAATTGAAATTATGAAGAAAAAAGGAAAAAAATTAAATAAATAAGTAAATAAAATACATAGTAGTCATAAAATAAATATGCTATTCAATGGGTTTGAAAAATTAACTAATAAAAAAACGCGTATATAAAATTAATTAAAACATTTAAAGTAATTAAAAAACATGAAACATAGATTTAAATAAGAAAAACTAAAGTAAAGCACACACACATTATAAAAACATATTTAGAATCAAACTGATAGCTGCTAAAATAAAACAAAAATAGAAAAAAAAGAAAATATCTTAAACCATAATAACTACAAAAAAGCGCTTGGTGTTTAAAAATGGCATTTAGAAAAGTTTTGAACTAAACAAGAACCATCCCTCTACTTAATTGTCATTCGTTTGAATATTATCAAAACTACACACTGATTTTATGCTTGAATATAAACACTATTCTTCCTCTCCATTCAACAGAGACGAAATATTGTTTGTGTTTTAATTGAACTACAACTAATTTTTTTTTATTAAATCTTAAGAAAAAAGGGTATTATGGTTTTGTTTCCTTTTATATTCTTGTATTTTCTATTAGTTTCATATATACGAAAACAATAAAAAAAACACTATAAACATACATAAAATATAATATTGTCAGAAGTTAGGACTACGGTTTAATCATAAAAGGAACCCTCGCTCCTCCTCCCCAATTCGATGTAGATGCTAGTATTTTTGGGCATTTTTTATCATCATTGTACAGGAGATTATTTCATTAGATATCTTGCTTGGGAAAATATCATTGGCTGAGAAAGAAAGAAAAAAACAAAACGAAGAATGTTGGGGCGGTATTCGTTCCATTTAATTTCATTGCATGCATGCGCTTCATTAACGTGCGACGATCGGCTTAGAAGACGGTTTTTAATTTTGTAACCTTCCTGTGTTTTTTTTTTGATAGAATCAAATTAATTTTGCGATGTGTAACATTCTAGCTAAACATTTCAGAATGTATTGCAATTGTTTTTGATTTGGGCTAAAATATTGCAAACAATTTGAAATTGTTTTCGCGAATTACATAAATTTGTCTTTTTTTTTGTTTGATTCGGTACTAAACGAACCATGAGGCAGCTGTAGAATGTCCCGAATAGTTGGAATATATTTTAGTTTGGGCGCCAAGATATATTTCATAATTTCCAGAATTTTACGCGATAATTGTGAATCGATTTAGAAAAAAAACAGCGTTTTGTTTGTATATGCTTTATTCAGAAGTTCTTTTCAAATTATCGTCATACGCTTGTTTGGTTTTATTTCGCTGATTTCAACAAAAGCCAAGTAATTTTTTTTTGGGATGCGCGCGCGTATATTTACATTCAAATTTATTTTCATTATAAACATTACAAGGAAAAATTAAACAAAATGTTCTTTTGATTTCTTCAATACAAAGCAAAACAACAAAACATTTTAGGAAGTTTGATACTTTCATTTCAAAAAAAAAAAACAAATTGTTAACAAACAACAATTTTAAAACTTTGAATGAATAAAGGATATAAAAAAAATCAACATGATAAATGCTATGATAATGTAAAACAAACAGATGTTTTTGATTATTTCATGCGGAAGAAATGTTAAAAATATAAAAAAAATAAATAAAAAAAACAAAACAATGATTAAAAGAAACAACTTTTTTTTTATTATATTATAATATTATTAAAATATATTGAAACGATGCAAACAAGAGAAAAATTAAGAAAAAAAATTAAAATTACATACTTGAATTACTATTATATATTACAAACTATATTATTATATTATATATTATTATTGCATACAACAAACAAAATAAATGTTATTGGAAGTAATGGATATAGAAAATATATATACATAAATATATATTATAAAATAAATAAAAACAAAAAAAAATGATAAAGAAAAAATAATTATTAATATTAATAAAATAAAAAATGATTTAAAAAAAAAAACGTCAACTATATGATAATTTTTTTTCGTTCGGCTGTATGAAGACAAAACATATATACATCTTTATGCACTGTGAAATAATTAAAGAAAATGGAAAAAATACTTCTGTGTTTTAGATGTTTTCCAACTAGGTATTTTGCAGTTCAGTGATATTTGCCATCATTCCATTGTTAGTAGTGTGCAAAGAGACAATGAAGTTTATGATTTAAATTCTTTACCAACTAGGCTTGCGCATTTTAGTTCACTATAGCGACTGATCATTTGCAGTTCACGATCCGTCGCGAACTAGTTCGTTCTTTTAGTTCGCGGGAGTTCAGTGAAAGATTGTGTAGGAAAATGTGAAGAGTAGTTTCGGTTCCCGATCGATCGCGGAACTAGTTCGTTGTATTAGTTGGCGAGAGTGCAGTGAAAGATGATGTAGGCAAATGTGTAATACCGTCGTCTGGCACAATGTAATTACCTAAAAAAAAAGTCCTCGACAATACATGAAGGTGCGGCACTCACTGCCGACAACTTCCTTCATTTCAGTTTCAATGTTATGACCTAAAAAAAAGGTTCTCAGTGTGCAAGTATACGGCAATGCATAAATACTATCGAACTACGAGCGGGACTCATTGCGAACTACTTCCTCACTTTGAACTACACGCCAATGCATTAATACAAACGAACTAGGAGCGGAACTCACTGCGAACTAGTTCGGTCATTTCACTTATGGGAACGATCTTCCGAACTAGTTCGTTCGCAAACTACACAAGCCCATTTCCAACTCGCTTCGAACCGGAATTTTGTATTATGAGCCATTCCGCTATCGTGATTTATGATAATTCCGCTTTTGTACTGTGGTGGCTCAATTCCAATCGGTCGATTTAAGCAGATTTCAAAAATGTTTTCAACTGACTATCGACATATAGATAGTATAAAAAAAAAGTAATTTATTTGGTGGGAATATATTTATATTCTAGATGAAATCATATACATAGAGTATTATAAGTTTCATCCAGCCCGAAAAGTTTGTAACGCATACAACCGAGACTCGGACGAAAAAAAGTTATATATTATCTTGAGTTCAGTTGTGGCCGAAAACTCCGTTTCCTGTCGCTCCGTCCGTTCGCACAATAACTGAAGAACGCGTTGGTCTAGGAAGTTGAAATTTCGTCACCACCTGTAAAATAGAAAGTTAGGCTAAGTTCCCGTACAAGAGTCCTTAAAACACGTATTCATAATTATTGCTCGAATGCTTCAAGTTAGAAACTTGAAATTTTGCGTACTTAAAGTTTACAATGTTTGAAGCGAAAGTTCCAAATATGATGCAAATCGAATGAGTCCTTCGTGTAGCAGCCTACAAAAGTCCTTCAAAAATGTATGCAAGTTACAGAATCTTTTATAACTCTAGTAAAAGTTAAAGCAGGGATTCAAAATTTTACAGGAATTAGTTTTATATGAAAAGCAAGACTAAGTTCATTAATTAGCGGCATCCGTCGACTCCTTCGGGTAGCTGTCATACAAAAGTCCTTAAAACACGTGTTCACCAATATTGAACGATAACTTTAGAACGATTTAAGGGGGTCGTCCTATATGTCGGGGCAGAAAACAATTTTTTTTTTCACTAAATTACTTCCAAATTATTCCTAGAATATGTATGTAAAAGGATTTCTCCGAATTCGAAGTCTTTATAAAGTAATAGTCGTATAATGGAGCAGCTGTTTGGAGCTGGTCCGAGCCACCACCGATCTTTAATTGCTGTTTTCTCAAAACTACATTTTTCAAATTGGCTGCCACGATTCAGAAAAAACTGCTGAACCGATTGCGCTGAAATTTTAATAACATGTTCAGCGGATTCCTAGTTACAACTGGTACCGAAATCTTAGCGATATCTGTCATGGTATTTTTTTGCTGAAGCTAAATTCATCGAAAAACATGCGAAAACTTAAAAAAAAGTTTGGCCAAATTTTTAATTTTCAAAATTATGACTTAATTCTGGTACCAGTTATAGTCACAAGCCTATAAATGAAGTATCAATTTAATTTTTTGATTTCGGATGAGTGGGACAGCCGTTATCATGGCAGCCATTTGACAAATTTTTTTTACAGCGACCACTTTCAAGAGCTCTGCACGCAAAAAAAAGCAATATTTCTCCTCAAAAAATTTTTTAACGTTTGTTGAAATATGAATAAATATGTGGTAAAATTTTCAAAATTGGTTCTTTCATAATCCGCAAAAAAATTCCCGAAAAAAGCGGAGAAAAACTGGACGTCACATAAGACGACCACCTTAAGTTACGACTTTGAAATTTTGTATACGTTGATTTTATAATAGTCATAGCTGAAAGTATTAATGTCCCATAAGTCCTTCATGTAGTTGCCATACAAACATTCTGTAAAAATGTTCCAACTTAATTTATGGAACTCAAGAAACTCAAGAAATACTTTCTACCTGTAAATAAAAGGCCATGCAATAATTGTATATGCACTTCCCATTCTTTTGATATATTCCCAGCTAAAATATAAATCGGAGTTCAGTATTTCATCTAGAGTATCATACGATTGGCTTGCATCCGATCGTGACTGCGTTGTTTTTATATTATTTTTATTTATCCGTGAGAATTCCGTCCTGCTGCTCTGCAACGGAAGTTTCTAAGAAATGTTCGTTTCCCATGTTGGAACAAAGGTTTATTAATTTATAGTGATTTTACTTAGATGCATAAGCATATTTCGGTTTAGCAAGATCACCTTCAAATTTATTTTTAAAGAAATAAGAGGCAAGCAGTTCACATACTAGAATGCCATATCGCACATATTAAAACTTGTGGCAATGCACCTGTAGCTCCGCGGATATTGGAAACGCCGTAACGAAACACTTGTTACAACTCCTGGATGATCCATCATTTCTTCCAGAGGTTGTCTCTGCCAACAGCTTTCATGCTATCCACTAATAATCACTCGTTACTATTCCAACCAACTTCTTGCTCACCACAGAATCAGTCATTACAAACTATAAAAAGACTGTGAAGGGGTTGAACACATATTAAGTTTTATGTAATCCCATAAAAACTGATTATGCATCTAGGTAGGTAGGTAAGTACGCGTGGCTGCCCGAGAGAACACGGACACACTTAGACCTAAAAAAAGGTCCGTTGTGTTACCACAGGATCATCGAATCCGGTCCTACTCGTCAAACCATTTAGAGCTTGAAATGAAGCGTTGGATTCTCGTGACCTCCATTGCGGCAAGGTCACTAAGGCAGCTGGAGAAGTAAGCTCCAAGATGAGCTATGCATCTATAATCTGTTAAAAATCAATTTCAGAATTTTTCGATATTTTTTCTTCTACGAGTAGTTTATTTATTTCAATGTTTGTATGAAGAACCACTGTTGAATGTTTAAGTTGTATCCTAAGAGAAACTCTTCTAGTGATGTGGCTACTCTGTGCCGACCGACGGAAGCCGTTAAAGAAATAAAAACAAATTGGCCAAAATTGTTTGCTTCTGCACTATAATGTTGCTGTGGGTGCAGTTCAAAATGTGAGTTAAAGGTGATGAACAATCCACTGCTAGTCCTGACCTCAATGATTAATGTAAGTATTGAATGAGTCTTTATATAAAAATATCTTTTTCTTTTTTCCAATATCAAAAGCTTATTGATCGCCGATCGTATTTATTACAACATAAATTTGATGAATTAATTTACACTACACAGTATTAAACTTTGAAAAACATTTTAAAAACAAATATTTGCATTGTTGAACCCTGCTTATTGATAGCTGAAGGTAACATTCAAATCCTATTACAGATTAATACAATTAAATAACATTTATTAACTTCGTTCAATTAAAAAAATGAGGAAAATATTCTTTTGGCTCCTTACAAAAAACTATTATGAGATAAGCATACCGTTAAAGTTCGACATGCTTGAAAATTCTGTCCTCGATAAGGTCATGTAGTTTAGCAATCTTCTTCGTTTGCTTATCGATTCTCTCCTCAATATCTTCGAATCGATTTTGCTTATTATCCTTGCTCTTTATGTTCTACAGTGTGTGGAGAAATGGTTGTAATTAAGTTTCCAATCTTCGGGAAAAAAAATAAAATTCTTTTTAGCCTACCTTATATTTTCCACGATTCAATCCATGTTCGACGTGAAGTGCGTGCAATTTCTGCAGACGCGATTCATAGTGATGCAGTTCGGATTTAAGCGACGAGAGTTCATCTTCCGTGAAATTGCTATTTAATGCAACACGCCACAGTCCTTGAACTTTCGGTTCCATAAAATCTTCACTGTCCGGACCTTGTGATGTTTTCCGCTCGAGACGCTCGTAATTCGTTCGGATACCACGATGATGATCGCGAAGCTGATTGATATTCTCCTTGAATTGGTGATGTTTTGAACCGGGACCGCGTTCGATATCGTTTTCGAACTCGTCAGCGTTGGCAATTTCGTTGTAGCCATCTAAATTTTCTTCGTCAACGGCGTCTGGAATTTACGAGTCCCGGAATTACTAAGATTTATGCAAGATGCCGTTTTAGGTTTACATACTTTTATGATACTCGCTTGGAATATTGCCAACCGTTTCCAAAAGACTGTAGTAAACATCGAGTTTTTCTTGATGATGCTGGAACTCTTCTTTTAGAGCTTTCAGCTCTTCGACTTTGAACCCGGAAATTTCGGCCTTTTCCCATAGCCGATTCAGTTTTTTGTCCTTGAACATACTTTTGTTTAAATGTGAATCGGATTTATCGTGGAATTTCTGAAACAAAGAAAAATTACGGTACTGTCTGCTAATCGCTACAAGGCATTTTTATTCACCTTGTACGGCTTGGTTTTCGTCGGATCCTGTGTATCGTTGAAGTGATCCAGAAGATCGTAAGTGCTCATAATTCCAATTAGTTTTTTCCTTAGGTCAGCTTCCTTAAGGCCTTCTTTGTCTTTGTGCTGTGAGCTGAGTTGTTTCCATTCGATCTCCTCCTTGTCGTGTATTTTCAATTCCATGTACAGCGATTTGAGTTTCGGTTCCGTTAGCCGCTAGATTGAAAATTAGTCCGGTTCATGTGACGGGTATTTTTTCGAGCGGTACTTACATGCTGTGCCTTTGCCCACACCAAGTTCAACTTGGACATGCGGAATGGTCGCTGGAGGTTTCGAATTTCGGGATCATAGTCAAATGTTCTCGTCGCCGTCGTCGGCGGTTTCTTTTCATTTGCCTCAGCCGAATATTTGTTTTTTGGCTTTTTATCACCGACAGTTGTTTGCAACACACACAAACTTACCAGTAAAATTACGATTAATTTTCCCATATTTGGGAGAATCTATTTCCGTGCGAAGCAACTAAAAGAATACGAAAAGAGTTGATTAGGCGAGACTCGCAGACTGAACGATGGACTAATTCTTTTACTGGCCTGGAACTGGATTACAATTGGAGAATACCAAACAGCTGAGAGATGTCATTGTAAAAAAAATTACGCCATCTATTAGTCAGATTGTCGAAATTGAACAACTCATCTGATGAGTTGGACAAGATTCATGCAAACTGTAATATCATGCGATATATCACGTGATTCTTGGAGACTTTTAGTTCGGAAAGAAGCAGTCCCAACGAACCGGAATTTTGCCGAAGATATTTATTTATAAAACCAACCAGTTTATGATGAGTCGATTATATGCTCCATCGAACGTGTAAAGGGAATGATTGACTTAGAAGCACTCAGACAAACTGAGGGGGCCTGGGTGAATCGTTCTAGTTGCCGGCAGGCTAGAATTAGAGTCACTGAATACACACTCACCCTTCTACTGGTAGGGTGAGTAGTGTGAGTGCGTATACAGGAACCTTACCCGTCATATGTTCAAGTCAAAAAATAGTGAAAAATGGCGGACAAAAGTGATGTTAGTGAAAATGCTCTGTGCGGAATTTGCAATAACATTGTCAAATCGGGGGAAAATGCGATTAAATGTGATGGTAATTGTAAGAAGCGGTATCACACGAAGTGTACTAAAATTAGTGACAAGGACTATGTGAAACTACAGAAGCTGGAAGTAAAGGTGTTGTGGCTATGTCCTGAGGACCAGATGCTTTACGATAGATTCATAAATAACAATTTTGACGAAATGTTTAAGGCCTGTGAAAAGTCCATAAGGCAAATAAAGGATCTGCTCCGGAGGACAGAGTTACTTACCACTAAGGTAAGTGATATTGCAGAAAAAGTAGTTCCACCAACTAGTAGCGGTTCCTTTACATATGCCGCGGTGGCACGAATAGCCAGTAAACGGTAATGACCCGCAAGTGCTTACAGACATAAATAATACCGGTATGCCAAAATTTAACCGTGGCATTGTTATTAAACCTAAGCTCACACAGGGATCTGACACTACATTACGACAACTTCAAGAATTAATTGACCCCAAAACAATAAAAACGCCAATTCAAAATGGAGGTATATTAATAAAATCCGACACCGAAGAAAATAGCAATAAACTTATGCTGGACATTAAGGCCAAGATGTCGAATTCTTATGTAGTTGAAAACACGAAGCAAAGGATGCCCAGATTGGTCATCCATGGTTGACATGAACTTGACAAGAGGAACTCTAGTTTCATATTGTCTGTGAGCAGGAACATATGTAGACAACTTTTAGTGGTCTTAACGCGGCATTGCCCTTTTGGGGGACATGGAGAAAGACTGGGAATACCCATTTCTGATCTGTGTCGCTGTGGTGAGGAGAATATAGAACCAACATTGGAACATCTAGTGTGTGGTTGTGTAAGTCTGGCTCGAACCAGATGAGGAAATTCTTTTTGACCGATTTATCAGAACTTGCAATGATACCTTTATGGAGAACTACTCTCTTCATGAAGAAGAGCAATATTTGGAATCAGTAGTAAGAGTCCGGTTTTTATACGAGGGGAACACAATGGATCCTTAGCGATCTCTCGTGATGGGCTGTGGCACAGTGCTACAGTTCACTCCTCTAAACCTAACCTAACCGTTTTATGGATGTATCCAAAACAACCACAGTGCTATAATCGATGGGAGGCGATTGTAGCACTGGCATCACATTAGAGGATAAGCTTGGACGTTAAACAAAAGGAGAATACTCTTCCGTTCTCGAAAAATGTTGAACACATAAAAATGTGGTTTATTTTAAAAAGTATATTTGTTCAGGTACAAAACTGTTACCATTCATAAAATATTGCAGCATGTATTTTTATAATTAACAGGACAAGAACTGGAACTGTATTCTCTTTTCCTTTAGCATTTCGCCACCCACTGGATGAATAGTTTTTTATCCGTTGAATAAAAATTCAGTTATACCTCCCATCTTCATCATCAACAATGGCGCAACAGCCCAAGTCGAGCCCTGGCCTCCTGCAGGTTTCTGGTCAGTGGTATTTTTTCCTGTGATGCGTTATCGGCGCCTCGCCCCAACCCCCTACTTGGAGGGCCAGTCCTACATATTTATTACACCCCGGTAGAAAAAGGGTGGGAGTTTTCAGTTAACTAGGACATGTTGGAGTTCTCCCAGCTATGCTGCGAGTCCAACTATGTCATACTTTTTGCCTACTTCCTGAGACGCATAGGTGTTACTGGCCATTCAGGTTAACTTCATGTTCCCTCTTCCTTCTCAACCGGGCTTGGGACCGGCTATGGCGGAGTTCCCATCTTTGGAAGCTTTTTATTTACGATTTTGATTAAGATGTTACATTTTAGCTTCAACGTTAAGTTGGTTTCATTATGAATCTGGAGATAATGTTACGAGGTGGCTCTGTGAGACGGAGCTTACTTTATCGCGACTACACTGTATAACGGAATTAGGAAAAGTAAGGTCACACTCGTGCCCAATTCCTAATGGAATGACCCTATAATGATTTAGTATTGGAGAGTGGTTATTTTTTTAAATGTTACAGGATCGCAATGATGGGTAAAGTTTGTTCGAGAAACATCCAAGAATTTCAGTCTAACCAATTTCACCCAGCGTGGTCAATAAAGTTAGGGTCTGTTGCGCTAAATTGATCTTGTCTGGTTGGAAAAGTAGTGATTTGGTCCAAGGAAAATAATATTCCAAATTAAGTTATAAAACAAATTGTAATTAGGATTAATTACATTTCAATGAGTTTTAGTTGGCAACACTTCTTTCTTGGTGAAATCTTCTTCGTTAACCTTATGAAGACCGGAAATTCGAATTATTTTCCCTTTTTCAACATTCAATTGTCTTGCATAGAGCTGAGCTGGGAAAAAATAGAAACATTATCGTATGAAAAACCAATCTATAAAACGTTAGGTAAGGCTCGACAAATGATAGCTTAAATGATGTAAACTTTAGAGCGGTTATCAAAGCCTAAATAAGTCTAAAAAGATATTATCTGCGGGGGAGTATTTAGTTTCGTTTGCCCCCAAAGAGTTTTATCGACTACCACTATGTCCTCCAAAACTCAAGCGAAAAAGGTTACAGCGCTTTGAAATTTCACAATCGTAAAGTCGCGTGTGATAGCCCGTGAGAACACAGACACACTTAGCCCTAAAAAGGTCCGTTGTCCTACCACATGATCATTGAATTCGGTCGTACTTGCTAAACCATTTAGGGCTTATAATGAAGCGTTGAATTCTCATAACCATAAAAAGCTTTCCTCCCAGCGAATAGAGCTGCAGAGATACAGAGAAGATGAAAGGTTGTCTCGTCCTCCGCCTCATCCAGGCAACTTCTATGTCGCTTAAAAAGATGTCGAGTCTTTTAGCAGACATTGTCCAGTCAGAATAAAGACTGTGGTGCTGATACTCGTCCTCTTGACCGAAATTCGTCATTTATAGCATTTCAGATAATGCTTGCGCCAGACCTGTCTCGACGTGGGACATGTAATGCCAATTTTGAGTTCGTTTTCTCAACCGAGTCCAAGAACTCCCCTGATTTTCTAAACAAGTTGCTTCAATCTGCTGCAATCAGCTAAGTTGATGTCCTGGTCCCATACAAAGCCTAAGGTCCAATTTGTCGATTATGCCAACGACTTCGGAGTCTGCCAAGAAACATTTGGATAGCCTCGACGGTTAGAAAAAGGTAAGATCGAGTGAAACTGGCTATGCATTGAAGACTGAAAATAGTAAAAGAATAAAAAAGGAGAACATCCACATACCAGCAGTCATCTGAGACTCTTCTTCCGTCTTGTAGCCATAATATTTCGCCCAATCATTCCGCCCGGTGTAAATCATGTAGCAAACAAATCCTAAAGCGTTCCAAGCGATCAACATGTACCCAATACTTAGACGTTGTTTCCACATAGCGGCCGTATTCATTCCTATCGGATTCGTGTTTCGGCGAACGAAACGGCGAAGCAATTTCATTTGAAAAAGGACCATAATTATGCACTTTTTCTCCGATTTTAATTATAATTGATTTAATCCCTTCATGGAAAATGAGCAACTCCTTCCAACTCAAAAAGTTGGAGAAGAATTCCCCATTTGGGTACATTTTCGCAGCTTAAAGAACTGGAGACAATATTGTCATACAATTCAATGAGCTGGAAAAATTTTTACAGCATCAACATACTCATGCAATGTATGCCGACAGTGGGCTCAATGTCTAATTAATATGTATACCTTAAACCCAATAGTACTCCCAAGTCTGTGCTACGCACTGGTATAAGGGATAGTAGAAATAAATTTAAAAAAATATAAATATAAAAAATAAGAAACAAAAAAATAAACAAATAAACAAAAACTTGAAGTTATCAGAAAAATAAAATAAAAAGAACCTGAATTTTTCTTTTTTGGCAAAAAGGAAAAACCAGTTATTAATAAATGCAAAGAAATAAAAGTGGAAATGAAAGAAAAAAAAGTTAATATTATAAAGATTAACCAAAATAAAAATAATTAATTATAGTTATATATATAGTTATATATATAGTATAACTAATAGCCATAAAAATAAAAATAAACAATTCGCAAAACATGCAACAACAACACAAACCACAACCATACGTTTAGGCGACAGTCTCATCTGATTGCTCGAAAGCCAGGTCTTCGATAAGTAGGTGAAGCCGCTTGACTAAATTATCTGATTCAGGTCGTCTATAATTGCAACAATTCAAAAATCACATTCCTAACTTCGACAAATAAGGTGTTTTAGCTGAAAGACATTCCTTGCCATTTGTATTATTGAAGGTAAAGATTTATATTCACAAATTGCATCAAATACAGGATCTTTTCTAAGTCGGTCAGTCCTAGGACAACGTTGTTGTCTAATAAAATCTGCACTTCTTGTGTTAAAGTTATGTACATATATTGCGATTGTAGATCAATTTGATTGAGGATTTTAGTCTATTGTTCTTAATATTGTAAATAAGTTTAATACGATCCAGAAATATGTACTGTTGTAAGGTAAGTTTTCCATAAGTGTAATAAAGTTCCTCCGATGGTGTTAAATGGGGTAAATTATGAATGGCTTTAATGCCCCTATTCATAAGTCTCGAAATTTTGTCTAGGGAGCATCTGGGCTCCCATTCTTGGTACTTTTCAAAAAATTATGTAAACAAATCGACATAACCTCGCTTATGAACTGTCATCTGAATAATCGCACTGCATTAACCGCATTTCCCGTTGTAAACCCCCATTATTTATTGTGAATTTACCGTAATGCTGTTATGACACTGGCTATTTTCTCGCTAGAAAAAAGTACAATAATAGCCAATCGTGCGACAAGGCGAACAACAATAAAAAGACAGAGATACCGCTCTCTCCGACGCTAGCGGCATCTAGTAAACGAAATTAACAACTGGTTTGTTAAGAAAAATACCGGTTCCGGCGCGTTTCATAACAGAACATGGCACTTTCCATAATTTATACGTACCGAACTGTCAAAAACTAGTCGGTAGCGGCTGGAAAATCTAGCCGCCAGCGAATTTTTCATGGATTAACTGCTAGAATGTTGCGAAACACTGCTCGAATGCGCTTTGTTGCAGCTTTTTTTTTGACAGTTATGGATTGTTTTTTGACAGTTACCCATAGTTTGCTGTTCTGACTGTCTCTCTCACACCAATGTCTAAATTGTATGTTAAAGTCTCTATCCCTCTCCATTTGGATTGTCTAGCCGCTTTAAAGCCGCGAAAATAGCCTGTGTCATAACAGCATAAGTGTAGACTTTACTGTAAAAAAAACACGTATTAGCTGTCAATCAGAAAATAAATCGACAAGTTTTCTTAATTTTAGCGATAGTATTATTCTTTCTTTTTCTCCTTTTCTTTTGATTCGAACTCATTGCTTTTAAGTTCGTATGAATTTTTCATCGAAACGCACGTCGATTTCAAGCAATTCAAGTTATTTAAGTGACCCGGACGAAACTACTGCCTTAAGGGGAGCAAACCCTTTAGACGCCCGAAAATAAGTCATTTTTGATGAATTTTTTTTATGGTGATAAAATAATCGCATAATTTTAAAATTTTTACATAGTATTATTACAACTTTCAACTGTTCCAAGTTATTTTTTTTTACAAAATAAAATGGCGGCTTTATAGGGTATTCCCTTAGGCGTCTTTTGCGAGACATCGAAAAGTGCTCCATTTGTCACATTTTTTCTATTGATCTTAAACTGAAAATCAAAACATTTTTCGAATACTGACAGATGAATGGGAAGATAAAACCTATGAAATTATAAAAAAAATATAAAACATAAAAGATATGAGGCTTTTCAAGCAAATGTTCAATTTTCTTCTATTTTTTTGACAGTTTTTACCCCAAAAAGTGGTTTATTTACGCGATATCCTCAAAACTTTAGGTATATCCTTCCGATATTTATATAGACAGAAAGCTCACAAAAAATCAGCCAAATAGATCCTTAACTTTTTGAGCTAGAACACTAGCAGTTTCCGAGATAATCGCATTTAAAGTTTCAATACCTTGCATTCCTTAAGTATAATTTGGCATCTTAGCTTTGAAAAATCAACCGCACACGACATACTTTTGAGCCAAACTGACCCAATTTCTTGGACAACGTTCGCTACGCTTTATACTTTCGAATTAAGTAAAAAAAAAATTTTTTTTTTAAAATTGTAAACGGTTTGCTCGCCTTAATGGACGGGCACATCCGGGATTCACAACATCGGCAAACGGAACGAGCTGAAGGAGATCCAAACTGTGGTTTATTGAAATCGTTTCTGGAAATTTTTCTTTCCTTTTTGTCTAAGACTTCAAAAACGTCCTTCATCTTTTCGAATTTACTACATGTTTCATCGATTGTTTGCAGAATTGACGTCCCAGGTGGATTATTCTTTTTTTTTAAGAGAAATAATGACTAATTTCGGCTTAAAAAGGTCGAATAACACTCTCGGTTTAGACTTGTTTCTAATTGGGGCCACGACGTAATATTTTTTTTTTATAAATATCGTGGCTTAGCAAAGACTTACTTGTAGCGCCCGAAAAATTGTAATCGCGTAAGTTTCCTGCTTCTTGGTCTCAAGACCGTGTCGGAAATGAGATAATCTTACAGTTTATCTACTGTAATATTCGGCCACCCTTTTCAAAACCGACTAAATAGTGTAGTCAGACAGAAGAGAATGTGCGAAACTCGCTGCAATTAAAACTCAACTGAAGCTCTAAGCTTCCAATTCTATTCGGTCCGTGCATAAAAACAAGTGATGCACCTAGCGATAGAGTCGAGAGTCATTTTTCGCTGTGGAAAATGTCTCTGTTTTCAATTTTCCCAAAAATGCCCATCGCATGATTATCGCTGATCCTGCGACGGTTCAAATTTGGCCCAAGATTTATATATTCTTTAGCACGGCCACCGCATTATTCAACTATAAGTACATGGCGCTCGTTTAAGTCTCATCATCCCACAAAACCATGTCGTTTTTAAGAATTTTTTGAATTTTTTTGATTTATTACCAAAAGGCAGTCAACTGAATAATTAGTCCGTCGTTACAACCCCGCAGTCACCACGTCATTGTGACCAACTTCTCACGAGTAGTACTGGTAATTTTATGTATGCGGATGATATAATCATTTTTGCAAGCAATCCCCTTTCCTTTCATGCTAAGACAGAGGTTCAGAATACCATTGATGTAACACTCAAATACCTTTCCGATTGGTCACTTACAGTAAATGCAAGTAAATCAGAAATAATTTGCTTTCGTAACGCAAGCGGCAAAGGTCTTCTCGAGCGGTTCCTCAGAGCAAGCTTTTGTCACTTAAAGTAGGTGATGTTCGTATTCCGCTCAAGAACACTATTAAATACTTAGGAATTACCTTCCATCATCGTTTAAAATCGAACGTTCATGCAAGTATGATATTGTTGCGAGCTAGGGGTTCGCCGGGATTTCAAGTAAAACACAATTCGGTTAAAATAAAAATAAGTGATTATTTATTTATCCGCACTTTAATTCACAGAATTATAATCGCACAATAATTCGCACTGTATGGCAGTACCGCCCGCTTATACCATATATCGCTTAACTCGTTCACTTTCGCTCTCTACCAACACGGTCGCGTATACTCGCTGTCGGCGTAATCGAAATTACTGTCTCTTTGCTGAATGCTTCACCTGCTTATATACTACCCGGTTGCAGTCTAGGATGTGCTTGAACGTTCGTTCATTTCTGGAATCTTCTCGAAAGCTTCAGAGCCTTCGATTTCGATCATCGTTCAGTGGTGTGTGCAGAAGATTCAAGTGAGCTTGAGATCTTTCGACTTTGGTGGTTCATGTACAGGGTTCTAGTACATTGGAGAGCATTCGGTAAAGAAGGGAGATAGAATCGTGTTGTCTCGCCTTATCTTCAGCTAGGTTTCTGATTGGGTTATTTTGCAACTAGGTATTCGGTTGTTGTTGTAACGATCGAGTTGTACGGTTGCGCGGTTGCCAGGCTTACACGTAACATTACTCCCTCCTTAGTTTCTGTTCGTCCCGAACAGAGTAGCGCCCTCGTCAGTGACGTCATTTTTCATTTTGGTCCGTGGTACTCCCTCCTTTAGTTGCGTGCTGACTCGATGCCTTCCTTTACCGTTGCACTGATGTTTTGACGATGTTTTCCTCTGTCTTCGAGTGCTGTACAACAATACTAGATCGCCATCTCTGTAGCTGGAGGATTTCGCTCGTTGACAATGCTCTGCATTCTGGTGATTTGTTGTTGTACAGATTTTGTCCCGAGTTTGGTAATGTTTTGCCTGCTGTCGATCACAAACTTTTAATCGTCGCAAGTTCCCCACGACCTCTTTGTCTTGTTGACTATTCTGCATCACAATATGCTGATGTTGATTTCGCCAGCCAATTTGCGTCTCTTCTATTTGACTCTGTAGCTTTGCGCCTCTGGTACTCCTTTGTTCGGCAGTACAATCCGAACAATAATTCGGCGTTCTCTTCGGCTTCCAACAATCAAACCTTAAGTGTCCTTCTAGTCCACAGTTCCAACATCGCATCGCTCCGCGACGTTTGCCTTGTTTTTCGGTTCCTTTCCACCAGCAATCGGTGTCAACAGTTCTTTCCCGCTCATTACAGCTATTGCATAGTGGTTTTTTCGAAGTGTGCTCATCGTAATTATTCCTGTTTCTTCTTAGTTGCCAACAATCACGCCGTAAATGGCCGTCCTGTCCGCAATGCCAACATCGGAGAACGCTGAGCCTAGCGTGTTCCAATCTCCGACTCACGTAAGATTGACTTGTGTTTTCATTGCGGCAATGGTGGGGTATCGCTCTTCCAGTGTAATCCACTGATCTGCAATCCCGACTTAAGTGTCCCGCCTTTCCGCAATTCCAACATCGGGGGGCACCAGATCCTACGCTCCGCTTGGTGTACTCTGCTCTCTCGCATACACACTTTTCTGTTATTTTTCGGACTCGGTAGTTACTCCACGAGCTTTGCTTGGCAGCTTCGAACGTAAGCCCATATACTAAGGCTTCGCCAATCGTTTTCTTTCCTGCCAATTTTAATGTCGACTGTAGTTCTTCATCTTGTACGGCATTATTAAATGTGAACACAGCCAAATCACTGCGTTGTTCGCTTTGCACATTAGGGAATGCAAGCAACGTAAGTCGTTCTATATCGAGCGCTAGCTCTTGCAATGTCTCGCCATCCTTTTGTCTTCGGTTGTGGAGTTGCATTTTGTAGATCTCTCGCATGTGGTCACTGCCGTAATAAAGAACGTCGAAAAATCCTGTTGTTGCTCCTGCGGAATTGTTTGGAGAACTTCTGCTGGTGGACCTCTTAGCGCCAATATCAAAGCCGTTCCTCGTTCCAAATCATTCCAATGATTATTTCTCGCGGCCGCCTCAAATTGGGTCTTGTAGATAGCCCACGGTGTTTGTCCATCAAAGATCGGAGCTTTGAGATCTTTGTGTGTAACGTGTTATGTTTTGATGACTCCAGTTGCTTTCACGTTATCAAAGTCCCTTTTTAGGCGTTCAACTTCTTCTACAATCGCTGATGTCTTCTCGGTTATTTGACTTTCAAAAGTTCGAAGTTTCTTTTCTACATTTTCTTCTATTGCTTTACCCATGGTGTCCATCGTCTGATTTAGATCTTCGATTTTGTTGTTCTGCTGCTCCAACTTTTGGTTGAGGTCGTTAAGATCTGTTGATGTTTGATCTAACTTCTTGTTAAGATCCGCTGACAGTTGACTTTGTTGGTCTAATTTCTGGTTGAGGTCCTTTGAAGTTTGGTCCATTTTCTGGCTAAGGTCTGCTGAGAGGTCTGCTGAAAGCTGCCTTTGTTGCTCTAATTTCTGGCTGAGATCCGATGATTGTTGATCCAATTTGTTCATCATTTGCTGCATCAACTGCGTTAGAGCATCCGATGTACCAAAACACTCCTCACTACTTCCTCCACGAGCTTCTTCGATTGGGAACTCGAAACTATTTGCGTCCTTACCCTCAGCCTCAAGTATCTCGATCATACGGCTGACAAGCTCAGACTTGTTTCCTGTGGTAGATAATTCCCGTCTACCGAGCTCTTCCTTCAGCTCCGTTAATTTTAAGTCTTTTAAATAACGCGGCATTTTCACTATCTTTTATTTGTCCGTTAAAGATTTTCCGGGATACAAATTTACTCAAATTCTCTTTTTTTTTATTGTCCGTACGAGAACTTTCCACTTCACTAATTAAAGTTACCGCTCACTAGAGCACTCGAGAATATTCGATTTCACAAAATTCTCCCTGTCCGTTCGAGAATTTTCACTTTACTTCACAGTTTGAAAACTTTATTCGCGCACAAAATTCTCACTTTGTCCGTTCGAGAATTTTAATTTCACTTTTCCACTCGCGATTTTAACCAATTAATTCTTGAAATCCCACTTCTGACACCAATTGTTGCGAGCTAGGGGTTCGCCGGGATTTCAAGTAAAACACAATTCGGTTAAAATAAAAATAAGTGATTATTTATTTATCCGCACTTTAATTCACAGAATTATAATCGCACAATAATTCGCACTGTATGGCAGTACCGCCCGCTTATACCATATATCGCTTAACTCGTTCACTTTCGCTCTCTACCAACACGGTCGCGTATACTCGCTGTCGGCGTAATCGAAATTACTGTCTCTTTGCTGAATGCTTCACCTGCTTATATACTACCCGGTTGCAGTCTAGGATGTGCTTGAACGTTCGTTCATTTCTGGAATCTTCTCGAAAGCTTCAGAGCCTTCGATTTCGATCATCGTTCAGTGGTGTGTGCAGAAGATTCAAGTGAGCTTGAGATCTTTCGACTTTGGTGGTTCATGTACAGGGTTCCAGTACATTGGAGAGCATTCGGTAAAGAAGGGAGATAGAATCGTGTTGTCTCGCCTTATCTTCAGCTAGGTTTCTGATTGGGTTATTTTGCAACTAGGTATTCGGTTGTTGTTGTAACGATCGAGTTGTACGGTTGCGCGGTTGCCAGGCTTACACGTAACAATATTGAATAAAGCTAAAGGGGCCGCGGCTTCGGTGGGAACGCTTCTTTCATCTAGAGTTGTGGAGAAATCTACTAAACTTCTCCTGTATAAAACTTTAATTAGACCTATCATTATCTATTGTTGCCCAGCATGGCTCTGCCTTTCTCCTTCAGTGGCAGAACAGATTGAAATATTTGAGAGGAAGGTGCTACGGAAATGAGTTTCAAAGTATCGACGTCCCAACAAGAAGTTCATAATAGTACTTTGTATTCCGAGACTGGGGTGATTCCGATCCTACATTATATGTTACAAACCAGTAAAAATCGAATTGAGAAGTTGCGATCACATCCTCTTACAGCGATTCGCGACTTGTTTGCGGAACCTCCTTGGCCAGATGATCGTTACTACTTATGTCCGTTTAGAATTTTACTGGAACACGAGCTATCACCTCCCGATTGTCCGCCGTTTACCAAACCCAGTTTTTATATTACGACAGATGAGGGAACTTACAGAGGCTAATTCCATATATACATATTTTATGAGAGGGGTTTTCCGGTATTATGTAATTATTACAATCATCCATAAACAAGCGTTCTCGGTTACGTATTTAATTTTCTTCTTATTCATATTTTACTATTGTATTTTTGGGCGCCGAGCTTTGCCACCGATCTGCCATTTATCATTTTAATAAAACTACATTTTAAGTTTATATAATTTCATTCATTATTCTTCCTTTTTTATACGATCACTCGCTCGAGTCTGATAAGGGACCCGGTACTCTACGACACGACGGAGTATAATTCAAGCCGCGCCGTAATAAAAAATAAAAAAAAAGCTTGATGAAGTCAATCCAATTCCTAATCTGTCCATGGAGAAGACAACACTTTCCTCACAATTGCGCAAGTATGCAGAATGGTGTACTTCTGCATCTCATCCACCAGACTCAATGGAAGACCCAACTTTTCTAGGGAGATACTAAGGGACTTCGGTATTACGCCTGTTGCCGACAATATTATAGGAATAATATAACCTGACTGAGACGCCAAATTTCTTTGATTTCACAAGCCAAGGCTGCATACTTTTCCACCTTCTCTGCATACTTTCTTGTAATATTGCTATTGTGAGGAATAGCAACATTCACTATATATGCAGTGCGGTTTATCTCGTCGATAAGGAGTATATCGGGTCTGTTGTGTTCGACAAACCGATCAGTTATAACTTGCCTGTCCCAGTACATACGAAAATCGTCACTCGAAAGTACGCTCCCCGGTGTGTACTGATAACTAGGACAAGTCTCGTTGATTAGTCCATGTTTGTATGCCAGATTTTGATGGATAACCTTACATACAGCATTATGTCTATCCGTGTTCTCCTCAGAGGCCATTACAGAACAACCAGATATCAAATGGTCAATTGTTTCCGAAGTGTGACCACAGATTCTGCATCGGTCATCATCCATTCGTTCCTTGAGGATATATTTCCTGTAGTTGCGAGTGGGTACCATGTTATCCAGGATCGCAAACATAAATCCCTCATTTTCAGAGAACAAATTGGCAGCAGTCAGCCATCTGTTGGACAAGTGAAGATCAATGTGAGGTTGCCAAAGAAAATTAACATGTTTACCATGTAACGCCTTTTGCTTCCACGCGTCGATCTTTGCTTGATCTGTACTCAACCCGTCCAAAGGATCAAAATTACAATCCTTCAGATTGAGTGGAGTAAAACGATTGTCAACCTTACAAACAGCTGCATGCAGAGAACTTGCAGTCTCTTTTCGGTAGAAATATGTGCGTAGTAGATCAACCTGTCGGTGGTAAAGGTTGCTTAAATCGCTAATGCCTCTACCTCCAATTTCACGTGGTAGCGTAACACGTTCTACTGCTGATTTTGGGTGATGCTTTCGGGATTTATTCATGGTGGTGCGGACCAAACGGTTGGCAGACTCCAAATCCGTGTCTGACCATTGCACAATTCCAAATGCAAAGACGGAACTACATAGGTGTTAATCGCACATATTTTATTATTTCCTGAAAGATGAGTCCTCAGCAACAATTTGAGTCTTAGTAAAAACTCAGTTAAAAGTCCGTCTCGTAAGTCTCTGACACGAGCTCTATTTCCCTGCAAAACTCCAAGGTACTTATAGAGGTCTGTCTCGTCCATAGCTTTGATATGAATACCGTCCAAGCTATGCCCGGTATGTGGCTCGTGAATACCTCTGTGAATAGCTCGAATTCGACATTTATCTAAACCGAAGTCCATTCGGATATCCCGGCTAAAGGAGCGTGTTATCTCCAGCAGACCTTTAAGATGTTTGTCGTTTCCAAAATACAAATTAATGTCATCTATGAACATTAAGTGGCTCAGATTGTAACTCGATAAAATACCATACTTGATAGAAAACCCTTGCTTTGTATTATTCAGGAGCCATGAAAGTGGATTCAGTGTCATGCAAAACCACAGGGGACTCAAAGAATCTCCTTGGAATATGCCCCGCTTGATCTTGATGGGCTGTGAGAGCACAGTGCTCCCAGCTGAATGAACTGAAAGGGTGGTATTCCAACTTTCCATAGCTATCACCAAGAATCTAATCAGTGAAGGATCTAATCGAGATATTTGAAGGACCTCGATTAGCCAAGAATGAGAAATGCTATCAAAAGCCTTAGCGTAATCGATGTAGCAACTAAACATGTTACGTTTGTGTTTGGTCGCCTGTCCCACTGCCACCGCATCAGCCTTTCTGTTCCTCAGCGAGAATTTTATTCAATTCAAGATGGTTGTAGATCCTATCACTGATCACGGACGTTATGAACTTGTACAAAGTCGGTAAGCAAGTGATGGGTCTTGTATCTGCTGGACCACTAATCTGACTCATTTTAGGGATCATGTAATTCCGGCCGTAAGGAAAGCTGGTAATTCGCCGGAACCAGCAATGATTTGGTCTATCGAGCTAGCCAATCTGCCGTGCACACTAGTAAACTTCTTATACCAGAAGTTCTGCAGTTTATCAAGGCCTGAGGCTTTTCAGTTAATAGACTTGTTAACAGCCCTCTTTACCTCTTCCTCTGTAATATCAGAAAATGTCTTATTGACGACATTTGCATGTCTAGCTTTTTCTCCAGCTATCCACGCAGAATTACTAGAATGCTCCGCAGGTTGCTTTCAGAATCCGCTCCAATATTCCCTCGCCGCGTTGACAGAGAAATCAATACAATCCTGCGAACTATTTCTATTGTCAAGAGACTTGTAGAATCTCCTCTGATTACGCATAAACATTGAATTTTCGACACGTCTGGAGTAACTCTCATTATAACGGCGAATACGGTTACATACAACAGAGAGTTTTTGTTTTAGTGTGTCTAAAAATTCCACACTTGGAGTCTCGCTAGGCATTGAGTGTCGTTGAAGCATCTCCTTCAGACGTCGTCGAAGTCGTTGGCTCACATTGCCACTATTCCACTGAATAACTCTGGCAATATCCTGCCGTAGGGCATCACGACGATATTCCAAACGAATTCTCCACGGTGGTTGACACTTTTCTCTCGAACCATTGTAGCTACCGTAAGGTTCTTGACCGTGCAATCTCACAGCGGCCACTGCACCACAATACACAAGTGTTTGTAGTTCCAATAACGACGTATCAGCACATAGCCTCGACCCGATCTCTACATTAATTTGAGAGAGAATACTCGGAGGTGCAGCGTTAGAATTAATCCTGGGAATACCAGGCCTGCTTAATGGATCGGTTTCTGAGTATTCCGTGAACGCAGTCCGAAAAGCGTTCAGAACCTCCTGCGTCATTTCAACTTGGCGATATATAAGAGTACTTCGTCTGGTGTTTAATTCACTCCTTCTAGCACTTACTCGGCTGCGACGGCATGTTGTTAACGCCGTAATCACCTCCTCCGGCTCTTCACTACGTAGGTGTTCTACAACTTCAAGCCAAATGCGTTCCCTCACTTCTGGGGGAACCTTGTTCGTGCGAATCAGGTACCGATATTGATCAGACACTCGCTGGACAGTCACTTGCACAAATTGAGGAATAAATTTTTGGTGGAGTTGACTACGATAAGCTGTTCGGTTTGTCCCCAACTCAGTGATCTCATAATAGGCACGGATGATGAATAAATTCATTTCTTCTGTCCACATCATCCGTTGCCTGGGTAAACTCACTCTAGTGGTCGCCTGGAAATCAAGTGAAACATTTTGAGCAGGCGGGGTGCGTGATGTATTCGAACCCCTTGTCTGGGTCATCGTGGAGCCTAGATATCGAGTTGCCCCGCGATTAGCAATTTCGACGTCATGCTGAACATCAAAGGAACCAGTCCCAGAAAATCGTATGTACGTATCAGTCATATTTTGTTTTTCGTCACGTCACAGTCTATATGTGACGGAAAACCCATTTTATACTTCCTGGCAAGTATGTTATGCAGCCGCTCCTAACATGGAAAACAGACACTGTTTGTCGCCGCCTCAACTAGAGGAACAGACACGACACCCATCAGTCGGTTCTTACGACAAACTGGTAGGTTGTGGATGTATTCTTGACCCCATCCACAAGGGATATTATTATTATTATTATTGTTTTTTTTTATTATTATTATTGTTGTTTTTTAGTTAAGTTACTTTTAATTTAGTTTAAGATATTTTATTAATTTAAGTTTTAGCATTTTCAAGCTGATTAAACCATGTGAGCAGATGGCGATTACATTTAGAATTAATGTTTTTAATTGTCATCATTGATTGACTTCGGTCGAATTTTAATGTAATATTGTTGTTTGACTTTTTAGACTCGCTATCAGACATTTTCTATATTTCATTTGTTTTTAAAGTCTCAATAAATTTTATTTGTATTTGTATTCTCAAAATAATAAACAGTCTAAAAATAATGCGCAGGCAATTAACGATGGAGCTGGCAATGACATTCCTGCGGTTCGTCCACCTGGTACCGGTGGCCAGGGTGTAAGTAATGGTCCAACACGACGTAGACGTACTCCTGCAGATGGTAATAGTGGATCACCCGAAGATGAAGACGGATGGTTCAAGGACGCGGGAGAAGTCCTGAAATATGGAGCTCAACATGTCATAAAACCGCTCGCACCAGTCTCTCTTTGCATGCTCGTCGTTGTGGCGACAATAAACGCTGTGAGCTTTTTTTCAACCAAAGATGTTTATTTGTAAGTACTGCGAAAGTATTCTTGAGATAATAAGACAATAATAACTCAATCTTTTACTTCAGACAATACACACCATTCCATGAACTATCATCCGATCCTGGAACAAAAATTTGGAACGCACTAGCAAATTACATAATCATAATGATATTTATGACACTTAACACAATATTAGGTTACGTTTTACATAAGGCTTCATATAACAAACTATGGTTCCAAATCTTCACTTGCTTGCTGTTCTCATTGTCGATCATGTTAATTGCTATATTTAGTAATTCTTACTGGATGTGAGTTGCTTTCGTATTTTATGGCGCTTTATTTTAAAGAAAATGTTATTTTACTTAGAGTATTGTTAGACGCGTACAACATTCTATTGGACTATCCGACTGCGATATTTTTAATGTGGAACTTTGGTGTAGCTGGAATGATGTCGGTCACTTGGAATGGTCCATTCAGACTACAACAAGCCTATTTGATTTACATGGCAGCACTTATGGCCTTACACCTTATAAGGTGGTTCCCCGAATGGACAACATGGGCTGTACTGGCCGCGATTCCGATTTGGCGTTCGTAAACTAATTAAATTATATTTGAGCGATGTAATTAATGCGACTATTACAGATCTGATAATAGTGCAGTCGCCAAACGGTCCATCATGGATTTTAGAAAAAACCGCGCAGGAACGAGATGAATCTGTTATATTCCGGGGTTTGTATTTTATTTCGAACAATTGATCGAGTTCCGGTATTTGTAACCATTTTTTTTGTATTACCACAGCAACTGTAGGGGAGATTAGGTAGAAATGGACCATTTTTCATTAATTACTCCATATCTCCGTAGAAAATAGTGGAACTTGATTAATTTTTCTTTCTTTATTTGATCAAACACCTTGCGCAAATATTTTATTCATAACAAAGAGCAAAATATAAACAGATCTTGAGCTTAATGAAGAAGAACGCAGTCAGTCCAAATGGTGCATTTCTCCCATCATACGGGAGAAATGTACCACATTTTATATATACATATAGACAACCCAAACCAAATTAGTAGAAACAAAAAACATAAAATATATTTACAAAAGTAACAAACAATAACGAACTAAACAGTAAATATATTAAACCTTTTTCGTTTTTTATACTAATAAAAAATAATAGAAAATACCGAATAATAATAATTCAATGGTTTTATATAAGTTTTGATAAGTCAACGGATATTAAAATTTGAAAAATTGATTGCAAATTCGATATGTTACTGCTGTCTCCTTGTAGCACAAATCCATTCTGGTTGCAGCAAAATAATTTTAATATCGTTACGATTTGTGGCCATGAATTCAGGCAAAGGAAGCATAACAATCTGGTGCATATCTCCCTATATGCTCGTGGAGCAATTCTACCGATTCCGACCAGATGGATATTTTTTTTTTTTTTTTTTATAAATAAAAACAAATAATAAACTAGCACACGCTACACGCATATGTGCCTACCTAGAAAGGTTCACGATCTCTAACTTGTCCTTAAACAAAAATGTTGCATATACAATAAAAGTTAGTTTCCTTTCCTTTGCGTTTTTCTTTTTCTCCGAATAACTGTTCGGCATTACTCGGTATTTTAACGATTCCTGAACGCAATCGTATGGATAGGAAAGAGAAAGAGAATACTACTTCTGCTTTGTAGATTTTACTAACGGGCGAGCGCAAATGGTAAGTGGTGCATTTCTACCACTGGTGCAGGGCTACCCATTCTACCCTACTCTGCTCATACCATATATGGGAACAAATCATCCCGACGAAGTTCTAAATTCCAATAGCAATCGGGAAAGTGGACGTTTGGCTAGTGCTGAAAATCCTAGAAATAATTCGGCAAATGCAGAAGGTACGCTTCTTGTGACCTTTTGTCGGTCACCTTTGCAATGGATCCGTATAGCACGACGTATGCTTAAGTAGGTCTCGTTCAGTTTGTATAGACCCAGTCTGGACAGAGGGCTCATGACTAGATGGGATTCGAACCGACGATCTTAGCCGAGATGGTTGAGTGTAACCCCATTTCAGAATATTTTACAGGATCGAACTAAAGCAACGTATAATAGACTTCATGGCTAGCCATAAAAATTAATAATGAAATCAAATCATTATGGGCTTATTACTCACTTGTGACCGAAAAAATTGAAAGATACAGGACTGATAAACTGTATCATTAAGTTCACGCAACAAGGAGTTGGACAACACATTCCAGAATAATACGGAAAGGACGCTTTTCTGCGCAAAACTTCTGACCCTCTTTAACCATGATAACATCACTTCCAAGCTTAGCAATGCGCTTTAATATCGACATGATCCACCTAACAAGCGTTGGGTCAACCAGTCGGTCACAGAGCGTTCCTTCAATTGACTCAAAGGTTGGACTGTCAAAAACTCTTATAACAATTCGTATTTTATTCAGAAAGCGAAAGTAAAATTATCATATCACAGTACGGTTCTATCAAGAGTGCCCCTGACTCTCTAAGCTTTAATACAATTCTCCTTAACGTTGTCGAAAGCCTCTTAGTATAGCTTTTAAGTGCATTAGAAAGTTTAATAAGGCATTGGTAGCATAAAAACAAAACGTGCCGGTTTTAGTATTGTTGAAAAATGTATTTTTCCTAGTTGGAATAATAACAGCTGCTGCTTATTATATGTCTACGCTATTATACTTGTCGTTTCAATTGAAACGTTAATTCGGATTTCAATTACAATTAATTGAATTTACCTCTAGAAGAAGTCGACGCCGGCTTCACGCAGGAATGGTCGGCAGCATCAAACCAAAGAGTAGCACGTCGTCAAATTGAAGTTCAAGCGAATAATAGCGGAAACAGTAATCGTTCGACAGAATTTCAGACTGTAACAACAAACCCGGAACAGCGTACTTCAAATCAGGCTGCACACAGTTAGGGTCACTAGATACACAACACTCTCTACCTAGGGTTTGGCAGATACGTCTAATTCGGTCGTTTATGTACTAGAAATTGTAATTTAACCTCACAAAAATCGCCTGTTTATGTACTAGTTCGCCTGTTTTTGTACTACTGAACATTGCTCTCAAATTGCGTTTTTGGAGTGTGTTAGTGCGAATATGTGAAGAGTCGGAAAAAAGCTGTCGGTTCCCTTCCACAATTCTAGTACTTGGTTTTCTTTAGTATGGAAGTGTGTGTGCGCGAAATTGAGGTTTTCAATCGAAAATTTCCGTATTTCTTTCATTTCTTTTATGGAAATTTACAATTTTGCAGCGAAAAGTTAATCATTTCGAATGTTTATAAAGCGAAATCCCATAATCATGACAAAAATTTAAATTTACTGGTTTTCCACGTTGGTACGCATCTGCCAAACCCCTCTTAGAGGCTGTTTTGGTGTGAGTGCGTATACAGTAACCCTACACACAGTGATGTCACTTTACTCCAATTGGAGTAAATCTACTCCCATTTTTTACCATCTGCTCCGCTACTCCAGTTCTCTTGAATCTATTCCGATTTGTTACCGTCCGCTATTCTACTTTTCTCGAATTTAAGCTGGAATTATTTAATAAACGCGATGTCGTTTTATGCGCGAGATTTCCTAATGCTCTTTGTGTGACGAAATCGCTCGCATCGCTCGAAATCGCAGTCACTGTATGGTAATTCCAGCTTTACTTCAATCACGACTTTACCGGAATTTGAATCTGAACTGCCCTGAAGGCAAAGTTTCGTATATAATACGAAAAAAAGACCAGATAAAAGCCGGATAAAGACCGTAGAATTTTAGGGTACGATGTCCGCGGTCGCCGTATATGTATATTACGTATAGTTTGGAAGAGCACTAGACGTAGAATATTTATGGCGATTCTACGTATAATATTTTAGGCGATTATACGTAACATACGTACGTTCTTTGTACGTATAAAATTCACTTCATTTCTACGAGTGGTGCAACGTATTTGTTGGAACCCTTTTTCATTTTCGCCACTACATAGAGAAATGAAGGATTTGAAATATAATTTATAGTATTCTAGAAGAACCAAAGTTCCTACAGTTGTCAGATTCATGCTTTCATTGGCAGTATTGCCACATAGCAGTTCATCTGCAGAAAGAAAGTTTGCTACCATGAACTTAATAAAAAAATAAAAAAACAAACATGTGGGTACTGTTGGGAACATAATGCTATGTAAAGAATTCTTACCTAATAAATTTAATATTTTTGTTCCCACGGAAAAACTGATAAACTACTTTGAAACATTTAAGCTAATACCTTGGACACACAGCCACCTATATTGCCTATTTACGACCTTAAAAATATTACATGTCATATTCCCATACGAAACAATGTCGACTTGTATAAAAAAAAACACGTAAATTTAGGTGGCTGTGTGTCCTAGGTATCAAAATAATTTCTAAATGGTAGGTAGGTACGTGTGGCTGCCCGTGAGAATACGGACACACTTAGACCTAAAAGGTCCTTTGCGTTACCACAGGATCATCGAATCCGGTCTTACTCGTCGAACCATTTAGAGCTTGCAATGAAGCGTTGGATTCTCGCGACCTCCATTGCGGACAGATCACCAAGACAGTTGAAGAAGTAAGCTCCAAGATGAGCTTTCCTTCTAGCGGATAGAGCTGGACAGATACAGAGAAGGTGAAGGACTGTCTCCTCCTCCTCCTCATCCAGGCAGCTTCTACAGAAGTCGTTTGAGAAGAGGCCGAGTCTTAGCATTTCTACCTATAAGACAGTGTCCGGTCAGGACACCTACTGTGGTGCTGATATTCGCCCTTTTGAGCAAAGTCAGCCTTTTAGAGCGTTTTAGATCCAGCTTTGGCCAGATCTGTCTCGCAGTGTGACATGTAATACCGTCTGCCCATCTTGAGTTGGTTTTCTCAATTGAGTCCAATCCCAGTAGCAGTTTACATGTAAAAAGAGGCACACCCAGATTCCGATGTTCCGGCATAATCTGAAGGGTGGTACCGCGCCGAGCGAGTTCGTCAGCCATGCAGTTCCCATGTATCCCTGTGTCCTGGCACCCAGGACAGAAGAATATTGAACTGTTCAGCCATCACCTGTCGGGGCCGATGCCAAGGATTTTATTGCCGTTTGGCTGTCTGTGAAAATGCTAATATCCTTAGTAGATATTACATTACACCTCAGCCAGGACAAGGCCTCCTTGATCATCATAAGCTCCGCCTGATAGACACTAACAGTGGTCCAGAAGGCGGAAAGAGCTGCTAATGTTAAGCATATCAGAGAAAACAACTCCACCTACCCCGCCTTCAGTTTTGGAGCCGTCCGTATATATGTGGGCGGACTCTTCCGTCCGTACCGAATCTCTTTCCCATTCTAGACGGGCTGGGGTGCTTGTTAGGAAATTTTTGTCAAAATCATAACTGGGAGGGGTGTAGTCGGTGTTTTCAGGAATGTTATTGAAGTGACTCAAGATTGTTGAGTGACCTGCATATATGCCAGTCCACTGTGTAGAGGCCCTAAGTTGAATGGCTGCACTGGCTGCCATTTGCTTGCCAAAAATGTCTAGGGGTGGCAGACTGAATAGCATGTCTAGTGCTGCAGAGGAAGTTGTTCTCAGAGCTCCACTGATGCATATGCATGCTGATCTCTGTACCTTCCCTAGGGTGGTGCGGTTAACCGCTTTGTCTGAGGCCGTCCACCAGACAATAACACCATACATAAGTATCGGTCTGATGACGGACACGTAGAGCCAATTAACTATTCGGGGTTGAATACCCCATTTTTTGCCAATGGCCTTTTTGCACGAGTAAAGCGCAACTGTTGCTTTCCTTACCCGTTCCTGAATGTTAGGTTTCCAGTGAAGTTTCCTGTCCAAAATAAGACCCAAATATTTTGCACTATCGGTGAAAACTAGACTAGTACCATTCAGAGAAGGCGGGTCTACAGAAGAAATTTTCTATTTCCTGGTAATTTATATATGGTATATACTTTTTTTTCTGCTGAATACTATTAATTTCATATATTAGGTGTGTTTTTTTGCGCATTTATCCAGATCAGAGTAGTGATTAAAATTTGCATTGAAAACACCATGAATATTGCTGTTTTTGTTATTTTTTATTGCTTTTCTCTGTAAATAGTAGGCTAGAGTATGGATTTTAACAGGAATAGCTGCCCCAGTAAGATCTCTGTGGCAGCTATTCGCGATCAATTCTCTAATCCAGCCTACTATCTAACAAAAAAAAGTTATAAAGAATCATAAAAACAGCAATGTTGTTGTTATTTCGTATAAAAATTTTCTAACCTACTCTGTTCTGGATAAGTGCGCAAAAAAACACCTATTATTATATCTTTAACTAATGTGCAATGTTTTGGTTCTTTATATTTATTGTTTTTAATAAAAGGTTATTAAATCTACTGCCAAAATTTCAAATCTACTCCGATTTCAAATTTAATCTGCTACTTATTTTTTTTTTAAAGTGACATCACTGACTCCACAACAGAAAGCACAGGCCAAAATTGATAAAGAAAAAAGTGAGTATTGACTTTTGTGATTTTTTTAAAGTTGATTTACAATAACATTTACAATTAAATTATTATTTTTTTATGTTTTCAGAGAGATTGGGGATGTTATTATGCAGTTTTAATCCTCACTTCCTTTCAGCATTTTACTCAGTATTCTACTCAATGTTGGCTGGAAAAGCATCGAGTTACGGCGATTGGAATACAACAATTGCATGTTTCGTAGCAATCTTAATAGGTTTATGTTTATCGATATTGCTCCGGGCAATCCGCCGGAAGTTTTTTTCTCCCATACCAATTCCAATTTTCTTCGGTTTGATATTTTGCTTTGTAACAAGTACAGTAGTAAAACCGTTTATGGAAAATTTATCGGCAGAGCAAATATTCATTTAAAATAATACTAAAATAAATTTGACACTCGCTACATTTAATTTAAAAGCATTAATAACGTTTTAAAGTAAACTGGTATTATTTTTTAGTCCGTAGATATCACGTTTTATACATTTATTACTATTATACTAAAATTATAATTCCGAAAAACTAAATACAAATAAATTATTTATACTAAAAATCTTGTATTCATATTTGATGAGCTAAATCCTTTTGATCCGATAAATGAGGAATGGTCAATTATACATTGATAACTGCCAACACTAATTATGACATTGTAATGCATAAGGATAAATGCTTTGAAAACTTCTTGACTGAAAGCATGAAACATTTCAGTTTTGTTCGACGAACAATGAGGTCAATAGTTCTTTTTGCCTTGCCATCTTATTTAAAATGTGTAAGCAGCTCTATACAGTGTTCAGTTAAACGCAATGTTTCGGAAGTCGCTCTAGGTAAGATTATTACACACTATTTTGTTTTTCTTACTTACTTACTTCCTCATATTTAAGGACTTTCGGAAATTATCAACGTCCTACGACCCAATTGTTCACCAATACTCACACTAAATAATTCTCGTAGTGATGATGTCGACGATTTTGTTTACAAAATACACGATCTCCATCTAAAAACGTGCATATTTTTCGATCTGCAGAAATATTTTAGTTTCGTCGAAACAGCAATTACCGGCTCGGTAGAAAGTTCAAGTTTAATATTTGCTGATCCATTTGGAATAGTCGAAGAAATTCACGCGAGAAATTTAGTACATCGGTTGAGTTTGTTTATGTTTTATTGGGGTGCCGAAAAGAAACCGAGAAGTTCATCGCTTCGATTCAAGGAGCCAATTCGTGCGGTAGTTATTACATTTTATTATATTAGTTATTATATTTTTTGTGTAGTCTAACTAAGCTTTGTTGGTAATTTTATTTAGATTGCGGGTTTATTACAATCAGGCTATACCAGTGGGAAAAAGTAATTTACAATTAGTGAATTGGTACGATGCGGAAAGTTTGGGCCTCTGCAAGACGCCCTTACTTCCGAAAGCGTCTATTGTTTATTCGAATTTTGAAGGACGGTTATTTTATGTGCCCGTGATTCACGTAAGTTTTGATTTGCTATTGAAAACGTTTTTATTCAGAATAATGTTTTAAAAAAATATATAGAACACATTCGAAACTGGCTGTCTAAAATCTAGTATGCTTAACGCAAGAACAAATCAGCACAATTCAGTGATGAGCTCTTGTTATTTTTAATATTTAGAATTTTAGTTCTTATGCATAGACCCCATAACTAACTGAACGAGCTACATTAAAGAACTAGATTGTCAAAAGTACTTTCTGTTCGACAATTTGAAAAGACTGGTATCCTTTAATATGTAGTCTGGTGTTTTACATCTTACGACGTTGAAATATCTGGCTCTAGATTAGAGATGGGCAAAGCAGTTCCTTTCAGTGAAGTACTTCACTCCGAGTCACTAACTTCAAGGAATAAGTTCACTGTGTTGAGTTGCCGCTGGCTAGCAACACAAATTGTCTGGGATTTGTAAGTGCGATCGATTGTCGAAACTATCATTCAATGATCGAGCGCACTCACAAATACCGTCAACTTCGCACGGGAATGAGGAAACCGTTATTCGGTAGAGGCCGGAAGCGGCGAACGAGCGGGATCGAGGAACAAGAAGAGAAAAAAAGCACCGTGGCTGAAACTCGGGCGGATGGTCTGTTTTCGTTCGTTTCGGAGTCAAGTTGCATTTAAAGCAGTGCTGCACAGTTCAAATTTCAAAAAATCGGGTCGCGTAAAAACATCCAACAAAATTAAATGATAAAACCCTCGAAATTTTGCGACAGCGACAAAATAGTTTTGGAAATTGTCCACTGCATTCCGCCCGAGAGAGAAGCTAGTCAATCGAAACAATCGTGCAATTAGTGTGTAAAGTATTCGGCGAGCCCCTACGACAACGACGGAATTTAATTCTGTACCGGTGTTTATTGTTATTTAGGTGAACAGTCGTTAGTCGTTTACGTTTCGATAGTTAGTAGAGGTATTCGGAGAACACCTGAAGAGTGTAATTTCGTGTTGTTAGGGGTGTGTTCAAGATGCCAGCTATAGCTGCTTGGAAAGCATAGCATAGCAAGACTGTAGCAACTGTCAAATTCAGCCACAGCAAGAAATAGCTTCTTCGGGTTTTGGACAGCCAAAAGCAGCTTGTATATCTTACGAGTACAACAGCTGTTCGATACATACTTACGCAAGCTTGCGTAACATAATAAAATTAAGTAAAAGTGAGCACTACTAGTAGTGTCCTTAAATTGTTCGCTTATTTTCATTGTTAATAAAACATCATTTTCCATTTTAAACATTCAAAAAGACGTTGAGACGAAACTAACAGCTACACACACATATGAATATTGCAATAGCTGCTTTCTTGCTACAGTCCGGAGTATGAGCAACAAAAAGCAGCTATGGGAGCAGCTTTTTCAAAATCTTGGACAGATCAAGCAAGCATGAGAAAGCAGCTTTTTGGTTGCTTTGGACACACAAAAGCATACAAAAGCAGCTAATAGCAGCTATAGCAGAAATCATGAACAGAGCCCTGTAAACGGGGCCAAATTTTCTTTTGCTGAATTGAATAATGTCGTACCGCATTGCAACGGGAATCACGCAGAATAACCAAAATTGTGCGAATGCGTTTTTTTATAATGCGAAGAGTTAGAAGAAAATAAAAGTTATTCATCGCGTCTTGTGTGATTTGAGTTAAATTTTTTTTATTGTTTGCGAATGAGCGCCGAATATAAGTTGTGTTTATTAAAATTCGGATCGTCCCTGCAAGAGTTGACGTGCCCTGCATAAATCAAAAAAAAAATATAAAAAAAATGAATATATTAAATTATACAAAAAATGAAATATTAAAAATAAAAAAAATATTATATAATATTTGTATTTTGTTTCAATTTTATATATGCGCATAACTGAGTACGGGGCGTTTATAAGGGCCCGGAATTGTCATATGCTTTTAACTTTTCTTTACTGGTCCCTTTTGTGGCATGTGTTATGTTAGGTTAGGTATCAGTGGCGGCTTAAAAACCTCACATAGACCCTCGAGGGTCCATAGCGATACCACATATAAAGGAGACCCAATGTACCTAAGGTAGGTGCGCTTGCGTATCGATCTGTGTTAAGAGTTCCTCGTTCAAATCAAAGGTCCCTGTTGCCGTAGCAAAATTTAGCAGGCTCTGCATGCTGCTATGCGACTTCTCCAAGGTTTGCGAAAGACGGTGCACCTAGAGCCTTCACCCGTTTCCTAGCAAGAGCCGGGCAGCTGCACAGGAGGTGTTCTAGTGTTTCCCGTTCCGCGGGAAGTTTGCAGTTCCTGCATATATCGTTGGTGATTAGCCCCAATCTGTACGCGTGCGCCTCAATCAAGCAATGGCCGGTAAGAATACCGACTAAAGTTGCGCATTGCGCCCTTGGTAGTGCTAACAAGAGTTTAGTCTTTTTCTCGTTGTGAGTGTTCCACATTTGCTTCGTGGTTCTGGAGGTTGACGTAGCCTGCCACCTGGCCTCGGACCGGCTTACCATCTTCCTTTCTAGAGAGTTGTAAATAACGTTAAGAGGCGGTGGTACCGAGACCGCGGCTTCCTGCCCAAGGTTTGCACCTTCTTTAGCAAGACCATCGGCGAGTTCATTTCCTAAGAAACCACTGTGCCCTGGAACCCAGCAGAGCTCCACTTTCCTATTTGAGCACAGTTTCTGTAGAGCGCGTCGACAGTTGAGTACCGCCTTAGATTTGATAGTGCAGGATTTCAAGGCCATTAAGGCTGCTTGGCTATCCGTATAAATAAAGACTGCCTTATCCCTTATTCGCGATTTGTGAGCTATCTCCGCCGCCTTCTGAATCGCCAGTACCTTCGCTTGGAAAATACTGCAATTATTCGGCAGTCTGTAGCTAGAGTTTGTTGGAAGATCAAATGAGTGCACGGCTGCGCCCACACCGTCTTCCATCTTTGAACCGTCCGTATAGATGTTAATCGACCCCGCAGTGTCACCGGTTCTTGCCTCCCAGTATTCCCTGCTTGGTATGTTTATGGCGAACTTCCTGTCAAACCAGAGCTTAGGATCTGCGTAGTCCGTAGTCTCTGCTGAAGGTAGACTGATGTTACTGTGCCCGTATGGCATGCGTTGATGGGACTTACCATCATATTAATTGAATATATAATTAGCAAACGCTGAATTGATTTTGTTAATTCTTTTTGTTAATAGTCGTTGAAATGCCGATGGGCTAAGTTTTTCTAAACGAACCCGAGCGTTTAAGCTCCAGAACCTGAACCTCAATAAGGCGCCATGACAAATGTTGTTTTTTCGGATAATCGTGGCCGAGGTACGGTAGGCAGACAGGGCGCTAAAAACACCAAGCGCCCTGACAAATCGCGAAGTCGCGCAACTCCATCGCTTCTTGGTCTTTCACGACCTATTGGGAAAATAGTCCCATTTTTTTATGTACCTGGAGTAAGCCGACACGAAATTTTTATTGTACAGGCCATGGGTTTATGGTCTGAATTTCGAGCAAGAGCCCCCCAACTGCCGTAGCTAGTCCCGGCCGCCAGAAAGCGTGTGGCTTCCGCTCGATTTTCAGCCACCAATTCGGACGTAGGAGGAGTTGGCCCACTCTTTCCTGAACCTTCCTTTCCTTCTAATATTTTGACTTTTTCAAGTCGAAATATTCACTACAAGGCCTCCGTTCACAACAACTGAACTAGTTCCGGAACTGTTCATTTCCTCGTTCCGTCAGTAGATGTACTAACGACCAAAAAAAACAAACAAAAATGTCAGCAGAGTTCCGTGAAGTAACTATCCATTCCCTCGTTCCGATGTAGAACATAAGAAGCTAATTAAAAAAAGGGTCTGCACAGTTCCGTGAAGTAGTTCCGGAAATCGTAAGTGGTTCCGGAACTGATCGTTCCTTCCTTTCATCAGGACGTTTTGTGTCACGTGTCCAATGGAACTGCTGTTCACCAAAAGAAGTGAGTTACTTCACTCACTCACTTCAATGAAGTGTTCTTTTGGAACAGTTCACTCCTGAACGGTCCATCTCTACTCTAGATCCTCACACACTTCAATCATGATCTTATTTCTTCTAGCCCACACGGAACGAAAGACGATTTAAATAATTCAGAAGATATTGATGTCACACAATTTAAAGTGATTGGCGGCCGAGATCATTATCTATTAAATTTAATAGTGAACAAAATGAATTTCAAATTTCTATATCTGGATCCACAAGAGCGAACGCAAGGCTCTGCATTTGGTACTGATCAAAATTCTTCGTTTTCGGGAGGATTGGAAATGGTTCAAAATCGGGTAAATTTCCATAAAATGTTTTTGATTGATATCATAGCTCAAAATTGGTTTCTTTTCTTCAGCAATCTCAATTCCTTTTCGGTGATATTGGATTGAGCTGGCATTATTATGGAATGTATATCCGTTATGCATTCATCTTTATACAAGGTATTCTGCTGTTGCTGTACAAATCGGATGCCCATTTCTTGAGAGTTTCAATAATGTGTAAGAGTGTTTTTTAAGTATAAGCGCTTTTATTTCCATCTTAGCATTTCAGTCTCATTCACTTATTTGAGAGCGGAATTATCGAAAAAATTACAAGTAGTGAATATGAGAAAATGTAAGCTATTAAAGATATAAAAATCAAAGATGATAAAATCTATGAAATTAATAAGTACAGTAAGCGAAAGAGAAACAGGAGAAAATATCGAAAGCGATATACAGCCATTAAATTTGAGAATGTTACAAGGAGCTTTTATTATTCTACTTTGCGGATATCCTCTGGCAGGTAAAGATCAAGTAGTCGTCTTTAAAGTAGAAAATACATCAATTCAATTTTAGCGCTCGTTTTACTTCTGGAAATTGTTTGTTATAAACAAAAAGTTGAAATTTCAAATTTGACTTCAAACGCTTGGTATCTATTCAAAAGGTATTATAATTCCATAAGTAGATACATCAAGACAAAAACTTTCAATTTATTATATCCAGTTTAATTGTATAACTTTTTATTTCCGTATCAAGTCCTTCGTTGTTCTACTAGATCGTATTGTAGCCAATAGCACACAACTATTATTATTATTCATATTGTTACGTGTAAGCCTGGCAACCGCGCAACCGTGCAACTCGATCGTTTCACATAATGAAAACAACAACAACAGAATACCTAGTTGCAAAATAACCCAATCAGAAACCTAGCTGAAGATAAGGCGAAACAATACGATTGTATCTCCCTTCTTATCGAATGCTCTCCAATATACTAGAACCCTTTGCATACACCACTGAACGAAATCGAAGATCAAAATCGAAAGCTCTAAAGCCTTTGAGAAACATCCACATCACCGGTGAACATTCAAGTACATCCTAGACTGCAACCGCCTAGTATATAAGCAGGTGAAGCTCTCAGCGAAGATACAGTAATTTTGATTACGTCGACTGCGACAGCCAGCGTGTATACGCGACCGTGTTGAGAGAGAACGAAAGTGAACGAGTCAAGCGATATATGGTGTAAGCGGGCGGTATTGCCATACAGTGCGAATTATTGTGCGAATAGAATTTAAAGTGCGATCAATAAATAATCACTTATTTTTATTTTAACCGAATTGTGTTTTACTTGAAATCCCAGCGAACCCCTAGCTCGCAACAATATATTGATAAATTAATAAAGACCAACTAACAAAGGCTTTTTATAATTTAAGCGATGAGGATAAGACAAATATATAACAAATAAATATATAAAACAACTGTTGCCTACTGACTTTTTAACCTCTTTTTGAAATAACCCAATGCTTCGATAAGTAGCTCGGCTCCGTATAAACGTGATAACATAAAATTGGAAGAATGTAAGATTCGTGTTGTCATTCTTGGCGCAGTCACCGCCGGTTTGTTTTTGTTTGGGGCGGGAGCATTGTGTTCGGGCACCGCCGAATTAAACTCAGGCCGCGCACATATGACAGTTGGTCGTGAGAAATGCCTCGTTTTTATGTGATGTGTGACGTCACGGATCAAAACGAGAAAATATACCAGTTCATTGGAGAATCTTTTTTGGAACGAATTCGTAACAATATTTTATTATCCCAAAGCGCGGTATTTTAATACAAAACTTTGGAATTGACGAACCCTCTAGAGTCGATACTGAATAACAAATGTTCAGAATCATAGCAATATGCAATGTGTTTCATATAACAAAATTATCTTTCAAAAAATAAGCAATTTAACGCACATTTTTTGAATGGCGGAATGCCGACATTGCTGATTGCGATATTTTTTTCAAACCTAATTTTTTCTATGAAAACTCAATTCCAGATGAGAAAACTATTTAACTTTGCTTTGCCTAACAAAAGCTTGCACTTTAATAGAAAACTTGGTTTTTATCATCCAAGTCATGTACCCGCCATACAAACTTGAAACTTGACAAGAGGAACTCTAGTTTCATATTGTCTGTGAGCAGGAACATATGTAGACAACTCATAGGGATCTTAACGCGGCATTGTCCTTCTGGGAGACATGGAGAAAGACTGGAAATACCCATGGCTGATATATTTCGCTGTGGTGATGAGAATATAGAACCAACATTGGAACATCTAGTGTGTGGTTGTGAAAGTCTGGTTCGTACCAGATATCTGTACTTGAGGAAATTCTTCTTGACCGATTTATCAGAACTTGCAATGATACCTTTATGGAGAACTATTCTCTTCATAAAGAAGAGCAATATTTGGAATCAATAGTTAAGAGTCCGGTTTTTATACGAAGGGAACACAATGGATCTTTAGCTATCTCTAGTGATGGGCTGGGGTCACTCGTGGCCAATTCCTGATGGAATGACCCTATAATGATTTAGTATTGGAGAGTGGTTATTTTTTTAAATTTTACAGGATCATAATGATGGGTAAAGTTTGTTCCGAATTTTCGAGAAAATTTCACGCAGCGTGGTCAATAAAGTTAGAGTCTGTTGCGCTAAATTGATCTTGTCTGGTTGGAAAAGTAGTGATTTGGTCCAAGGAAAATAATATTCCAAATTAAGTAATAAAACAAATTGTACTTAGGATTAATTACATTTCAACGAGTTTTAGTTGGTAACACGTCTTCCTTGGTGAAATCCTCTTCGTTAACCTTATGAAGACCGGAAATTCGAATTATTTTCCCTTTTTCAATGTTCAATTGTCTTGCATAGAGCTGAGCTGGAAAGAAAAAGAAACATTATCGTGTGAAAAACCAATCTATAAAACGTTAGGTAAGGCTCCACAAATGATAGCTTAAATGATGTAAACTTTAGAGCGGTTATTAAAGCCTAAATAAGTCTAAAAAGAGATTATCTGCGGGGGAGTATTTAGTTTCGTTTGCCCTCAAACAGTTTTATCGACTACCACTATGTCATCCAAAACTCAAGCGAAAAGGGTTACAGCGCTTTGAAATTTCACAATCGTAAGGTCGCGTGTGAATGCCCGTGAAAACACACACACTTGGCCCTAAAAAGGTCCGTTGTCCTACCACATGATCATTGAATTCGGTCGTACTTGCTAAACCATTTAGGGCTTATAATGAAGCGTTGAATTCTCATAACCATAAAAAGCTTTCCTCCCAGCGAATAGAGCTGCAGAGATACAGAGAAGATGAAAGGTTGTCTCGTCCTCCGCCTCATCCAGGCAACTTCTATGTCGCTTAAAAAGATGTCGAGTCTTTTAGCAGACATTGTCCAGTCAGGACAAAGACTGTGGTGCTGATACTCGTCCTCTTGAGCGAAATTCGACATTTATAGCATTTCAGATAATGCTTGCGCCAGATCTGTCTTGACGTTGGACATGTAATGCCAATTTTGAGTTCGTTTCCTCAACCGAATCCGAGAACTCCCCTGATTTTCTAAACAAGTTGCTTCAATCAGCTAAGTTAATGTCCTTAGCCTAAGGTCCAATTTGTCGATAACGCTAACGACTTCGGAGTCTGCCAAGAAAAATTTGGATAGCTTCGACGGTTAGTAAGAGGTAAGATCGAGTGAAACTGGCTATGCATTGAAGGCTGAAAATAGCAAAAGAATAAAAAAGGCATACAACCACATACCAGCAGTCATCTGAGACTCTTCTTCCGTCTTGTAGCCATAATATTTCGCCCAATCATTCCGCCCGGTGTAAATCATGTAGCAAACAAATCCAAAAGCGTTCCAAGCGATCAACATGTACCCAATACTTAGACGTTGTTTCCACATAGCGGCCGTATCCATTCCAATCGGATTCGTGTTTCGGCGAACGAAACGGCGAAGCCATTTCATTTGAAAAAGGGCCATAATTATGCACTTTTTCTCCGATTATACTTGGTCCTTTTCAAAAAATTATGTAAACAAATCGACATAACCTCGCTTATGAACTGTCATCTGAATAATCGCACTGCATTAACCACATTTCCTGTTGTACACCCTTCTATCTATTGTGAATTTACCGTACGTGTAGAATTTACTGTCAAAAAAAACGTATTAGCTGTCAAAAAATTCGCAAACAAAGTACTTGATGTCGACCAGAAAATAAATCGACAAGTTTTCTTAATTTTACCGATAATATTATTGTTTCTTTTTCTCTTTTTCTTTTGATTCGAACTCGTTGCTTTTAAGTTCGTATGAATGTTTCATCGAAACGCACGTCTATTTCAAGCAATTCAAGTAATTTAAGTGACCCGGACGAAACTACTGCCCTAATGGACGGGCACATCGGGGATTCACAACATCGGCAAACGGAACGAGCTGAAGGAGGAGCCGCGAATGACCGGAAAGCAAGAGTCCGCGTTGCACACGATCCAAACTATGGGGTGAGTGGTATTGAAATCGTTTCTCGAAATTTTTATTTCCTTTTTGTCTACACCTTCAAAAACTTCCTTCGTCTTTTCGAATTTACTACATTTTTCGATTGTTTGCAAAATAAGATCCCAGGCGGACGGCTCCTTTTTTTATGAGAAATATTGATTAATATCGGCTTAGAAAGGTCGAATAACACTCTCGGTTTAGACTTGTTTCTAATTGGGGCCACGACCCAATATTTTTTTAATAAATATCGTGGCTTAGTAAAGACTTACTTGTAACGCCCGAAAAATTGTAATCGCGTAAGTTACCTGCTTCTTGGTCTCAAGACCGTGTCGGAAATGAGATAATATTATTTACAGTTTATCTACTGTAATCGGCCTCCCTTTTCGAAACCGAATAAATAGTATAGTCGGGGAGAAAAGAGTACGAAACTCGCTCCAAAGAAAACCCGACTGAATAGTTCGCAGTATGCGTCAACTCTATTCGGTCCGTGCATAAAAAAAGTGATGCATCTAGGAATAGAGGCGAGAGACATTGCGATGATTGACGTCCGTGCTCGTAACAAAAATGAAGTAAATGTATTAGATACGCCCCATGGACCAATTAAAGATCCCGTTTTAATTGGAAATACCTTAAACGAACACGTCAGCACGACTGGCACAACTCTCGCAGTAAAACTTAAAACTCAAAGTAACGCAGGGAATTTTCAAAGGATCTGCTCTCCTATGGCATCGAATGCTATGCTTCTTTTTGCAACGGATGCTAATGAAGTGGAAAACATAATTGCTGAACTCAAATCTAACATAACCCCAGGCATCGATGATATAACAACAAATGACCTAAAAACGCTAACTCAACCCCCCTTAGCATAGATATAAGTAACCATTTAAACAAAGAAACATTTCCAACTTGCTTTATAAAAAAATATTCTGGTTTTAATAATAACCAATACGGGTTTCAAGGAGGCAGCAATACAACTTCAGCCTTAGTTGACGCTCTTCAGCTTATAAACGAAGGTCTCGACGATGGTTCTTACGTTACTCCGATATTTGTAGATTTAAAAAAAGCTTTCGACACTGTAAACCATAAAATATTACTTGAAGTATTAAAGAAAATTGGAATTCGAGGAAAGGCCAATGACATATTAAAAAACTTTTTAGTTGGACGACAGAACATTACCAAAAATCTCGACATACTAAGCTCAACTAAGACAGTCAATATAGGAGTTCCACAAGGATCAATTCTTGGACCTACATTGTATCTTCTGTATATACACAATCTACAGTTCACAGGACTTAAAGCCGCTGATGACACATTACATCTTTACAAATGTAAAAATCCAGAACAGCTAGAGATGTTAATCAACTCTGACCTGAAAATTTTTAAAAACTGGCTTTTAGGCAATATGCTAACATTAAATACTTCAAAAACAAACTATATGCTCTTTAGACAAACTAACAAATTAGACATTGATTTAAAACTAGAAATAGCAGGAATGCAACTAACGAGAGCACAGGAAACAAAATACTTAGGGCTGACAATTGACGACAAACTCACTTGGACTCCTCGCATAACTAAACTGAGAAATAAAATTGCCCCGATTTTTGGAGTAATAAGACGGAACAAATACCCACAAGTCCCAATAAAGAATGTGATATATAATGCTTTCATCCTATCCAACATAAGTTATGGTCTCCTTATATGGAGCCAGACCTCGAAACGAAACTTGGACAAAATTGCGAGACTGATGAATAGGGGCATTAAAGCCGTATATAATTTACCTCATCTGACACCATCGGAGGAGCTTTACCCTACCTATGGGAAACTAACCATACACCAGCACATAAGCCTGGAACGAATAAAGCTAATACACAATATAAAAAACAAGAAACTTAAATCCTCCATCAAATTGATCCACAACCAAGAAATACACAACTTTAACACTAGAAGTGCGAACTCTATTAAACAGCAACATGTTCCGAGGACAGATCGACTTAGAAAGGATCCTGTCTTTGAGGCAATACGAGAATATAATGCTTTACCGACAAATATACAAATGGCAAAGAATGTGTTTCAGTTGAAACGTCTTGAAAAAAAGCATCTTCTATGTCTAGGAACGGTATTAAGAATTGTTGCATTTATACACGACCTGGAAACAGATAATTATTCAGGCGGCTTCTGGAGATTCTAAGGAATGGTTGTAGATTGTGTTGTTGCATGTATTACGTGTTTATTTTTAAAACTTTTCACAATACTCTCCTTTTCACTTATATTTGTTTATATTTATTAATAATTTTTTTTTTCTTTTTCTATATTAAAATATTTGAAAACTATATTTCTCGGTACGACCCCTTATATCAGTGAGTTGCACTGACTGGGGATTACCTTCGGGTTAAGGTAATTTGTTTGGACATTAAGCCCAATGTCGGCATACATGCATGAGTATATCAATACGGTGAACATTTTTCTAGTTCATTGAGCTGAGTGACACCATTTTCACCAGTTCTCTAAGCTGAGAAAGTGTACCCAAATGGGGATTTCTTCTCCAACTCTTGAGTTGGGAAGGAATCGCCCATTTTGCATGAAGGGACTAAATCTATTACTATGCATTAAGTGTTCGCTGTGGAAAACGTCACTGTTTTAAGTTTTCCTGAAAATACCCATCGCAATGATTATCGCTGTTACAAGCAGCTTATCTTAACCCACCTACACGTAGCGAATAAATGAGATTTAACCCTATGCGAAGAAAAAAGAAAAAACTTTTCCGGACCCTGCGACGGTTAAAATCTGACTAAAAATTTATATATTCTTCAGCAAAGCCATCGCATTGTTCAAGTACATTGCGTTCATTTAAGTCTCATCATCCCACAAAACCATATCATTTCTTCAGAATTCTTTGAATTTTTTTTGATTTATTACTAAAAGGCACTCAATTGAATAATTATGTAGTTTCAAAATAATAAACAATCTAAAAATAATGCGCAGGCAATTAACGATGGAGCTGGCAATGACATTCCTGCGGTTCGTCCAACTGGTAACGATGGCCAGAGTGTAAGCAATGGTCCAACACGACGTAGACGTATTCCTGCAGATGGTAATGGTGGACCACCCGAAGATGAAGACGGGTGGTTTGAGGGCGAGGAAGAAGTCCTGAAATATGGAGCTCAACATGTCATAAAACTGTTTGCACCAGTCTCTCTTTGCATGCTCGTCGTGGTGGCGACAATAAACGCTGTGAGCTTTTATTCAACCAAAGATGTTTATTTGTAAGTACTGCGAAAGTATTGATGAGATAATAAGACAATAATAACTCAATCTTTTACTTCAGACTCTACACACCATTCCATGAACTATCATCCGATCCTGGAACAAAAATTTGGAACGCACTAGCAAATTCCATGATCTTAATGGTAGTTATTGTACTTATGACAATATTATTAATCGTTTTATATAAAAAACGATGCTACAAAATCATCCATGGCTGGCTGATCATATCGTCGTTCATGTTACTTTTTATATTTAGTTATTTATACTTGGAGTGAGTTGTTTTCATATTTATTGGCGCTTTATTTTAAAGAAAATGTTATTTTACTTAGAGAATTGTTACGCGCGTACAACATTCCAATGGATTATCCGACTGCGATATTTTTAATGTGGAACTTTGGTGTAGCTGGAATGATGTCAATCCATTGGAATGGTCCATTGAGACTACAACAAGCCTATTTGATTTTCATTGCAGCACTAATGGCCTTAGTCTTTATAAAGTATTTACCCGAATGGACGGCATGGGCTGTGCTGGCCGTGATTTCGATTTGGGGTTCGTAAACTAATTAAATTATATTTGATTGATGCAATTAATGCGACTATTACAGATCTGATCGCGGTGCTGTCCCCAAAAGGTCCATTAAGGATTTTAGTAGAAACCGCGCAGGAACGAAATGAACCTATATTCCCGGCTTTGATCTACTCGTGTATGTGTTTTATTTCGAACAATTGATCGAGTTCCGCTATTTGTAACCAATTTTTTTTTATTTCCACAGCAACTGTACTCTACTCATATATGGGAACAAATCATCCCGACGAAGTTCTAAATTCCAATAGCAATCGAGAAAGTGGACGTTTGGCTAGTGCTGAAAATCCTAGAAATAATTCGGCAAATGCAGAAGGTACGCCTCTTGTGACCTTTAATTCACAGATAAATGGTACTTACCACCTTTTTTCAACTATGGCTTTTGGTGAACGGCACATCCAAACACAATAATTAATAGTTTGTTTTGATTCGTATTTAGCGTTTGTAGTGTTTGTTGATAGAAATGCTGATATTTATGGCAGTATTGCTTTTAGGTGTTCGAAAGCGTAGTTGCCTGGTGAATGTTTTCACAGTCCATTTTTATAAATTATTTCCAACCCCAGCCATATATATACGCGCTCTAAATGACTAGCTATTTTGTCGGTCACCTTTGCAATGCATCCGTATAGCACGACGTATGCTTAAGTAAGTCTCGTTCAGTTTGTATAGACCCCGGCTTGGGCAGAGGGCTCATGACTAGATGGGATTCGAACCTTAAAGCAACGAATAATAGACTTCATGGCTAGCTTAATAATCAAATCAAATCATTATGGGCTTATTACTCACTTGTGACCGAAAGAATTGAAAGATACAAGACTGATAAAGTGTTTCATTAAGTTCACGCAACAAGGAGTTGGCCAACACATTCCATAATAATACGGAAAGGACGCTTTCCTGCGCAAAACTTCTGGCCGCCTTAACCATGATAACATCAATCCCAAGCTCAGCAATGGTAAGTCTGCGCTTTAACATCGACATGATCCACCTAACAAGCGTTGGGTCAACCAGTCGGTCACAGACCGTTCCTTCAATTGACTCAAAGGTTGAACTGTCAACAGCTGTTATAACAATTCGTATTTTATTCAGAAAGCGAAAGTAAAATTATCATATCACAGTACGATTCTATCAAGAGTGCCCCTGACTCTCTAAACTTTTATATAATTCTCCTTAACGTTGTCGAAAGCCTCTTAGTATAGCTTTTAAGTGCATTAGAAAGTTTAATAAGGCATTGGTAGCATAAAATCAAAACGTGCCGGTTTTAGTATTTTTGAAAAATGTATTTTTCCTAGTTGGAATAATAACAGCTGCTGCTTATTATATGTCTACGCTATTATACTTGTCGTTTCAATTGAAACGTTAATTCGGATTTCAATTACAATTAATTGAATTTACCTCTAGAAGAAGTCGACGCCGGCTTCACGCAGGAATGGTCGACAGCATCAAACCAAAGAGTAGCACGTCGTCAAATTGAAGTTCAAGCGAATAATAGCGGAAACAGTAATCGTTCGACAGAATATCGGACTGTAACAACAAACCCGGAACAGCGTACTTCAAATCAGGCTGCACAACAGAATGCTCAAGCCGAAATTGATGAAGAAGAAAGTGAGTATTGTCTTTTGTGATTTTTTTAATGTCGATTTTACGCTATGATTAAATTATTTTTTTTAATTTTTCAGAGGGAATTAAGTTAGGATTAGGCGATTTTATATTCTACTCAGTGTTGGTTGGAAAAGCATCGAGTTACGGCGATTGGAATACAACAATTGCATGTTTCGTAGCAATCTTAATAGGTTTATGTTTAACGTTATTGCTCTTGGCGATCTGCCGGAAGGCTCTTCCTGCCTTACCAATTTCAATTTTCTTCGGTTTGATATTTTGCTTCGCAACAAGTGCAGTAGTTAAACCGTTTATGGAAAATCTATCGGCAGAGCAAATATTCATTTAAAATAATACTAAAATAAATTTGACACTCGCTAGATTTAATTTAAAAGCATTAATAACGTTCTAAACGTAAACTGATACTACTGGTATTATTTTTTTTGGTCCATAGATATCACGTTTTATAAATTTATTAGTATTATACTAAAATTATAATTTCGAAAAACTAAATACAAATAAATTATTTATACTAAAAATCTTGTATTCATATTTGATGAGCTAAACCCTTTTGATCCGATAAATGAGGAATGGTCAATTATACATTGATAAATGCCAACACTAATTATGACATTGTAATTCATAAGGATAAATGCTTTGAAAACTTCTTGACTGAAAGCATGAAACATTTCAGTTTTGTTCGACGAACAATGAGGTCAATAATTCTTTTTGCCTTGCTATCTTATTTAAAATGTGTAAGCAGCTCTATACAGTGTTCAGTTAAACGCAATGTTTCGGAAGTCGCTCTAGGTAAGATTATTACACACTGTTCTGTTTTTCTTTTTTTCTTACTTCCTCATATTTAAGGACTTTCGGAAATTATTAACGGCCTACGACCCAATTGCTTAACCATACTTACATTGAATAATTCTCGTAGTGATGATGTCGACGATTTTATTTACAAAATACACGAGCTCCATCTCAAAACGTGCATATTTTTCGATCTACAGAAATATTTTAGTTTCGTCGAAACTGCAATTACCGGATCGGTAGAAAGTTCAAGTTTAATATTTGCTCAACCATTTGGAATAGTCGAAGAAATTCACGCGAGAAATTTAGCACATCGGTTGAGTTTGTTTATGTTTTATTGGGGTGCCGAAAAGAAACCGAGAAGTTCAACGCTTCGATTCGAGGAGCCAATTCGTGCGGTCGTTATTACAAGGCCTCGTAAAACAGCGTAAGTTTTTATTTTTTTGTGTAGTCTGTGAATCACTAACTAAGCTTTGTTGGTAATTTTATTTAGATTGCGGGTTTATTACAATCAGGCTATACCAGTGGGAAAAAGTAATTTACAATTAGTGAATTGGTACGATGCGGAAAGTTTGGGCCTCTGCAAGACGCCCTTACTTCCGAAAGCGTCTATTGTTTATTCGAATTTTGAAGGACGGTTATTTTATGTGCCCGTGATTCACGTAAGTTTTGATTTGCTATTGAAAACGTTTTTATTCAGAATAATGTTTTAAAAGAATATAGAACGACCGCATTCGAATGTGGCTGTCTAAAATGTGGTATGCTTAACGCAAGGACAAATCGTTGGTCCGCTGTGAGAAGGCATAATTCAGTGCGCGCTGCTATGAGATATTAAAATTACTACATGAAACATTAAAATTACTACTATCAATCAAGCCATTGCCTTTGACTTCTTCAGGTATAATACATTGGAGCGTTTACTGTTCCCATACAACGGATGTGGCGCATGAATGCGGATGGGCTCCTGCTATTTCTAATATTTATAATTTTAGTTCTTAGGTGTAGACCCCTAACTAACTCAGCTACAATAAAGAACTAGATTGCCAAAATTACTTTGTGTTCGACAATTTGAAAAGACTGGTATCCTTTAATATGTAGTCTGGTGTTTTACATCTTTCGGTATATCCGACTTTGAAATATCTGACTCTAGATCCTCACACACTTCAATCATGGTCTTATTTCTTCTAGTCGCCACCTTGGCATTTTGTCCTCTACTCTAGTTCACACGGAACGAAAGACGATTTAAATAATTCGGAAGATATTGATGTCACTCAATTTAAAGTGATTGGCGGCCGAGATCATTATCTATTAAATCTAATAGCGAACAAAATGAATTTCAAATTTCAATATCTGGATCCACAAGAGCGAACGCAAGGCTCTGCATTTGGTACTGATCAAAATTCGTCGTTTTCGGGAGGATTGGGGATGGTTCAAAATCGGGTAAATTTCCATAAGATTTATTTTATTGAAATCATAGCTCAAAATTGATTTATTTACTTCAGCAAGCTCAATTCCTTTTCGGTGACATTGGATTGAGCTGGGAACGAAGAAAAGCAGTCGAGTTTTCATTTTTCACATTGGTAGATTCTGGTGCTTTTGCAACACATGCACCGAAACGATTAAACGAAGCATTAGCAATTATACGACCGTTTAAATTAAATGTTTGGCCATTTTTAATTCTTACAGTTTTTCTATCCGGACCAGTGTTTTATTTGGTTATTGTAATACCGTATTACTGGCAAAACGAAATACGTCACGATAATGGTTTAACCTTTACTCATCATTTCGAATACATAAACGAAATAACCTTGGTGAAAAGATCACGATTAATTGAAGATACCGTACAGAAAAATCGTATACCAAATAAATTATTTGATAAATGCATGTGGTTTACGTTGCAACTTTTTTTGAAACAATGTAAGTCATTACCGGGAAAAGAATGGAGGGCTCAAATATCAAACCATTTTTCATTGTCCTATTTTTTTCAAGCTTGTTCCGAACTATATACTGGCTCAAGAGCACGATTTTTAGTTATTGTTTATTGGATTGCTGCAACATACGTTCTATCTGATGTTTATTCCGCTCAGTTAACTTCACAGTTTGCGAGACCAGCGCGCGAAACTCCTATGGATAGCCTGCCGAAACTAGAACATGCCATGAAATATCGTAGCTATCAACTGTACGTCGAAAAGGATAGTTTGTCGCTGGAAATGTTAGAGGTAGGTGTTCATAATTTTAGACCTGGAATTAGATATAATATTAAAACACATTTTTTTGGTTATCTTCTGTAGAATAGCACCGAAGTTTTCAGACGAATCTACAAACTGATGAAGGATCAGAATGTATTTCATGGACGTGAATGTTTTCTTATCAATTCTGTCGAAGAAGGAATTCGACTTATTTCAGATGGATCGAAAAAAGCAGTTTTAGGTGGCAGAGAGACGTTGTTCTTTAATATTAAGCGATATGGTCTGTATTTTTGTATCAAAAGATTCAATTGAAATTATTATGGAATGTATATCCGTTTATGCAGGTTTGAACAATTTTCAAATAAGTCGTCATCTCTATACAAGGTATTCTGCTGTTGCTGTACAAATCGGATGTCCATTTCTTGAGAGTTTCAATAATGTGTAAGAGTGTTTTTTAAGTATAAGCGCTTTTATTTCCATCTTAGCATTTCAGTCTCATTCACTTATTTGAGAGCGGAATTATCGAAAAAATTACAAGTAGTGAATATGAGAAAATGTCAGCTATTAAAGATATAAAAATCAAAGATGATAAACTCTATGAAATTAATGAGTACAGTAAGCGATCAGAAAATATCGAAAGCGATATACAGCCTTTAAATTTGAGAATGTTACAAGGAGCTTTTATTATTCTACTTTGCGGATATTCTCTGGCAGGTAAAGATCAAGTAGTCGTCTTTAAATTAGAAAATACATCAATTCAATTTTAGCGCTCTTTTTACTTCTGGAAATTGTTTGTTATAAAAAAAATGTTGAAATTTCAAATTTGATTTCAAACGCAAACGCTCTATTCAAAAAATATTATAATTCCATAAGTAGATACATTAAGACAAAAACCTTAAATTTATTATATCCAGCTTAATTGTATAAAAGGCACGTTTCGCGGACGCTCCAAAATCAAATCTTTTTGATCAGTTTCAAACGTCCACCACAATTTTTTTCAATTATGAAGTCATGTTCGCCATTCCGCTTATGAGTTCGGTAATAATTTTAGCAAAATTTTGATATCATCGGATGATAATGATTACCGATCGTAAGAAAAATTAACTACAAGGCGGTAAAATCGATCAAAAAAATTAAACAAAATCGGAAGGCGAAACGAGAGCGATGAGAATTGCGTGCTATAGCGTTCACACCGATCAAGCTATCCGCCCAAATTTCCGCTTGCGAACACCGAACGCGATTTTGTATGTTTAAAAAAAATGTAGAATATTACAAATTCAAATTTTCAAATGTTATTCCTTACTAATGTATAGACTCTTTCATGAATAATAGTAAAATAATCAGCATACATAATAAAACGTTTTTTGAGAATAGTTTCTTCTTTGTTAAAGTTTCTCCGTTCAATTTTCATACATTTTAGATTATGTCCTTGTAAGCAAGCCTATTGTGACGCCTCTCTAAGTTGTTTACAATTTGTCTCTTATTTTAAGCGCAGGATACCTTGGAAGAGGAGTGGTCTACAATTCAATCGACAATAGAAATCCTTCGCTTATTCACAGAATATCCTCTTGTGTTTCTTCTTCGCACTCAAATATTCGTACGTAGAGAGAAAAGTTCATCCGTTTTTGTGATTATTTTGCTCTAAGTTATTATAAATCGAATAGGCATAGCGCCAGAAACGTTTTTAGAGTTGGAAGGCTCTGAGCAAGAATGATTTAGAGGTCCCTCCTCCATCAACACAAATGATCAGTGGGTAGTTTGTTCTTATAGACTTCTTTCTTATTTAATATTTAATTCCACAAAAAAGGAAGCAATGTAAAATTGAAATATCAGTTGATGTCACCAAATCGAAAGAATCTGAACGATCAGTAACCTAACCATGAGCGCTTTCCATACAGAAGTTACTCAAAACTAGAATCGCGAATATTAAATTTAGCTACAACGTCCAAACAGAGAATGAAAATCCATACACCTCTTAAAATAATTCACTTCAAAATATCCTTGAAAAAAAATGTTTCCACCAGTACGACTGGTTAATTATATTTTTTTAGAATATCTGGAGAAGGTTGAAAATCAATCACTAATTCGAAATCAGCTTCTACTTCGAGAAGGCCCTGGGCAGCTGCCTCTATTGAACTGCATTCTGTGCAACTTTGCATAGTGTTAAAATATTTGCCAAATATGCTAAAACCGTGCTTGCTATCAGCGATTTCTCCCCCAATTATTTTACGGTGTCCAGGTCACAATAATTTGGCAATCGTAACCCGCGAAGCGATGCGATATGACTATGGTTACACTACCTTATATGATTTCTAATCATCTGTATTCACGCGCACGCTTCGTGTTCACTATTATTTATGAATGGACATAAAGTTCTCTCATAAAAATTAATAAAGACCAACTAACAAATACCTTTTATAATTCAAGCTTATTTCGATTTAAGTGATGAAAATAGAACAATGATTGGTAAAGGTTCGTTATATAAGGAGCACTCCAAAATTTTTTTTTTTTATTTTTCTTCAATGGATTTTGCACTTTCAAACCAATATCAGTTGTTTTCAATCCCGGGTCGACTTGAAATTACTTTTGCACGAAAGGTAGTTGGAGCGCAGCGCGCGTCAACCAAACATGAACGCGAAAAGGGATTTTTAATCCCTGAGCCCCGCATGGCTGCACGAAAAGTAGTTGGAGCGTAGCGCATGTCAGCCAAACATGAACGCGAAAAGGGAGTCTTAATCCCTGAGCCCCGCAGGGATGCACGAAAGGTAGTTGGAGCATAGCGCGCGTCAACCAAACATGCCATAATGGCGTCTCGAATTGTCATAGGGAAGTCCAGCTGACATCAAAAAGGTATGTAAATTCGCAATTTTTAAATACGTGTATCTTTTAATTTCAGGTCGACCCGGGATTGAAAACAACTGATATTGGTTTTAAAGAGCTTAATCCATTGAAGAAAAATATTAATTTTCATTTTGGAGTGCCCCTTATATAACGAACTATTTCCCAATGATTATAATAAAGGTCCATATAAAATACAAAAGATAATAAACAAATATAAATAACCGTTGCCTACTGACTTTTTAACCTCTTTTTGAAATAACCCAATGCTTCAGTAAGTAGCTCGGCTCCGTATAGATGTAATAACATAAGACTGGAAGAATGTAAGATTCTTGTTGTCATTCTTGGCGCAGTTTGTTTTTGTTTGAGGTATTCATTCGTTTTCTGTCCAAATAATCATAAAATTAAATGGCATCGATTGATCATTATAAGTTAAAAGATATAGTGCTAAACGTTACGACTCCTCATGTCATAAAAAATTTAAAATTGCCTTGGTCGTGTTTCCATACATCATTCGAAAATTGGTGTGGTTTATTCAATGAGCCGCAGCAATCGGACAAAAAACAGCCTGCAGATGGCATTGCATTCGATACCGGAAGTCGTAAACACTCGGATAGTCCACAATGGGAGAAGTTTCGTACGAAAATGGAAATGACGGTTGCTGAGTTTTTCAAAAATTCAACGAAAGAAGATGCGTTTTTCAAGAACAATTGGGCAGCATATAGCTATCGAAATATTGCAGATATGCCGTCCCGATGTGCGGAAGGTATCGGATTTTCATGTTTCGGATTTCCCGAAGTAACGCAGGATATTACGTTTTGGATGTCGTCGACCGGTGCTCATACTCCTTGCCACTATGATACGTACGGCTGCAATGTTGTGGTACAAGTTTTTGGACGGTAAACTCTTATAATTTCAGTAGAACCCTTATGTATATCATATTTTCATTTCTTCTTTGATAGTAAAATGTGGTTGTTGTTTCCTCCTAATGCAGAACTAACTCCGGTTCGGATACCGTACGAAGAGTCTAGTGTTTACTGTTCGGAGACATTTTTCAGTCCGAAAAATATCGCTGCATATAAAAGTTTATTAAAACTTGAGTTCATTTTAAACCTATTTCTAAATGCCTTTCATTTGCAGATGTGGAGAATAGTTGCTATAAGTGCATTCTAGAACCTGGAGATGTTCTCATTGTTCCAGCAAAGTGGTGGCACTACGTAGAAAACTTGTGTCCGTCTTTAAGTGTGAATGCGTGGATACCGTTGGTGAGTACTAGCTTGTTCAGAAAATTACTAAATATTTATTAAGTAGTTGGCTAGAAAGAAGAAGCAATTTGTAGAATTAACGTACGTGCTACATTAGGTAAGTATGTACATATATAGATTTATGGCTGAATGAACTGCAAACTTCAAAGCATCGACCAAAATATCAATCATTTCTATTTCACGATTCACGACAGCTGCCGGCTGTGGTATAAAAAATATTTCATTACTCCTTGCAACGCTTCGCAACTATTTGAGTCCATAGTTTCGACTTAATACCAATTTACAGCGTGACAATGAAAATATTGGAAGAATCAACACCAATAGCAAAACTAAATACCTAATATTTTTTTCTAGCCAATTGTGTTCTTACCGAATGAGCGAAAAATCTATGAAGCCAAAAAAAGTTCGATTAAAAGACGTATATACAGCGCTTTATCTATGAGCATACTAAAATGAACGTAGTTTAAAACGCCCCAAAATTTAAATTTCCTCAATTGAACATTGTAAAATATTCTAAAAAAACAATGTAAATCGAAAAAGACATACAGTTCTTGTGGAAAATTTCCAAAAGTAAGAAAATCCGAAGCCAAACCGACAGTATAATAATAATGAGAGAAACAGTACCGCCGAGGCTCCAATTATACGACCTACAGAACATTTTATATTTAAGTGACCCCTAGGCTCAGATCCCCGAGAATAACCAGTTATCACATTATAAGTTTTCCAGCCTCATTTTATCTTGTTAAAAGGAAGTCAGTGGCCCCAAAATTTTTATATTTTATATTTATAGTGGTGATATGCTACGGTTATGAGGCCAGTTATAGTTATGCCAGACTGGAACAATTCATAATTTCTTATCCAATGCTTTGATAGATTAAAAGTCAGTGTGTTTTAGTGCCACAATGGGTCAGCGGCTGTCTAGCCAAATTAAAACAACAAAAACTATAACAAATACTCACTTTTTCATTTTTAGCAAAATGACGTCGACACACAAATTGAAGAATGTATAGTTAAAATTTTAATGGAAAACTTCATACAACAAGAGAATGATTCCGATTTCCTGAATATTTTAAACCCTAACGAAGTACGTATTATTTCAACAACATCGAAATATCATTCAAATTATACCTTAATCGCTTTCTAGGTTGATCTCTGGAGCGATCAATTCAACTTATTCGATATACTAAAACATCTAGTGCAACAAAAAATCGAACCTAAAAACCTGACGAAACATCCATATCGTTACTTAACAGATGATGAATTGCTAAATCTAATTCGTAATTATAAAGAACAAATCTTTTCAGTTCCAAAACTTTCGGATGTAGAATTTCAAACGATTTTAAGAGAACGATTACAACGCTTCGATGCTTCAATTCCCAATGATTTCGAATCGACAGCTAATAATCATATTAAGCACGTATTGATTAATACGATATGCAGTCCAAACGTTATAAGTCATGTTAAGGAAGAATTTTTAAAAACTTATCGGAAATGAAATTTAAATAAACCATTTTGTCTAACAAGAATTTAAGGGATTTTTTTAATTTAACATAATTAAGTTAGAAATGTTGCTAGGTAAGGATACTAACCTTAAGGTCCCTTAAATAGTATCCCTGATTTAGTTCAATACAATGTAAAAAATAATGAACCCATTCAACCAGAAATAATATGAATGCTGTCGTTATATTTGAATATTCAAATAATAAAGAGAATTGAATTAACTTGATTTTATTTCGTTCGTCCTTTACACTTGAACGCGCTTGGATAGGCAAGGATCAACCTATTTTTCCGATTTCAATTTATTGTTTTTAACTAAAACGCCGATACTTAATGTAACAAAACAGACTTTTTAATATTGAAGAAATCACAACCAACTGAGAGCTTTCTTTTTTATATCAACTGATGACACTGTGATATCAAATGAAAGTGATGAACTGAAGAAGGTATATTAATCTAAGATAAGATAAAAAAAAGGAGCAAGCTCCAATTCTGCCCACGAGCAATCCAATAACTCTTGTCCCTGCCAGAAAACTGCTCAAGCATACTTAAATTTTTTAAAAATCAATTTAATTAGATTCCTTCTTGAATATTAAATACTTTCTTGTCCACATATTTTTTTTCCAAACGAATGGACAATGCTGCTTTTATTTTATTTTTCTCCGCGTTGAATATAAGAACTTTTGAATAATAAGGACACTATAAAAGGGATTAATCTAGCCATTATCTACACCATTAGCAAAGTACTAACCGATCTAATAAGATTCCAGCTTCTTGGAGTATTCTTTTAGATTCACAAAATTTAATTATGGTACCTACTTGTTCCATAACTATTGGTCAAAAATTATTTAAACATATGATCTTTTATACAATTGTTGTTTTATTCGCGGTCAGATTGGGTGATGCATCTCCGCCGCAATTTGGGTAAGTTTTCTCTACAATTTTATTGGAATAACTCGTAATAATGGCATGTTTTTAAATTATTCGCAGCTTCTATGCAAGAGAACGATCCTTTCGTAACGTGAATTGTAAACATATACATAACGAAATGTGTAAACCTAATGCGTCGTATACGAATGAGTGCAACCGAACAATATGCTATCAAGAACCAGGTGAAGATTGTGATGAACGTGGCGCTACTCATCTTTACGGACAATGTTTTCCAAATTTAGTTTGTGAATGTGGTAAATGTAAAGGATGTATTGATCTTTATGAACATCCAAAATGCGATTTAATTTTGTGTAAAAAAAAATACAAGTATGAGAAAAAGCAAATAAATTTACTTGGTTCGGATTATTATTAGTAAGAATAATATTTTTATATAAATTTAAAATTTTAATCAATAAATAAATATACTTCTGCATTGAAAAATATTACGGTGCTATTTTTGATTTTTTTTAGTTAATGCAAGAAAAAGAAACAGGCGTTTGGTAACTCGTTACAATTCTACTTTATTGTTCTAGGAGTGTGTTATGGCTTGGGGAATTATGAATTCTGTACTTAGGTACCTCATTGTGCTTAAAAAAACGCTAATATATATGCGATGTGATATGAGCAGACAATATTTCAATATCAGGATAGATATTCACTGAAACTAAAGATATTACTTAAAATTGAAGCTCGTCTTCGAACATAAACTATGATATTTGTAAGATTGCAGAAAGGGGTCTAATCGCTAAAGGCTGCCTTTCTGTTTTTAGATACATCCTCTCAGCTTGAGATATATGGTTCATCTTGTGCTCGGTTAATGTCATTGGATATCGTTGATATTTATCAATAAATGTTTTTACAGCTCTTTGTATTATTTCTGAAATATAACCAGCTGTTTCTTTAGGATCATGGAAAAAACTTCTTGCAGTAATTCTACCGTTACTATTTCAAGTCCTAGTTTGGACTTGTCAACGATTAATCCGGTTTCGTTACGGAATCAAATTTGTATTGTTATTTATATGGTCAGAGACTCCCTGTACACGTTTCTATATTTTTTCAAAACGTGTCGGTGATGTCGTCAACATCTTTTATAACCACGGAAGCGTCTACATGACCACAAGCGCCTAAACTTATTTGTGCAGCCAAGTTCATTGAAAGTTTTTTCGGGCCGACAAAATTTAGATTTTGTGTCAGGTACAAATCGTCCGTTACAGACAGCTGACACTCCTTTATCGGGTCAAAAAAATCGATTTTTTGGAAATAGTCTTAATCGATTGCTAAACTATTCAAGATTATTCTCTGAAAAAATTTCAAGTCGATATCTTCAGTGTTTACGAGTTACAGCTCATAAAGCGGAGGGGTCGGATGACGAGTATATAGTATTTTTATGTTTCCGAAAACTTTGAACGCGTTTTTCTCGAAATATCATTTTTCGATTTTGCGTACACGATTGAGAAAATTCTTCTGAATCGATTTGGCTTTATGACGGCTCATTTTATAGATAATTAAATTCTCTACTAGATAACGTTAATTGCTTTTTGAAAAACAATTTTTTACATATTTTTTTCGTATTTTAAAGTCGATTTTATTAGCGAAAAATGCACTTTAAATTTAAAACTGTGTAAAAACATGCCATTTCAACTACTCTACTACAATTACTCGACGTCATCTAGAAGCTAGTATCATAAACTTTACAAAAACGTTTTGTTTTTTTGGTTCAGATCAAAATTAAGGACGCTAGAGTGTACGCAGCTAGAAACGAGGAGATATTAACATCCATCCATTTTTAAATTAAACATTGGTTTTTTAATGTAAAAAAATTACACAGTGCGCTTGAATTATGAATTAAATTGTCATAAAAATTTCAAAGCGTTTTGAGTTATTATACCTGAGGAAATAATTCTGGAAAATCATGTATTTTTCCGTAAAAATAGTTTTCTTTCATTCAAACACCCTGTGCATTAATACTGCTAATAAAATCCGGCAACATCGAAAACGCCCGCAGCTGTATTGTGTATTTTACTTGCGGCTCTGCATTCCGGAATCTAGTGCGCCGCCGTTTTTATGGTACCGACGTCATAACGAAACAGCTGTACAGCGAAGCAGATTAACCTCGTGTTGTGAGAGATGAGAAAACTGGTTTCTTATTGGCTAATGTTGTCTCGCTTTACACTTTTAAGTTATGTTGCCAAATTTCTGAATAGATGCGGTTCTCACGAAACTCATTTCTCTACTTGTATTTGTGCCTTTATTGATTTTCTTATTTCTTTTACGAAGCAGAAACGCAGGCTGTGAAATATTTCCTTTCCCAGGTAGTTCAGATTTCGAAAGGGTTATAGGAACTCCTCTGTCCACTCCCTTTTCGAATGAATTTCGCAAATTTTCCACTACTGCCGTCTGGATCTTATTATTTTTTCATGTTGACCTTGTTATGCGCTATAGGGAAATACTCCAGTAGTTGCCAAGTTTCACATTCAGAGATATTTTTTTCTCGTTTTGTCCGTTACAGACAGCTGACTTCATTAGCTAGAGAGCGGTAGGAATGGGATCACTGAACGGAAATAGTATAGACGTATGTACAAACACAAACTGTATTCAGGCAATCTCCGCTTAAGACCAATCCACTATGGAAATTACCTTATGCATTTTTGTCGTTTTCAGCTCTATTCACATTACTTTTTTTATTTTAGGACAGTGATGCAGTACAAGCCGAAATTATGTTAGCAAACAATGTGTGGAGCTGTTTTAGTTATGTTCAAGCGTTTTCCAATTTGTATGTGATACAACTCTATGCGATGGTGAAATCAGAAAAGGACGATACCAGTTACTGATACAAGCAAGTGTGAATCCGTTACCTACACATTACAGTGTGATACCACCAAACTCTATTTGCAAATCAATAAATAATTGCAGCTTCGCATTAAGTCCATGGGTCTATTACAGCGATATTGCTAAAGCAAGATTCACGTTTTTTAAACAATGAACAGTTGATAAGCCAATACCCCATATAATCAAATGGACTCTCAAAGTTGACATGAAATTGTTGACCATGAATCTCTTGCATCTTAAACGTTTGTATATTTCTCCACATATATTTTTCATAATTATGTTCATTATTCACTTTTATTTCAGTTACTGTTTTGTTTCTGTTGCATAAAATGAAAACTTTTTATTTCCACCTGGTAGCCAGTGGAAGGTTGCGGTTCTATTTAGATTATGGACTATGTAAAGATATTTCTAGTTTTTGGTTTACTGGTATTGACACGGGTAGCATATCTTCCCCGACGCACGGAGTATGGTCATAATGTGCCGGTATTTTATAATGTAAGATGCACTATGTATTTATAATGGGAGAACCAATTTATCCGATGTCTTTTATCACATCTAATCCTATTTGTGGCCTCGTATAATCAAGGGAGACATACAGCATTCTTTTTCTATGGCGCGATAGCCTGGATCTGACTTTGGCCCCTTCGATAATATTTATCCGATCGGATTACGGTCGTCCCTTTTTCCGATCTGTATTTCTCTCTCGAAGTTTCTTCACGTAGTTTTCTTTCCGGAAATAGATTGTTAGCCTATCTTCAAACCCTACATGCTTTGGAGAGGATCTTGTAAGGATCTCTCGTTATTCAAAGATGATGTTATTGTGAAGGTTTTAGAAGATAGCTTGGATTCTGTAATTGTATTGTTTTTTCGTTTTGTTCTTCAGTTCTTGTAGAGCCACTTCGCAGAGGGCAGTAACAGCGCTCTTTTGAATTAGTGTTAAGGCTTCAAATATATTTTTTTAATTAAACAGCGAATGACAACCGTCTCCTTAGGTCGATTCGAACGCACGACCTCTGGGTTTGTGGACTAGCGCTGCTAACGCTAACTACTACGCCATCGACGTTCTTTTACATTTCTACAAATTGTTCTTTCAACGGTTATTTTATTACGTCCTGCTCGGTTTTGCTAGCTGTTCTTCTGTTGTCCTCTTTGTAGCCCTATCGTACACACCTTTATCGACTGCTTTTCTCAGTTTTGATTTTAAATTGTCATTAAATATCATTAGAAACAGGGCTTGTGGTACTATTCCACTCCTGTTCGTACGCAAAATATCTTAACAGATACATGTCTCCCCGAAGAAATGATTCCTGTGCTCGAAAGCGTATGCAGTGCCATTGGAAAGTCGTTGTTAAAAAATGGAAGAGTTTCCAATTCAAAGTCATCTAGAAAATAAAATTTAAATGTAATCAGCTTTTTTTACCAAACGGGCTCGTAGCGATTCCTTCAAAACCCCTGCAGAACTTGATCGGTTTGTCATGCCTAACGCTCAGTACTCCGACGAGTAAACGTATAGTTTCCCTCCGACCCCATACTGCTAGTCTTGTGTTTATCTAGCTTAGGCCACAAAGCTCTAGAAATCTTTCAGCTTGTCAACCCAACCCACCTTGAAATGCCTGCTTCGGTATTGCGTTCACCTAAGTCCGTTTTGATTCCGTACATCAGTGCGTTGACATTCTTCTCAACCTCTTCGTCTGGCTCGCTAGCTCGTTTCCTAGTATATCACTGGTACCCAGCATATCAGCCCTCTGTCTGACTACAAAGCACTTTGCTTGCCTTTTTGATACGAGAGCGAAAGACTGATGGATCGCAAGTCCTTTGTCGTCGTGATACTGGATCTGGCAATGTTCGAGATAAGACCGACGTACCCTACCAGCAGGCATCTCCTGAAAAGAGTGCTCAACCAGCTGCGGATTGATGCAGAAGCTCTCTGCAGCATGATTGACATGATGTCGTCTGGTACTGGTGATTTGAGGGAGTAAAACTGTATATAGGGCAATTATTCCTATCCTCACTTAGTAGTTCCTTCATCCCTGCCGGTACAGCCTTTTCATTTCCAATAATACCTCCATTAACCACAGGGTGACCATCTCCAAGAAAGAGAGGAAATAGAAAATAAGACAGGCTCCTTTTTCACCAGAAGAAAAAAAAATCGTATTGACTTTTTAAAGAAGCAAAATCGGAAATCTCGGAATTTGAAGGTCGCAGCATACTAGTCGATTGACGCGATTGACGATAATGAATCATCCATAACTTGAACAGCTCATGACGCAATTCAATGCAATTCCTGAATTATTCTTTTACTTTGTGTATGTTCAGTACGTCTAGAAATGGTTGTTACCCATGGGTTGGGAGATGGTGGAGAGACATCCAAAGTGTGTTCTTTGTCATACAAATGGAATATGTATGATTGTATGAATCTCTTGTATGTATGCATCAGCTTCAATATTTTTGGAGAAATTTCGTCTCTGCACCAATGTTATATCATCTTATTGCTGCAAAAATATGGAATCGAGTCACAATCTAATTCTTAATTTACTTCGTTTTAGAAATGAATTATCATTTTTGTATTCTATTTAACTTTAAGCATTGACACTGAAATATATTGGGATTGCAAAACTATAAATCCGCGATAGAAAGTTGACTGGTTAATGATACAAGCCACTAAACATACATAACACATCTGAAAATTGGTGGACCGTGATGTTACACAGCGCACACTACTGAAATTCAGGTAGATCATTGATTTTTCTTGAGGACACAGTTCGAGGAAAATTTTCTTGTTTCCCAGGGTTGTTAAGGTACTTAAATTTTCTGGGAGGAGTAGAAGATATTATGGATACTGAAAATCTTCGAAGGAGAAAAGGATGTTATTGAAAAAAATCGGCTCTACTTGACTGAGGGCCGCGTAGCAGTACATGATTGGAGTGGGGGTAATAGTATAAAAGTAGGCGAAACGATGCCTCGCCATCCAGTCGTGAAAGAAGAGTCATTCTGTTAACGTCGATTTTGGTAGTGCGATTGCAGTTAGAGCCAGTGGAAATATTTTTTTCAATATAAAAAGTGATACAGTGTGTAACAAAAAGAATCAATAGCATTGCTGCAGAAGGCGATAATTGCAATAGCAGGTGTGTGTTGCAGAATATTCTACAAAAAAAATTATCTATTATACAAAAAGAAGCAGTTAGTTAAAAAACAGACTACACAAAAGAGCAGTTATATAAAAAAACCCCGATACCATGACCTCAGTTTTGGAACAAAATTTAGATAAGCCTAAATCGCTTTGCGAATGGGTCCGAAATTTCCGTATTAAGAAAATCTCTATGAAACGTAGGCGAGGCAGTGATTTACGTGTAACGGCCATTTTGACGACGGCCTTGATTCGGGCCGAAACGGAATTGCGTCGAAAGCAAAGTGAACGTGCTCTAAAATGGTCCGAATTACAATCGAAGTTTCTATGCAAAGATACGACCAGTATTAGTCATCAAAATTCCCTAACAACATCGACCTACGATAATCAAAATACGAATTTCATGTATAACGATGATGACGAAAGCGAAAAACGACGTGTACAAGTTGAAAACTTTTGGAAATGCGAACTAAGCGGATTAGATGATTTTTTTAATAATTTAAGTCATACAAAGCGGAAAGACCACCACGATGATAGTAGTCTGAGAACATCGTAAAGAACTTGATATAGCAAAAAAAAAACTAATATTCTATTATCTAGATGTACCTAAATTCAGAAAACAATATTGTAATATTCAAGTAGAGTATAGGGCCTAGAATTTTATCTTTTTTTTATCAAACAAAACAAAAACTATTCTGTGATATTGTTATTATGAAAGTTTTTCATTTACAGTACCAAAAATGTGAAGAAGAATGATGCATCTTTCTCGACCGGACCGGGCTTGAGCTTGGCAGTGTCGTCAGTTGAATGTTCGTTCCCCATTTTTTATTTACGAAAAGAATAAGTAAAAAAAAAACAAAACTTAAGACAATTTGGTTTGTAGAAAACATTTTTGAAAATCAAACGGTGCTTTGTAACTGGTACGGCATTTAGGGTAAGATTAGATGTTACATAATTTAGGTCAAATGTATTTCAACCGTTAACTAAATTGGATTTATTAAGCAATACAGATTGCAGACAAATTTCTCAATTTAGCCACCACCGGGTTAATTGAGTAAAACAACTGTCTGCAATTTGTTGTTGCATCACTACTGCCAATTTAGTTTCAACGTTGAATATATTTTAGCTAGACCATAACTTAACTTAATTTTCAACTCTAATATTCCACTATGAATGCCCTCTGGTTGCAAAGTATTTTTTTTGGTACATAGAGTGCAAATTTCCGTAGTAGTACGTAAAATATTTAACTATTGATTCATATTGAATCGCTGATGTAAATTTAAAGAAAACGCAATAGAAAATATACAAATTTTTAAAAAATATAGAAATACTTAAAGAAATTTGTTTTTCGTCTTATTATTTACATGAATCAAGCGAGAAAAGAGAATGAGTAGAGAGAGATATTTCCCATATCGAGGGAGTCATGACAATTTGCACTTTTATTTACTGAATCTGCTTTGTAATTGATTTTAAAATATTAAGTCTAGCATTTGATTAGTTTTTTTAAGTCTAACAAGTCTTTGTTACAGATAAAATATAAATTTTCTGAATGCCTGAAACACATTCCGAGATAACTTAGCATAGAGACAGAGAGATCAACTGATTGCTGTCCACCGTGGTGAGAAAAGTGATTCTATCGAGATGATTGAAGCAACACTCAGCACGCTTTCAACGATCCGAGTCGTGAAATCGAGTGAGTCAATATAATAATGTACCGAACATTGTAAAATTTATTGAATTTATCAGTTAGAAGAACGAACCTATTTTGCGCAAGTTACATGGTTTCGAGATACTTTAACCATTTTATGTTAGTCTCTTATTGATTAGTTATTAGTCGAACAACCCAGAGGTCCAACTACCACGCAATCTACCATAAAATAAATCTATGTACCTCGTCACAAAGGGACATATCGATGATGTAGCGAACAGATATTGTAAGTACAACAAATTAAATCTTGAAATTCCTAGTTTATTTTCATTTATTACATGATTTCATGACAAAAATATAAACGGTTTTTTCTCGACATTTAAATTATTGCACTTACAAACATCTGTACGCTACAACATCGTTGAAATATGTGCTTAAATCTATACTTATTTCCGCATTTGTTGGACTTGGAGGAATGGAGCACTGCTGTAATTTTTCTATCTCGAGAAGAAGAATTGGAAATCGTGATTGAGTCGTACATAAAAAATAGTAATTTCTTACCAATATGCCTTTACCTCGGTGTGCAATAAAACTGGAGATTTATTTTTGGTTTCAATAGCCGTTGACCTCATCAATTATCTTCATCCAGTCATTAGACCCTGTGTGGTACAGTTGTGAATAGTTGTGAAAGTCTAAGTAGATTTTTTTGCGGTTCACACTATTTTTTCGAAGCTATTTCCTGGCATTATGTAGACGCGATGATTTTAATGCAATTGCCTTCTTTTCATCTCTTCGTTTTCATTTTCTAGTCTGCAGCATATAATTGAGTCTGAAAAGATTCACATGTATTACTTAAGCTAGCATTACACTGTATAACACGCAGTCAAATATTTAACTATTTTTCCTGGCTAATGGTGTCAGATAAAGTAATCGTCAAATTTTTATTTGCCACATTATTTTATTTACTCCAAGTCTGTTTTGACGGTAAAAATTTGACAGAACTTTTCCTCAAATATTTGACAGTATGGCATTTTAGATATGAAAAGATTTATTGTATTTTAATTACTATAAAATTTACTTAATAAAATATGTCTTCAGTTCCAATCTGACCACCTCTGGGGTATAGGTTTTTTTAGGATCTATCTTCTTTTCAACTTTTTCTTCAATCAGTTACCGACCTCAATTTTAGTAAAATTCATGGTAGCCACTAGGAAATGTATCGATATCCCATTAAAATATTTTTATTTGCCTAAACAAATGAAATGCCAAAACGCTATACATAAAATGGATTAAAATTTATTTAACCCTTAAAGACTGCGCAAAATATGGAAATTCAGGAGTTGAATGTGAAAAGGGGCCAATGTTTAGGGTGAAATAGATTAATACATCTAGAGTGTACCCAGGCAAATTTTTCCATTTCACTTAATTCAGAGGCAGTATTGGTCCGTTCTGCAACGTGTAGCTGTCTTCGACTTGGGTTGGGAAGAATATACCCATTTTATTGCATGACGGGATTTAATCAAATATAATAAAACAGTGCTGGTACAAATGTGTTAAAGAGATAGTCGTACAGTGTAACGTAAACATGGAAATGATTATCGACAGCAAAAAACTCCATCCTATCTCCTATGTACTACGTTTGGGAATGTGTTTCAGTACCAGTTACAAAAATTTTACAAAAAAAAGCGTAACAATTAAAATTGCAAAACAAATCAATCATCTACTGACGCATATTTTTAAAAACGAAAACAATGATCACTTTACTTTCGAAAGATTAGTCATTTAAATTATCACAGAAAAAAAACGCAAGCATTCAATATCAAAATGACTTTAAAATTCAATTCAAAGCAGACTTCAATACAATAAAATAAATTCCCATTCTAATCAAATTGTCTGTACTTCAAAATCAAGAATTTCAGCAGTTAAAAAAAAATTTTTTTTTTTCTACAACATAAATTTTTATTTTTTCAGTGCACCTAATTGAAAACTTCCCATTTCATATTGAAATAAATTTCGAGAGAAAAAAAAACCAGCGAAAGCTACATAACTAACTATATCGATGAATTCCTCACGAACCATGAACAAGAAATTCCGTCGCTTCAATCAACAGCAACAATGGCACAACAATCATATTCGACAAGCAAACAAATGGCAATGGGGTTATAGAAAAACGGGAATCACTTGATGCACTTACATATGAAGTCAACTAGTCTTTAACTAAAGAATTTTGCAGTAGACCGCTACACTATTCTGACTCGCAAGTCTTGCTAATCGGGGAGCATACCTTAAGAGAAATATTACTTGAAAAAAATATCAGTTTAACAAACAATTTTTCCAGAAAGTATTTTTGGCACCCCGTCAAAAGGGACCAAAGACTAATAATCATTACTATTTTTTTTTAAAGTAACATTTTTAGCGAACAAAAATATTTTACAGAGCACGATAAAACGAAACAAACAAAAATCTCTAAAATCGAATAACATAAAAAAAATTATTCATCATCATGTGACGTGGGAGGTAGACCTACTTAATCTGCTTTTATAATACATACTACTGGGGGTTGTGAAATCGAACTAAAACGGAAACTATGAGTATCGTTATTGCATGTCTGCTGATTATACATATTTAAAAAAAAAAGAGAACTGCAACATTGTTAGCTATTTTTTTGTGGCTAAGGTATGTGGTTTGCTTTTGAATTTTTTAACTGAATGTTTTTTTACCTATACTATTTTTATGAAAATGTATACGCTTATTGTCGAGGGTTGATTTCTTTACACGAATCGCCCTCGATACGTATTGACTTAACTATGAATTTTGTTTTATCTTGAAGGTCGGGTGGTACGCACAAAAACCATACTCAATTGTGTTTTTCTTTAAAAGCTAGACATGTGGTGGAACATATAATTTTTTCTTATTTTCTTTGTATAGATCTATATATATACATATTTTTTTGCTAATGAATTGTGATCTCAGTCATCAGTCTCATTGAATTGTGTGTGTATGTAAGGTCCATATGGTACTAAGTAAGTTTGTTTTTAATAATCCTATTTACCTTCAAACATATCAAATCAATATTTGTCCTAGTTTCTTCGAATAATTTCGAATACTAGATTTTTTTTTCTGCTAACCATGTTTTCGTTTAGAATTTGGCTGATTGTAGTTGAGAAGCAACGCATCATAAGAAAAAAAACAATTTTTTTAATACCCACAGATTGTTTAAAACCGCTTTTACTAGAAAATATTGTAAATCTCTAGATGTTTAATAGTCATTGCGATCGGGCGAAAATTTATGTAAGTTTTTTTTCTGTTGAACTTTTTTGCCATAATCAATTTTTTCTCCTAATAATAATTATAGTACTATTGCCCTGATTTTGGTGGTACGGAATTTTTTCTTTTCAATGCCAAAACTTGGAACAATGCTATATATTTTCCTTTCGTAAATGTTTTTTTTGTTGTATAGAGTTCAGCGCGATCGCATTTGAACGGGAGAGAGAGATCTCGAAATTAACACACACTTTAAGCAAAAATCCGCACATACGATAAGTACAAAATGTCTTTTGCAAAAAATTACCACATTATACTTTACAGTAACTTGCCTGGGGACAACCACCGCAAACTCATAGTAACATTATAGGAGAGTACAAAAATTTAACATTAACTTAAAAAGGTGTTCTCGATTTTTAATTTACCCCGAAGCTATTGGCTAATATGTATTACAAGTTGGATGAATTTTACTATGTATATGTATTTTTTTTAATATCTTTCTATTCTGGAAATTATTATTGATACTAATCGATAAATTATTTTAAGATTTTTCTATTTCAATTTATATATTCGTAATTTCGGTTATCTGCATAGGGAGCAGCTATATTTCTTTTCTAAGCATTTTGTTTCTGTTCTTAATTCTATTTATTTACTTTTATATTAATGTGCAAAAAATTGATACCAAGCTATTTTAGTTGATTTTATAGTGTACTACTTAACATATCATAAACAATTTTAAAATTTGAGCGCTTTAGGATGTTGTAAAATCTCATTAAAAACCAAAACACAAGTTTGGTGGTGACGACCTAATCGCACAGGTCCGGAATAATAGTCTACAGTTTTTATATGTTTGATACCGCACATATATTTTTTTACAGTATTGTGTTACGAGTATAATGATGTAATTTTGAATTTTATATATTACTAGACATTCATATAGCATTATTAAAACCAGAACTTCCCTCAATTGTCTAACCTCGACAAACAAAATATTGTTGGTCGTCATTTTAATCATGTATTTCGGGTTTCATTACTGTATTTGGTTTATAAATATCGCATAATGTTTTCTAACTGTATGATGCTTAAAATATTTTATATACATACTTAAATACTCTTTGTATATTTGATTTGTTATATACGTAATTGTATTTTTGTCTGCGGATGCTTAATATAGCCCGCCCACTGATAGTGTGAAAGTAATTTCGTGCATACATAAAAAAAAAGTCAAATCGGAGAAAATTATTTTAGAGAGCATGCTGTAAAACTCCGTTACATCTTGTTTTTTATATTGTAACAGCTTTATGTTGAATTTAAATTTACGACTAATGTTATATTTCTGATATACTACAGCGCACTTGTGGCACCACTCGAAAATTAATATTTGCTTTATATAATAGGGTTTACAAAACGGAATACATAATTATTGTATAATTTAATGTACATTTTGCACATCTTAAACTATAATTACTTTTATTCTTTTGCCTAATTTATTGATTAATTGAAAATTTAATCAACCTAGTATTGATTCATATATTATGTATATATATATTACACGGATGTGTCGGGTTTTTGTTATATTAGCTAGAATTTTTAATATTATATTTTATGTATCAAAAATAGCTGCTTCCAATCATTGCAGATACATCAAATAATCTCATTTGTGTATTCTCCTAATATTCGAACTAATTATGTAATACTTCTAGAATATTGTTCCACCTTCATATCTATTTGTAATATTCAGACAAAAAGAACCGTTGATTGTTGCACACAACACACACGATATTGTCATGCTCTGTATCTGTATTAAGGTATTTTAATTTTTTTTTTAATTAGAATTTGTTTGACCTATGCTTAGTACTAAACAAAAACAAAAAAAATATTTAGTCGAATTAAGGCCAATGTAATTAACTGGCGGCCAAATATTGTAATATTTGTGAAACGGCCAACAAACAAACAAAAATTTCCTGTTATATAATCAAGAATTAATGTAGGTCCCGAACTTAACAAACGAAAAAATTAGCGATCAGCGTGATCTTCTGTGCGAGGCCGATCGATCCATGATCCAGGAAAAAATACCGGCATGTGAGGCGTTATCGCAACCGACCTATGAAAAGCCCTGTGAATCAAGGACGAGGATGTAAAGTGATCTGTGGTCCAAAGAATAGTTTGTGCGTGTAATGATGATCCCGCAATTCGGTAAAATTTCCTAGTTTTTCCGATCGTAGCGATTTGTTTTTCTATCTTCTAGTTGATTTTAATCTATCTACGACCGATTTAAAAAAAATGTGATCGAACGAAGAATGTGAAATTCTGTGCGGATAAATACCAGCATCTCGTATCGAATGCTGCGATCTATTAAGCTCCTGGAATATGTGTATCATGACTGGAAAACGTTATCAACCTAGATCTCTCTACTCGTCGCTTTGTAATTGAAGGCAAATTTGAATTTCGAAGTGCCCGTTTCCGAGCGGTATTCCATAGTTGCGCTTTGCGTGTGCAACGGTTGCGGTAAAATTTAAAATTTCTCCGAAGTAGCGAATTGTTTTATGTTTTCCAGTCTTGCCGCTAAGCGAAAAAAACAACAACCGAGAGTGCTGTGCGTGAAGTGCGAATGCATTCAGTTTTGTTTATAGAAATATGTTGAAAGTGCCTTGTATAATTTGTGCCTAAATATTTCACCATACATCCAGTTCCAAGCGGCAAAATGTTGCATCTATATTCCGATTGTTTCGCTCCATATGATTGTGCCGGAAACCGGGATGCTCCTGTTGCGGTAAAATTTCAATCTTTCTTCGCCGTAGCGATTTGTTTTATATTTTTCAGTCGATATACGCAAATGCGTTTGAAACGGCAATTATGGATTTGAAAATTTGTAAATCGAGCCTCGAATTAGATACAGCTCTCTCTCTCAAAGGACGCTAAATCAATCTATGTGATGAGCTGCTTCTCATCTATAGATCGAATCAATCCAGTAAACATCGGCGTTTCTTCGTAGCAATTCGTGCAGAGACACAAAATAATTTGACCATAATAATTCGGTAAACTTTATACTTGCTCGACGTTTGCGAACATATTTTTTTATTTCAGTCGAGAATATAATTAAAAATTATACGCACCTGAATCGAACGTTCTTCAGGTGTTCATCATAAAACGCACAAAGATGGCAGCCGCTATACACGCTCTACTCTATAAAATATAATCTGGTAAAATTTAAATTTCCCGAAGCTTGCAAAATTGTTCTGAATCTTACAGTCCCCGAATGATGATGTTGCGTCTAGGCAACGAGAATTTCTATCACACACGCATACAGTCTGTACGGCCAGCAATCGCAGTAATTCCGCAGATATCTATAAAACAATAGAAAATGTTTCTTAAGAAATCGTCCCGGTAAAATTTTGAACATCAACGTTAGACAAAACATTTTATTTTTCAGTAGCTAGACATTCGATAAGTAACTGGGTTCGCATACTAAGAGTTTCGTATACCCAAAGACGGTAGACTGATCCTACAGATGGTGCACGATCATGAAGCTCAGGATCATCTAGAAACCTAATCAAAATATAGTCTTGGTAAAATTGCAATATCTTAGGTAGCCAAATTGTTTTGTATATTTCAGTCGACTTGATAAAAAGTTTAAAAAGAGCAGTAAAAATAATAATCATGAAGGAAGCGTTGTCTGCAATAGGCGCGAAATTCTAACTACCTTGGACCGAGGTGTTTTTAATACATAGAGCGAGGAGTCTCTAGACTGGAAGTCGATTCCTATAGACGGAAGAGTCGTGTTAGATCTGAACAAATCAATGAAATGAGCGCGAATCTTGATCGCGGTAGGCGGACAATACATTTCTTGCAATTAACATTTCCTTTCAGGCTAAATTTAATATAAAAAAAAATGAAAACATATTGATAAGAATCGAAACAACGGGTTGATGACGCCACTTAGGCATTAGTTAATATTCACCGGGTCAGGCGATCATCTTGTCATCCATAGGAGTAGCGGAAATTAAAAGGGAATCAAAACTACCACATCATTTCACGAACCAACCACACAAATCGACATTTTCTCTAATCATCTTGTGTATCTTGCGCGCGTGCAACTTGCTACTGTTTCAATCTGAAACTGGTAAAAGTTTGTCAATTTCGAACAACGAACAATTTTATTTTGTTTCAGAAAGTCATCAATCTCCAGCACCTATCCATCCGTGTGCTTTATCGGTGATGATAAATGGGCTCTAAATACTCGTTAAGCAGGACGGTGGCAGGGAATTCTCTAAGGTCTGATTATCTTGGTCTGGAAGTTGCTTGGCTGACTGGCAGTCCGTTCTGAAGAAGGATTCTGGTTTAGTTTGTTCTCTTCCATTCATCATATCGACAAATTCGTTCGTCTGGAGAGCTTTGTTGCACGGACCAGGGCAAACCATCTTTCTACCAATCACATTTTAGACGAGATGTATTCCGAGTTCTTTATTCTTTCTGGGAATTCGTAGCATTATCGTCTGTTTGCTGTTCTATCGAAGTCCGACTAGAAGAGCAGTGTTTTGGGAAACAACAGGACATCCATAGAAATTGCGCAGTCTTGATGAAGCGGTTGCCTCTGTCATTATCATAGTGCTTGTGTCTATGTCAATAGGCTGGAGGACTATAGTTTGCAGCTTAATCCATTCCATGGCGAGTGTTCTTCATTGCGCGCATATCTATTGGAAGTATCTACAAGTTGGGGAATAAGCCTTGTACCTTAATTGTTAGAAGTATATTACGAAAACTGGAAGCCATACATCGTGGGAGCAACATCATTGGAATCTTCAAACAACTACTACAATCAACATATTTATCAGGGTTCAATGGTATCTACCAGGGCAATGCGGAACTGTGCTCTCTTATCGTGACGACTTGATGCGTTACGAGATCTTGATCATCCCTTTTCAAGGACATTATTTTGTTCTTATCCGGGTGTTGGAGCACCAGTCACCCCGAGATTAATAGGAGAGCCAGGGGAGTTACTAGTCGTTAATTTTTTACGGGCTATTGTCTCAATGCAATTTGCCTTTTGAAAGGACCACAGCGTGGAATGGCGATTTGAGGCGAATGGGAAAATTATCTAAAAAAACATCATTATTAATGGCGACATGTGATCAGTGGAATACATTTGGACGACAGCGAGAGAGTATCATTTTTACATTCTAACGGCTGCGTGGGAGTATTATATTGAAGACGGCAGCGTGGGATCATTGTTATTCTTAGGACGGCAGCGTGGGATCATTGTTATAATTAGGACAGCAGCGAGGGATTCTGTTTTGAGTTAGGACGGCAGCGCGGGATCATTTTTAAAATTAGGACGGCAGCGTGGGATCATTGTTTATAGAAATGACTGCAGCGTGGGATTATTTTTATTAAAATGACGGCAGCGTGGGACCATTTTTAAAGAAATGATGGCAGCGTGGGATCATTTTTCTAGAAATGACTGCAGCGTGGGAAAAAATTTTTAATGACGACGGCAGCGTGACATTAAATATTATACTCTAGACGGCAGCGTGGGATCAATTTTGTAGAAAGGACGGCGGCGTGGGATCAATTGTATAGTAAGGACGGCGGCGTGGGATCAATATTATAGAAAGGACGGCGGCGTGGGATCTATTTTATAGTAAGGACGGCGGCGTGGGATCTTTTTTATAATAAGGACGGCGGCGTGGGATCTATTTTATAGTAAGGAAGGCAGCGTGGGAAAACAAATTTATAGCAAGACATCGCGTAGTAAATATTGTAGTAAGGACGGCGGCGAGGGATCACATGTTTAGTGAAGACGGCGGCGAGGGATCACATGTTTAGTGAAGACGGCGGCGAGGGATCAAATGTTTAGTGAAGACGGCGGCGAGGGATCACATGTTTAGTGAAGACGGCGGCGAGGGACCAGACTGCGGCGCGGGACCAGACTGCGGCGAAGGACCAGATTGCGGCGAGGGTTCGGTATTCCACTTCTGACGGCGGCGAGGGATTATTACTCAAGAGTACCACCTCGGCGAAGGATCATAATTTCAGTTCTGACTGCGTCGAGGGACCTTTATTTCAGTTTTCGCAACGGCGTTGGATTATTTCAGCTCTTACAACGGCAAGAGATATGAAACACTCAACTTTTCTTTTAGTACAGAAGATGACGACGTGAAATTTTAAAGGGATTCATACACCATCTTATTATGCTTTACACGTTACACTACGAGGAATTCGAAGCTAATCTCATTCTACAATCAGTTCCTACTATTTAAAATATTGGAGAGTATCAAATACAACAAACAGGAAGGAAATGACTACAGGGGAATATACAAAAATATCGCAAAAAGAGTAAGTCATCTGACTAACTCTATATTATATATCTTGTACTTTTCGTAGTGACTTACATCACTATAACAAATCAGCCAGCCTTATTCTCTGGATGCCTGAATTATTTCTTGATTGAATATCTAAGCTGAACTCTTCAAGCCAGACTTGGTGCCACATCAATAGCCTTTCACGCTGCTAGCAATACGAGCAGTACCTACAATCACTCTTAATACTTAGAAGTTTTTGCTTACCGTTTTACATCTTTGAAGTTCAATTTTCTTGGATTGCGATTGCAAAAAAATTAAGCACCATAGTCACGTCACAAAAAATATTTGGATCGTTTTTGACTGCACTTTTTGCATCGTTTGATATTCACCATCAACATTTCTTTATCACTTTCTAATGGACCTTTTCATGCAGACTGAGTTAAGGACAACTGTAAGTCTTAAAAAAAGGTTTTTTTGTTTTTAAACTTAAGTAACGAAAAATGTTTGCTTTCCAGACTTTCTTCAATGAGTTCTCTCTTTTCATGGAAGAAATTGCAGCCTACGCTAGAATTTTGTTTATTTTTTTCAAATTGCCATATTGATGAGACTAACTACCTACTAAATCTAAAAACATACAGACATACCATAAGACATTTTTAGTCGAAACATAGCTGGGATTTATTACTTTTTGATTTTTATGAGGTGCATCGAATTGTTGAAAATATATGATTTGCCTGCTGAATATTGTTCATGGAGCTGGGAATTACATAGATCAATAAAAACCATTTACGAGATTTTTTGAAAATAAAAAGTATTTTAATTAAAAGTAAACTGTTTTCATTTTTTAAACTTGATATTTCAGGAGAAGGATTTTGATTGAAATTATTTAGTGCTTTAGCTTCGTTTTTTTTCGATAGTGCCACATTAAAGGTGATCAATGAACTTGCCCCAAAATTACTAACTTTGGCGGACAATTGTACAGTTCGAGATCAACAGGGCAATCAATCTGACATAATTTGTAGTGCCAGGCTAGAATCTATAGACGAATAATCGACAAGAATACTCAAGAAGTGGTTAACCTTTGCGTAAGATGAAACGGTAAGCCTATAATCCCAGCTTGCAATTAGCGTTCCTATTGCCTCTATCAGGAGAACACGGACAATGAAGATTTGTTAACACTCTTACTGCCGAAGGGTTTTTACGCACCATAGGTCAGAGGTATTTCCAGTTTCATATCATTGAGATTTTAGTGAATTGTGTCATTAGCGATACACAAGCATGCCTGTGGGAATAAAGGTGTATTGGCCGTTATAAATACACCAGCAGATAACAGTATCTTGATATTTTGGTTTTATTTGTATAGTTTAATTTTTGATTGGATAGTAGGGTCCAGGTGGTGCTTTTCCATCTCAGGAACGTTTTATACTAGAAAGTTGATGCCTCCCTTAAACCCAGCACGCTTTTGACCTTCCTCTAAATATTCTTTTTGGTATATTCTCCCAGTACACCTAAAAACAATCACCAAGTTTCAGCAAATGACTCCGCTATCATAGAGCCTGTTAACGTTAAATATAAGGCTGCTATTCTTGAAATTGCTCCACGGCGAAGCAAATTTACTTTTTTAAATAAATACCTTATAATCTGGAATTATTAAAATATTGTTATTACAATTCTTACCTGATTCTTTAATTTCTATTTATTTCTGAATCCGTTAGTTGCTAATAATAATGCAAGTACACATTCAAATTTTTCACGATAAAACACCACCCAGCACCGTAACGACCATTAAGATGTACGAAATATGCCCAGGCACAACAGTAAGCAAAAAGTCGGGAGCATGAGACATTCGAGTAACTGAACTAAACGTTGATCTTTCTCTGGGCATCTGATTTTAGTTTTTATGTAGTACAACGCTTCTTCAACCGATGCATTACAACTGCGTCCAGTATACATTTGTCATACCAAAACAGTAACTGATTAAAAGGGTCGAACTGAAAAGAAAACAAAACTCTTGGATGAGGGAACACACAAAAAGACATCGCAATAGTTTACCTTTCTGTGGAACCGTTGATACAGTCAACGACGCAAAAACTCAAAACGATCGAATGCTCCGTTTTATTAGATTTATTTTTAGAGGAACTTAAAATATTTACTATTAATTAAAATTAATAAAAAAAAAAGGTGTTTAAGGCAAAACTATTTTGGTTTCGTTTCCTGTTCGTTAACATAACGCACGTAGATGGTGGGATCATGTGCAGATTCAGGCGGTTTCTCCAATTCATCCAAGTACGAACAAGCAATGGCCAGAGTGCTTCCGTCGCCGCTAAACGAAAGCGACGCAATGGACGTATCGTAATGATGGAACTGACACAGCCGTTTCTTGTTGAAACCGTCCCAAATATTCACATATCCGTCTGATCCACCCGTCGCAAACGTATTGTAAATATTGTGAAAACTAATCGCATTAACCGGATAGATGTGTTCCTTGTTGTTCTCCTTGTTCCGATGACACTTGAAGGCAAACTTTTTCTTTTGAACTTCCGCATCCTGATCGAAGTATTCAACAGCAACGCGTCCTTCGATCGAACTCATCACGTAGCCCTCCTTGTTCGGAAAGATTCGGATCGCACGCGTTTGATACTTGAGCGATGAATCGCGACGCATCATGTACTGGCCCATATTTCTCAAATCCCAAACTATTACCTTCCGGTCCGAGGTTGCCACCACGACTTTTTCGTCATTCACACTCATCGAGTAGACTTTGCCGTTGCTCTGCTCGTACGAGCCGACACATTGACGGTCTCGCGAGTCCCATAATTTTATGGTTTTGTCCCAACTTCCCGACAGAATTCCGTTCACTTTCGATGCGAATTCAATGCATTTAACAGCGGCATCGTGAGATCCTAGGGTGATTTCGGCATTCGTGTTCAGGTCGTACAGTTTGAGTTGATTGTCCAGTCCGCCGCTTATCGTGTGAACAGGATCCTGTGGAGTAGAATTCACAAAGTTAATCGGTTCTGCGAGAGGATCACTTCAAATTAATTACCTGAAAAGCTACATCTAATACAGCAGTGTCGTGCATGTACTTTTGGCGCATAGAATTGTTTACGACATCATAAAGCCGCACGGTGCAGTCCCAAGAGGCGGCAATTAAAAATTGGCTCGAATTCGGACCGAATTTCACGGACGAAATCACATCGGACGGAGGATTTTGCAGTTGGATTTCCGTTTTCCGATCCATAGTCATCTTTTATCCAAATTGCTTCTTTTCACGCACTATAAAACGGCGAGAAATTCACCAGACTTTCGATATTATTTAATTTCGCGTTCCCGTACACCGTTGACTATGCTTTCGCTTTCAGTAAGGTTATGTTACGTTAAATTTTTGAATTTTTTTTGACGGCACCACGAACATCTGCGACATCTGCATCCTCGATATTAAATTAGTATCGCAAGTCGCTATTCACAATAGACGCAACGAAAATTGACGTTGCGAAGATTTAAATTTGAAAGATAAAAATTATGACGTCTTTTAGAGTAAAATAACGAAATTTTTATTTAAAAAATTTTTTAATAAATTTAAAATTTGTTTGAAATAGATAGAAAAATTTATAAAATTGCTTAAGTCACGTTTTCGAAAATGGACTCAGAGTCGTCTTTAAATAAAAGACAATTTGAGGACAAAATTTACAGTAAGTTATAGAAATTTCCAGCTCTGTTTTAGTATTGCTGTTTTTTTTTATAAGCAGCTGATGTATTCCATTCTGCTCTGAAAAATAGAATATTTCTCGACATCTATTCGACGTTCTGCATTATGGCGAACAAAAAAATTACTTTCTGAAATTAGAGTACAAATCGCAGTCCTAATCGGCAAAATAATAAAGTTAATCTTTTAATATTAATTCATGCAAAATGTTGGCTTCCTAAGCTTCCTGTCACAACGTATATGAAAGCGCTTCCGAAGTAGCATTTGAAATATCATAACTTGCGATTATGGTGTGAAAACGCAATTTAGTTTTCAACTAATGGACTATAGGGTCAGGTCCGATAGAAGGATTTTCTGGCAATGATGTAGGATCTCTCGGCTTATGCTAGAAAGTTGAGACTTGGTACCTATGTAGATGTTCTAGGAAAGTAATGCACTTATACACCGCTTTACGGTCGCTCTTCTTGCGGCCTTTCATTATAACGGCCAAATTGAATTATGGCTCTATGTCGCTTAACGGCTTAACTATCTTTCAATATTCGGCCAAGAAAATCTTTTTCATTTTCAAATCATAAAATCTTTGTTTGTAACTTTTTTTATTTGCACTACACAAGGGTCGTATATGTTTAACGAATTTCACTAGTCCTCTTAGGTTCGGTGAGATATATTCTTAGTTTTTACTTTTAAGGACATTCGATATAAACACCTGGGAATCGTTTTCAGAATTTTTTGATATTCAACCTGTAAGTAGTTACAAGTCATCATCAATGGCGCGACAGCCCAAATCGGGCCAGGGCATGCAGGATACATTGTCTGAAGTCATCTCGGTTCAGCGCCCGCGTCCTCCAATTTGTACATCTAAGAAGCGATCTGCAACATTTCTTGGTTCCGAATGGATATATATTCAGATTTTACTTTCTCCTGCCTTGTATGCCATGGTTTACTCACAAATTCTAAACATTTACGGGCTCTTTATACAAAAGTGTAAAAGTGCTATATTGAAATTGAAAAAATAAAAAATCTACCCACTGTCTGGGTTCAACGTTATTAGAAGATGTCTGAAATGCATTCATTGAATTTTACTGATCAAAATGAAGACCAAGCAATAAAACGCATAAAACGCATTCCGGTTTTCTGTCCAAAAATTACGCCCAGACTGTTGGCAGATTTTTCATTTTATGTATAGAATGGAAGCAGTTTATCCGTCTTCAATAAATTTGGCATTTTTCATATAGTAGACTTTGCTGAACCAGCGACGAAATGCGAATTCATCAAACTAATTGTGTGCTTGTGCAACGACAGGATTAGCTAATAAATTCACTATCCATTAATACATACATACATTTCAGTTTTAAATAACTTAGAAAGAATAAATTTGTTTATGAAACGCCGAATATCTATTGGTAAAAAAAAATCACGTCAAGCCGTCGTATATCAAAATTAAACGAGTTGCCTAGTCAGAACACCACTTTTATCACACGTTCATTTTGCCTACTTAAACGCGTTTTAAACGCATAGTCTGTAAGGGTATAAGACTGTTTTTTTTTATTGAAAAAGTAATTTTTATTGAAACGCGATTCAAAAATCTATGATTGAATTATTTGTACAATTCGTCTCTAAAACATTATTTCTTCTAGTGGAAGCTGAAGCGAAGAAGGTTCATCTCTACATTGGCGAGCTGCGTACACGTTTGGCTCAACTACAAACCGAAGGTGATGAAATCGAAAGAACTACCGAAAATATCCTCGGAGACGAGCCTCCATCATTTTATGATGGTGATGAGGATATGATTGAAAATCCATCAACATCTGAAGCAGCTGATGTTGGTGTCTCGTCGTTTTCTATTGGTCCAATTATTTCCGAAGCGACCGGTTTCACTTCGCTTCTTCGTAAATTCGAAAATATGAAAAACGAACAACCGGTCAAAACTAGAGAAGAATCCGAAGAAATTCTCCAACTTCGCGAACAAAACGGCAATATTCGTGAAAAAATTAAGCAAATACAGTCGCGAATTGAACGAGCGCAAATGATGAAGTCGAGCATTAGTCGAGATCCTTCGAAGGAAACATTTGAAGAGAATGAAACATGCACTCAATTGTATGAAGCAACGACTAATACTTTGCGTAAGGTCGATGAAATTGAAGAGGACATCAAAAGTGTTGAGTCAATTTTTATGGAACGAACTAAGAGTCATGCAGCTAAAATAATAAGGATTCGGCGATTAAAATAGATACAACAGTAAATAATTAAATATTTCTATTATAAAATAAAAAGTTTGAATCTTTAGTTAGAAATGAATTGCGAAACTGTAAGCTAATAAAATTAATATACTTGAATGTTTATTGCAAAAATTAGGAATCAAAGCATTTAAATCCAAAAATTTGATGAAGGTAGGTTAATTACAACTTAAAAGTTTATTAAAAAATTAGATAAACAAGTATAGGAAAAAATATTTAAGAGTATTTTAGAACATCCATAAGCAGGGAGAATTCGGTTATACTATTTGATTCTCCTACATAATTTTTGGCACAAAGCCTTAATATTCGAATGCTGTTTCCTTTAAAAATAAATCACCATTCATAAAAGCTCGAAAGATTTAATACTCATTATCTTCACAACAAGTAGACTTCTGCGCACTATAAAAAGCGTGGCATGTGTTCCGTTGCAAAGGAAAGGATACGAAATTTTCGCAAAGGTTCTCATTGAGTCGTCATAGCTCCTCGAAGTGAAAACAAAATTAATCCGAAATAAAACTAAATAAACCACCAAAAATACAGTTCTGAGTTTATTTTATCTCCAGGATCAAGGTAAACAATTTACTTGTTTGTACAAAGTGCCTTCTATTTGCCGTAGAAATTGCCTTCGGGGAATGAAGTATACACACAAGAGAAGCTAGTTTAATGTGGCCTAGTGCACATAGTGCAAATCGAGAAAAATTCAATAAAAATATGTGTCAAGAGTGTTGTTCAAAGATATCTACCTGAAATTGATGTTGCGCAAAATTGCATTTTAAAAGTGAAAGGATTTTCTTGGATTCAACTTATTTTTACAACATAATTTCAGTGTATAGCTGAGAATGGCGTGTCCTTTTATACGTCGTCCGGACTCGTTATCACGACAACAATCAGTCGCTGAAACCACAGTTTGGACTTTAGAGGACGATCCAACTGAACTACCTGATGATGCCCTAACATTGACACACTTACAAATGGCTATTCAGTTGCTGACTGCTCCTTCAGTATGATTAGACTTTTATTATCTATCGTAATTAACGTTGAATTAAGTAATTAATATTAATTACTTTCTTTTCCAAACAGAATGATGATGTCAGCACTGCTGTTGTTTCCTTGGTTAATAAGTACAGTAGCCGATGGCCTAATATTGTGAACTTGTAACGATATTCGTTTAACGCGCGTAGACACTGAAATTACTAATAATTAAATTTTTGCAGAAAAGTCGGATCGGAAACTCTGAAAATCTACCCTAATTATGATTATCTGGCCGATATACAGGACATTTTATTGGACATGGACGAAGTTAGCGCAAGCGAGATACTTATCTTACTCGGAGAAGAATTAATGACGTCGTGCTGCACCGGCATTATTGAACGAGCTTTCAGATGCTTGGGAACGGATTTTCAAGAATTTCTTGGATCCTTAGATGGAGTCTACGATGTACTCAAGTTACAAGAGGTCAGAAGTTATAACATAAAATAAATGTTGGTAGTAATATTTAGTAAGGATAGAGTTTAGTAGCTCCTAGAACGGTTAAGATTCACTTTCAATATGACCTATCCTTAACTAGCAACACTCCAGCATTTAATAGGTTAGTGAAGCAGGCAGAAGCCCAAGGAGTTGTAAAGAGGTTGCATATGTTTTCATGAATACCAACATCTTTTAAATCTGATGAAATTTCGAATTTGTTTGTACTTCCTTGGGCTTTCTACAAGATAATACATAATTAATTTCAGGATTTTTGGATATTCAACCCTCAAGAGGTGTAAGGGGTTGCATAAGTTTACACAACTTTTGCCATCTCATATTTTCATTTTTACAAGTTGTTATGATTACATTTCGAAATATCGAACTATATTCAAAACGAATTTCTTGGTTACAGGAAGACGTAACTGACACAGGATTTGTTTGCGCTGGAGAAGGTGAATTGATTTTTACATCTGAGCGTCCAGTGATCGCATGGCTACTACTTGGTTCATTGAAAGCCCTGACTAGGATTCTTTACGATGTAAACGTTAATATTACAATCGAGCCGGTTGAAGGTGATCCCAGACGTTATCGTTACCTATTCAATCTTTCGGATGAATCTATCGCTAAAGTTGACGAAGTAGTTAACTTACAGGACACAATTCAAAGAAATATTATATCCAGTGATGTGGACGATTTAAAAATGAACTCGGTTACGTTCTGTAAGGCGTTTCCATGGCACTTCATTATGAATGAGGACTTGGAGCTTGTACAGTTGGGTAAGCAGTAGACAGACTCTTGTTGGTAACAATTTCATTTTCATAGTTTACTTTAATATTTAAGGACGAGGCTTCAGCAAACTATACAAGTCATTTTTGAGTACTCACGGACGTTTGGCTACAACATACTTCAATTTTAAGCGTCCGAAAGGGTTGTCCTTAAAATTTCGGGAATTTGTTCGAAGAACCAATACTCCGTTTTTGATTGCATTAAAAATTCCTCCGGGAAAACAGGATTTTTCAGCTGAGGTAGACTTGCCGAAATACAGTATGTATGCTTCTCTTATTAACACATTTACGTTTATTTTTAGGGATTAGAAATCAAAGGACAAATGGTCTTCTGTCCGGAATCTAATTCGCTTCTATTTATTGGATCGCCATTTCTGGATGGTTTAGATGGGCTTACATGCAATGGACTTTTCATATCGGATATACCATTGCACGATGCAACTCGGGAAGTTATTCTTGTTGGAGAGCAAGCACGTGCTCAAGACGGTCTTCGTCGTCGTATGGACAAACTGAAAAGTTCCATCGAGGAAGCTAACTCGGCCGTTATCAAGGAACGTAAGAAGAACGTTAGCTTGCTGCACATGATTTTCCCAGCTGAAATTGCTGAACGTCTTTGGCTTGGGGCTAGCATAGATGCTAAAACGTATCCAGATGTGACAATTCTATTCAGCGATATTGTCGGCTTTACCAGCATTTGTTCACGAGCAACTCCTTTCATGGTGATTACAATGTTGGAAACGTTGTACAAGGATTTTGATGAGTTTTGCGGATTCTTCGATGTTTATAAGGTCGAGACGATTGGTGATGCGTATTGTGTGGCAAGCGGACTCCATCGGGCCAGTATTTACGATGCTCATAAAGTTGCATGGATGGCACTAAGGATGATTGAAGTTTGCTCGAAGCATAATACTCATGACGGGGAGCATATCAAAATGAGAATTGGGCTACATACGGGAACTGTTTTGGCTGGTGTTGTCGGAAGAAAGATGCCGAGATACTGCCTATTTGGACATAATGTTACGATTGCCAATAAATTCGAGTCGAGCAGTGAAGCTTGTAAAATTAATGTTAGCCCAACGACCCGAGAGTAAGCTCTTAGATTATAATTATTATTGCGTGATTTTTCCTATTTGCCTAATTTTTTTCTTTTAGATGGTTAATAAAACATCCTGGCTTCGAATTCGACTTAAAATCCCGCGACCCGGCAAATCTACCAAAGGAATTTCCAAATACTACTGGCGATAGTACATGCTACTTTTTGGAAAGCTACAGACATCCTTCTTTGGATAAGTCTGTGCCATTACAGGAACATATCGAAGAAGCAATGCAAACAATTTCAAAGGATATGTAATTCAACATATAAGCAGCCTAATCTTATCTATAACTTCTGGAATGGACCGCTTTATTTAATTAGAATGGAATTTTAAGTTCTTAGCAGAACTCGGCTGGCTCTTACACCTACCTTTTACTTTCGACTATGCCAATGCCAATCCAGAGAAATGTCTTTGATTATTCGATAAAAATAATGTTCCCCTTAAATACCTATTTACTGGATGAAAACTTAACAGTTCAATACACGTTCAACATGTATCATATTCGGCAGAACTGATCGATTATAGTTAAGCTCTTGATTCGGGATTTTGCAAATGGTCCATTAAAACCAGTGTCCTTAAAAAGCGAGTCCATACAAGTGACTTCACCTGTAATTTGCTCCAACATTTAAATAGTGTCTTTCCTCCGGTGTTTCTAGCTTTAAAATTGTCTGTAAATTTCATTATTGGAGTTCTATTGAAATAATAAATGTACCCGCAATCATAAAGTATCGAGGTTTGTTTTTCTTTTTTGTATTCGTCATTTCTTGAAAACATTTTGATAGACGTTGTAACAAATCAGGTAAGTGGGCGAAGTTCGGCCCTGTGTTTTGCCAAATGATGCTTAGTTTTCTTCAGTCACAACGTTAATTTAGTGAACTATGTATTTGTTCAGTTGAAAGAGTAAATTCATTGAACTACTTCAATGGAACTGCTCAAGTATACCATACTACTACTACTACTATTTGCAATTACAAAATTTCTATAATAAAAAAATTATCAAAAATTTAAAACTGTAAAATATTAGATGCTATACAGTGTAAGAATAAAGATGAAATTAACAAAACTTTTCCAGTAGAAGACTTCGGAAGACCTTCTGGAGGAAGGCATGAAATAATGACTTTCCATACCAACATCAGTGTTCTCTGTATGGCTTCTAGCTCGCCTTCCCATAGAATGCAGAGTGTAAGGATTTGAGTGTTATTCGATGTTTTTAGTGTAAAATTTAAACTCTCTGTGAGTTACATCACATACGCTTCTTTTGTATCCGTGTCTAGATAGCCAGGGGCCGCAGTATCCAATCGTGGAATGTTACAAGGATCGTGGGTTCGAATTCCACACCAGGGGCTTATCACCTCTGGTTAAAGAAAAAAAAGTTATGGCAATCACTTCTTTCACTGATTACCAAGCAAAGCACTTTACTGACTCACTTTGAATAAAAAAGAAAGAAAGGAGAGAATACAGTGTTCTGCTATTTTAAGAAGCTCTTCCATAATTGCTTCTTGCTACTTGCTTTTCCTATTGGGTTATGCTATAAGTAAGCATTCAAAATGTATATACAGACTATCTACATATGCAGACAACTAACTTATACAGAGTAGTGATGGGTCGGTCGCGAACGATTCGGTCGAAATGACCGGGTCAGTACTATGACCGAATTAACTCGAGTCATGTGAAATGAAACAAGTCGTTCAATCGGTCACTAGAAAAAATATTCTACGTCTCGTATCGTACCCGATGTTGATAGCCGTACAGCGCCAAAAGTTTCTCTTCGTGTCGGTCTGTCTGTACTCGGTGCTCGAAGGACACTTTAGGGGAAAATGCGCCAAGGCGCCAAGAGAAAATCAAAATCGAAACTAAACAGTTATCCTGTGTTGAATTTACGAATTAAAAGAACATTCAAATTCATTCATTAACCGTACACTCTCTATAAATTCCAAAAATTAAATCATTATGTTGTGTCCGCGATATCCCCAGGATATCACAGACAGTAATGTTGGGTCGTTGAAAAGAATCGACGAGAATATTTTTTAATTCCTGAAACTTGGTTCCGGCATTCGTTAGAACGCCGCAGTTGGAACCGAAAAGAGGTATAAGCGCCTCAAATAGAGACGCAAATTACCTTTAAGTATTTTTTTTGCTGAAAAAAGAAAACGTTGTTAAGTTCCGGATACTTACCGATTCTTTTGTGTTTAAAAAAAAGACAGTATTTAAATGATACTTTTAATATAAGAGACTCGTTCAGCGGTTCCTCGTCGGTTATAAAAATTACTGAGAGTGAATTGTTGACTTACAATAACTTATATACTATATTTACGCTAACTTAGTATTTGGAAAATGGGCCAGTCGTTCAACCCATTGCAAAAGTCCATGCATGAAAATCGGCAATTTTTAGTGACCCACAAATGGTGCAACCAACTGAAAGTGCAATGCGCCCATTTGTGGGTCGCGACTATTTCGCAATTCGATCGCGAGGGAAAAATATAATAAAATTAAAAATAGGCAAAACAAAACAAAGCGAACAAAGTATCAACTCGACCATTTCCAGTACCTATGGCACGCGACATGTTCTGACTCAGCAGTAAAGGAGAATCCAGTGGATTCCCCTGGCTGTGACGTCACATTACCGTACCTCAGGCCAGGAATTGCAATTCGAACTGTTTACGATCGAGCTGCTAGGTTGTTGTTTTTGTTTTGATTAATTTTGTAAAAACAAAGAAGAACGACTGGTCTGAATTAAAATGATATTCGTCGAGAGGAAATGCGAACGCCGGATGCTGCCATTTGGCTGGGCACAACAATTACAATTGGTTTTTTTTCCTCGAATTCATAAAACCGACCTTCGAGTTCGATTTACTCTAAAGTGTCTAAAGTCTAATCATACGCTGCCTTCGAAGTTCGAATACCGACCAGAGACCACCGAAGACCGACCGACTCGAAAAGTCGAGTTAATAGCAGCTTTTCCTAGTGACCGCTGACCGATCGACCGACTTGTTATTTTTCGTATTGAGTCATTTCCGACCGAAGTGACCGAAATGACTCAAATGCCCGAATTATTTTCATCGGTCACTTCAACGAAATGACTCGGTCATACTAGGTTAATGAAATAACCGATTTATCCCATCACTAATGTCGTGAGTCATTTCGGTCGGTCGGCCATTTCGACCGAATCATGGAAGTGACCGAAATGATTCAAATGACCAAATCTTTTTCATCGGTCACTTCAACGAAATGACTCGGTCATACTGGGTTAATGAAATAACCGATTTATCCCATCACTAATACAGACTATATGCAGACAACTAAAGAATATACAGAGTAGTGGATTCCACAAAACATTGTTGACCATTTTTGCACTGAGTGCAGTGGCAAGTAGTGACTTGCAACACTTACACGAGCTAATATGTAGTAAAGAATATTTGATAATGTATTGATTTAATTGGAATTTATGTTAACAATTCTTTTACAGTGGGTCTGGAAAGAATTCGGACATTTAATGTTGGGTTGTATTAGAGCTATGCCTGTTGCCTGAACACGAAACGGGTGATTTTGATTTGAAGTACCCTATATTTTTACATTCAGATAGACAACATTTGTCTAAAGAAGATATTTTTGATTCTTTTCGATTACTAGGTCTATCTGCAAAATATCTTGTGAATATTAGATAATTACGGAAAAATTTCCTCTCACCGATTTTTTATATATATAGATATATAGTAAAATGAAAGTTGCTAGTGTGTGGCCTTATAATAAAGTCCATTACCTATTTGGAACTGAACTCTGTTATATTTGTCGTAACTGAAAGAAAAATAGGCGCCTATCTACGCTACGAAAGCTTCGTTCAAACAAATTAAAAAGCTGCATATGAAAAGAACGAGTAATAAGCTAACTGTAAATAACAATTAACATATGGATTAAAAAAACACATCAAGATGAAGCAATGTGGCAATTGGTGAATGTTATCTAACATATAAACAAGAGGATGCCAATTTTTTTTAGAATCATAAAGTGAACATTCGCATTTCGTGATAAGCTTTTAATGAACAACTAAATTACAAGTAGTATCCCCGTGTCTTCTACCCCTAAAACATGCCTCTTCTCGATTAAAACGAATAAAAATTTCGCTTTATTTACAAGATTATTTTCTTCTACCAAGTTATCGAACTATCCAATCGGTTTGAACAAACTTAACTAAATTTGTAGTGTGTTATCACGAGAAATTTTCAGACCGACTTTAATATGAAGTAGAACTGCTGAAAACGTTACACATTCGTTTCGAAGCGAATGAACTACTAACGTGTCTGGAATGCATTCGACTATAATCGGATTAGTGTTTATAGTATTATGCAGTGTACTCGTATATGGGGTAATACCATCTTATCACATTACATTCGAAATATTTTTAATATTCGTGTTTAATTTAATCAATTACAGCATCCATTTACACCGGAAGATTCGTCCTTCGCTTTCGCCAAATGCCAGAATATATCGTCAGCCGAAACAGATTTGAAAACGAAATGGATGTATTGGCGATTTCCGAACACAAAACAGACTCATTGCTATGTAAAGTGTTTTCTCGAAAAGCTTGGACTTATTGATTTAATCACACGAGGATTAAATGTGAGTATGAAATTGTGCGCAGTTTTCAAACTAACTAACCACCTTTCTACAATCTCTGGAAGTTGTTTTAAAAATATCCGTTATTTATCCTTACGACTCCTTCAATTCAGAATTGAATATTTCAGGCTGAAAAACTGATGCTTCAAAGTGATCTGATAGACGAAGATGATTTGTGGAATGAATTGGATGAAGAGTTGAGCGGTACTTGCGAATCCTACTATAAGAAGTGGATGTCTCTTCTTGAAAATTACTCGCATATCTTAACAAAGGCATTTTATGTTAATACAGAGGACATCGAAATGTTTTACAGCAATCGTGTAAGTGTATCTCACTAAATATGCATGTAACTTTGATCCAATATAAACAATACAATTTTATTATTTAGTTAAATAAAGCAAAACGGAAAGGACTGACTGCAGACGATTTCTGTACAACATTTAATGATCACCAAGATTCGAAGGATACCGAGAAGTGTTATTGGCAATGTCTTTTTCAACACTTCCATTACTTTGATGCATATGGTAGACTTGATGTAAGTTTAACGTTTTTAATGCTATTATGACACTGGCTAGTTTAGGAACTGAAAATACGAATGAAGAAAGATAGCGAATTTAACATACAATTTAGAGATTGGATCAACTTGTAACTAAGTGATTTAGGTTGACTCGAACTGAGTTAAGAACAGGTATTTTCCCGAATTAAGGAAGACACCTGTCAAAGAAGATTCTCTCGTAATCAGCCAATTGTCGCTTAATACATATGGCATCGACATAGTAGGCGTGTTTTTTCAGCAAATCAGACTCTTGATTATAACTAAATGTTCGAAACCTGCATTCCGGGTGTCAGTCGAATCTTCAAATTATAGGCGCTTCGAAAGCATCCTTTATTTATTTTTATGTACAAATTTACTGTTCTGTTCTGTTCTAATAATCACCAAAAACCATATTGTTCTAAAAATAATCAATTGCAAATTTCGTCTACAAAATGCCACAAGTGTCGAAAATTAGATTTTTTTTATTTTCAGTTCAAAACTAGCCAGTATCATACGGCCATAAATAAAACACAATAAATAAGTATAGATTCTAAAATTTAATGGCAATTAGTAAACTTTTTTGCTGTATTTTAATGATCGATAGACCGTCGTTTTCATATACTCGTACATCTGATTTTTTTATTCCAGAAGAATGAAATTCTTCTTAGCTTCAAAGAATCGAACGCGATTAGTAAAAGGAGTCAGTCTCAAGTAGAGGAATGCGTACATCGAGGCAATCAGCTATATCCTCTTGGACTATGCAAAGTATCGCAAGTATTATCCAAATGTCTAGCGAGAAAAGTTAAAAATTTGACCGATATATTTGAAAATCGCAACAAATTGACTGCTTTTTATTAAGATTTTGCTCTCACTGTAGTTTTAAATAATTAAACTGAGTCGTTATCGTGTTGCATATGTTCGGGTACAATTAATAAAATATGAATATATGTTTTAAAACAACTTTGCATTTGTACATGTGTACCTCAATATATGGGTCTTACCTTAAAAAAGTGAATAATAAAATTTTTTATACATTGATTTGTTTCATTTATTTTGAATTGTTTTAATGAAATTAGTGTAACGTATCTAGTGTGCTAGTGTGGTCCTGATTTATTTTTGAAACCTAATTAAAAAAGAAAAGAACTAAATGTGTTTCCAATCGAATAATCAGTTATTAGAATCAGGGCGCTGATAATTAAAACAACGTAGTGTAACCTCGTCATATTCAAACATAAATTTTCGGATAAGAATAATGTATGTAGGTACATGCATTTGTATATTTCAGATTGCGGCAACTCTTTACTTGCTATCGAGTGAAAATGTAAATAGAAAAATTATTTGCTCTACAAATGAATTTCTCAAAATTAATTATTGGTGGGGTTTATGTAAATTTTAGTTTTTAAGAATTTTATTAATGGGTTTGTATACACAAAACTGTTTGTTTAGGCGAAAAATGTCTGTTTCTTTACAATTTAACTTATTTAGAACAAACGAAAGATTTCGGAATTGAGAATTAGTAAGTCGTACCCTATATTAAAATTACCAAAAACCAACTGATTATATAATTTACTGAAAATAAATATTCTATGTGCAACGTGAAAGGTCGTATGCCGCATTTAGAAAAATTGTAACAGTCGAGAAAAACGAGTGAATTTCCGATGTTCTACTTCTTATCTATATACGACCTTTAAATGAAATTGTGGAACACATCAGATGTGAACAATTTAGTTCAGTGTTCACATCTGAAGCCGAACTAGTCTGAGTTGTTGAATTCATCACCAAGGTGTTTAATAAGCCCTTCTTTACAGGAGCAATATTTCTGGATGTAGAAGAGGCGTTCAGTAAAGTATGGCTCAATGGCCTATTGTTCAAACTCATCGATCAATTTACCATAAAACTAGTGCGATTAATCAGCTCTTACTTGGATTGAAGATTTTTCAAGGTTTTACTGAATGCCTGTTGCCTGTAATCGTACGATTGTTTTAAGAACAAGGATGAATATAGTCCACAGTACTCTATGTGTTTAGTACTAAAGCAGCAAAAGATCAGATGGTAGAGCACATAAAGCGATAGAAGGCGATAATTGTGATATCATAAGGATAGATAGGATAGATAATCATCTATCCAGCTGGATTAATACAAACAATTTTCGTACTTTAGATCGCAACAATAAAATTAATTTCATTCCTTAACTGAATGAAAAATTGTAGATAACATTACCGTTTCGAACACTAAAATAAAAATAAATAATGAAATCCGCAGTTTTATGATAGTTAGTTTTTTTTATACTCGTATAATAGTTAATTGAAACAAACAAACATTCATAGCTTCATCGTACAGCATTTCTTACGATTTTCAAACATCTTAATGTTCAACACTACGTTGGACTAAAGGTAAATGTTTGGAAAGGAAACAACTGAATCCCCGGAATGCCCAAGTACAATCATCGGATTTCTGATCGTTACTATCAGCACACTTTTCCACTTCAGTCTGAACCTCGGTCTTGTCCTTATTTTGTCCCAGCTGTTCCACAAGATAATCAACATGGAATCCGTGTTCAGCGTGGAATAGGTCCATCTTTCCTAGGGCACACTTGATGTAGCAGCGTGTAGTTTCGTCATCGTTGAATTCCCACTTCTTGAATTTTTCAACATATTCGGACGGTACGCTCAGCTCCTTCACGCATTCGCCACGGAATCGAATCAAATCGTCATGGGTCTTAATTGTGAATGCTGCATATGCCTAATTTGAAAATCAAAAATTTCAGTTATTAAATCAAAGTATGAATTTAAATGACTGCATTAAAAAGTACTTACAAATCCAATTAGGGACAACAACACTAGAACTTTCATATTTGCGTTATGGTTTCGACTCTTTGAACGATTGCTTTAAAACTGACGAGTTTTGTTAATGCCGCTGCCAATTTATATGAAAGACCGGCAGTCAATGGAAAAGTTCAATTCACTTTTCAAGTGGCCTTTAATTAAATACGGTTTATTTAACGTGGTCAAACGACAATCAAAAAAGCAGCGAAGAAATTATAAATAATATCAAACTTCAGCTCCAGATAAGGTTAATTATATTTATTTGTGTTTTCGGTCGTTAATTTGTTTATAGAATGCAATCACCGGGGGTAAGACATAATAACTTCTCAAATTATTCATTTAAAATAAATAAGTTTCGAGATAATGTAGAAATGCATTGCGCACAAGTACACATACGCCGGGGACTTTGGGATCTAGTGTATAAAGCGCCGCTATTGCAATCCAGAGGTGATGATTTCGAATCTAACAAAGATCAACTATTTATCACCAATGGTCGAAAAAATAATAATGCAAATAATAGAAGATTGCTGTTGCTGCCCTATACTAAAATGGAAACGAATCACTTAAGAACAGGCTGTTGTCGGCTAAGTTAATCTAAAGGAAGTTTTATTTTACAGGTCAGATTAAGACAATAACAATTTTAATTTAGTGATAATGAAATGAATCATAAATACATTAAATGTAAAACATATCGCGCGCTTTGTGGAATAATTTCAACTACTACACTAAGCTGCACATTTTTTCTATGGTCGTCGAAATAGATTAGGTGGTCACTCTAGGTAGGGGATAAAATAATGTGGTAGGGGATTTAGAGCTGTGGAACTGAAGGAGAGCGTCTTATTCTTGAACTGTTGAAAGCTATATACTTATTAGGAAAGAGATTGTCTTGCGGTACAAGGTGACTTCAACAAATCCAACATTGCCACGAAACTTCTCTACGCCATTAAGAATGCTCGCAGCAAAGTGCTTCTTTACAAGGCGATCGTTCGAAATTACAGGTGAAGCAAAATCGTTGTCTAAGAGCGGCTCTGAGTGCACCTATATCTATCTACACAAGGGTCAGTCAATTACAGGGAAGCCGAAGTTCACACAATTCGGAAATTCCTGAAAGAAAATACTTTGAGGTTTTCAACGCGTCAGCTAATCACTCAAATTCTCCATATTGCAAAAGATACTATTCTTAATGGCTAGGAAAGGTTCAGAGGCTGACCTCATTGGACCATATCCATTCTGTGAGATACTATTAAGCACAGCCAGAATAAACATCCGAATGTGGCAAAAATCGCCAAGTGCCATTCACTGGGACTTGGCACTCAAAGCTTTTTATGCCAAAACATTCGGAAAAAAGAACATCTGATTATCTAAAATTAAGCAGATATCAGACCCGAACCCTAGTAGAAGCACTGACTGGACATTGTCACTCTCTGAGACTAAAATTTGCAGAATATGCAATGACGAAGACGAAACACCAGAGCGTATCCTCTGTGAATGTGAGGGTTTAGTTCACAAAAGACTTCGTCACTTCGGTCCGGGTTTCATGGACCCATCGGAATTCCTGACCATTCCTTTTTGCAAAATACTAGGCTTCATTGAAATCGCAGGGATTGAAGAGGGATCGTAGTCAAACTGGGGGGACGTCACAATAGGCCCAACTGTTGCTGCAGTGACAGAGGTTAACCATACCTACCCCTATTTCCAATCTATCTAAGATACTATTCGTTGGAATAATATGGCCCTTTCTGATCTCCTGACATTACCCTCAATGGGAACATTTCCTTCTCGAGTGTCCAGCTTACTCTTTTGCGAGAGTGCACGTATACGGCGTCGATGTTATGAGGATGGAAGAACTCCGTTCTCGTTCCCTACCTGAGCTCTTGAAATTCGTTTGGAGGACGAAAAAGTTCGGGTAGAGACTGGGGGACTCGAGTGCAACGGGCAATAATTGTCTGAGTGCTCAAGATGCGCTGCCTTGCTGCGTATCTTCCCCCGCTTCAAACAACAACAACCCTCAATGGATAAGGTGAACATTCCCTAAAGTCGTACATGGACGCTTATTAGTTTATCACTGATGGCTCGGTAAATCCGTATACCAGTCTTCTAAATGTGGTATATTAGTTTCATTGCCAACACATTTTTCATCCTCCCGTTCGGGACCTATTGAGGTGCTAATTGTTGACTGAGCGCTTCGGGATAAGTCTTTGACATGAGTATTTATGGTCTTGCATATTACTTATTACTGATATTCGGATGATGGTTCGATTTCACTATTCTCCACGAGAGGGTCTAAACACGGATATTGCAAGGGGCCATTAGATGGGAAGGTTCAATTTTTTTAGTTTTTTAATACGGAGTACTGCGACATTTCAACAATGCTCGACGGATTGTATATAATGGTTTCATCTCTAATTGGTCCTAACGCATACAACGCGCACAACTATATAAATACTTGTTATTAGACCTTACAACCAAGTTAAACTCGCAAATGTGACCTTCACACCAAATTCTAGCATTTATAAAAGCTAATGACATATCGTTATCTTTAATCAGGGGAAAAATCATATAATTTTATAAAACATTCGCTTCTATGCAAAAGTAATACAGCTTTCGATATTTTAATTGTTACAACTAAATCACTAAGAGATCTTTCGGTAGAATTGCTTTGGCGGTATACATCCATACAAGCGGTATAGCATTATATTTTACATCTATTTATTATTATACAATTCACGGTAAGTACAGTGATAAAATAGTGTCATCTAGTTCAAGCTTTTGTATTCTCGCATAATTACGCACTAATTACAACTGTACAGACTATGCCGTCGTATTGACTGTACTGTAAGTGCGCTTCATCGAACAACTGAACTATTAAATAGGTTGCTTCACCAAACGCTTTTCTATTTCTAGATGAATGAAATCAACACAATGAATCAGATGTAGAAGTAATGAGGGTGGCATGTGACTTTTTAAATTGCAATTCTAAACCCTTTTGTTTGCAAAGCACACAGCACTAGAAAAATTGGATCGCTCCAAAATCAGGAACACCGGAAAGTCATCAGACTTGTACAAATTTATTTTGTATTGTTCGACTATTTTACTTTATTATTCCAGTAATATATTGTGATACGACTGATAAACTTGCTACTCTGAATTTTACGTTTCAGGACTAGTAAACCTTAAAAGTGCGCAAAATCGTTTGAAGACTCGTATCTCCCAAATCCTTTTAGCTATTAAAATAAATTAAAATTTTTTTGATGTGTAGTTTAGGTTAGGTGGGAATATGAAGCGAAGGTGGGGGAAGTTTTTTGGACGAAAAATTTTGATTTTTAAATCTCTAAAACCGCTTACGATAGAAAGATGAAACTTGGAACTTATGATAGTGTTTCAATAAACCTCATTGGCGTTAAAAAGAACGAAAACATGTTAGTTTTTGGGACAATTCCAAGGGTGAACTGTAAACTCATAAGGTTTTCTCAACTACCATGGATGTTTGATTTGATTAAGCAACAAAATTTATTTCCTTTGATGAAAATAAGTTTTTTTGTTATACAAGTTTCCAGGGGGTGTAAAGTGTTTGTGTACATTTTCACGAATTCCAACATACCTCTTAGATCTGATGAAATATTGAATCGAAAAACACATCTTTGGCTCATTTTTCCTTTCCAGCCACATTTAGTTCTTGCAGTGACTTAGCGTAGTAGTAACTAGTACTTAACATTAATCACTACCCAATTCTGAGAACTTTTTAACCTCAGCTTACTCGTACGTCCCAATTTTATTTCGTGAAGAATCGACTTTTTTTTTTAAACAAAAAACTAGAAAACGACGGCAACTTCAAAAAAATAAATAAAAGAGTTTATTTTATAAATGGAAACCAATTTATTAAAATTCAATTCAATTGTCTCCCTTAACTACTACTGGGAAACTAAATGGAAACTTCGGTACTGAAACGTATTTAATCCGTCCACTTTTCGTACTTAAAAATTAATTTTGTGAATTTAAATATTTGTTTTACACGTAGCGAAACAAAATAAATAAGAAAATAAACATTACATGGTTATGCGGTGTCAAGTTTATATCCTGGACAGGATTTCGGTGAAGGAAACTTTTAATTATTTCGTGTAAATGTAAAATTACCGTTAATCGTGTCGAAGTTTGCGAATGGATTGGAATCGAATTTCGCCTGAAATGCATTTCAAAAGTATCACTGTTGCGCGCAAATAATTGTATAATCGTTCTTTTCTACGCGTTCTCCAATTTCTTCCAAGATAAAACACAAGAGAAATTATTAAATTTATGAGAATGGACAATACGTTAATTATTATTTTTATCATACTAGGCTATTTCTTAACCCCCCCTCCTAAGCCCGCCCCTATTATTTCAAAGTCTTTCAATCAAATTTTATATGTTTCGCTCCGCCTCCAGCACTGTTATTATATGAACTGAATCCATTTTGTTGTGAGCCTCCATCGCCTCCTCTTGAACTGAAATCTCGTCTGAATCCTCCGCCGCCGCCACCACCACCTCCGGCTCGTCCTCCGCCGCCTCCCGAGCCTAAGGTTCCTCTTTTGAATGAGCCGCCACCACCAAATCGGCTTCCACCTCCGCCGCCACCACCACCGTATCTTCGGAATCCACCGTCATTACCGCCTCGTACTGATCGAGCCAATTCCTCCAGAAGGGGATTAATTTCCTGCAAAAAGAGAATCAAGTGTAAAATTAAATATTCTAAATGTAGGGCATTTTTTTGTCTCACCTGATTAGCCTCTTTTAATACTTGTAACAACGCCCTCGATTGTTTGGCATTATTTTTTGTGAAGAATGCATACGAAGTACCGGTTGATTGTGATCGTCCCGTACGTCCAATACGATGAATGTAATCCTCCGATGATTGCGGATAATCAAAGTTAATAACGAATTTGATACCGTCGACATCTATTTTATTGTTGGGATGAATTTATTTAGTAATTTTTCGATTTCATTTGTTTTAGTGGGTTGAGTCGATAAAGTTGGATCTTTACTAATTAAAGACGCACATTTATCAACTGGTTTTTTTTATGGATTTACTGGATCCTCCAAGCAGCAATAGTAGCAATTTTTTTACGTACTTTATACCTCTGAACTATGTAATCCAAAACGTGTGTTTCATCATCATCATCATGCTTGCAATTATGGAAATCTTGGCAGCATTCACTTAATAATTTTTGTTAAAATACTGCCGAGTATTTTGCTCAATCATGACACCATTTTTTGTATTTAATACTTTTGAATTTGGAAAGAATTAATTTTGGTTGAACAAATATTTCGTTCGGCCGAAAATTCTGCTGCTCGAGCAGAAAGCAAAAAAACTAAAGGAAACTGAAGCCAGACGCGTAAATGATGTCATGTGGGGCTTTGAAAGCTGACGTTTCGAAGCATTGTTGAAATCGATAGTTAGATTTCGGGTCATCCGTGACCACAAAACGCGCACAGCTCGGATTGCCTTCCGATGTGATGTGTTGGTTGATGGATGGACACACGCTTTTTTTACCAAATAAAAAATCGAGGATTTTTTTTACACAGATCCTATGTATGATACCCCTTTGTTTTTTTCACAATGCATTTTTCTTACTTACTTTTTTTAAACGAAAAAAAAAATCGGAACAAAAACACATCTATCGTCGAATAACGTCATCGTTCTAGTTTCATTTTTTTTTCTAATCCTTGTAAATCAGAGCACCATCTGTATGGATGGCATCATACGAAACAATTACCAAAAAATGTTGTTGCGAGTGTATTTTTTTTGTATGATTTAAAAAAACGACGACGCAAATTCGACGGCTCGATACCAGAGGCCACTTTGATGATAGGGATATTTCGATATTCTTCAGGAAACAAGAAATGATTGTGTGGTGCCGCATGCATGTTGTGCCTGAGAGAGGTCAGCTAGATTTCTAGACAAGCAGTACGAAAACGACGTCCTCAAGCACTGGCATAGCGCGCCGCATCTCTCTTTTAATTTCGAGAATATGTTTTATCTTTTTTTCATATTTCATTCTCGATACTCTTTCGTGCATGTCAGAGTTTTAATTCTTATCATGAATAAAATTTAGTCCACACATCATTTTCCATTTAATTCATACGTTTTTTCTTCGTCTATCCCCACCAAATCCAAATCGGCCTCTGAAACAAAGGGGAAACAAGAACAAAAGATTCCAGACTGATTAAACTAATTTTTGCTAGAAAATATTAAGTAATAAGAATTAAAATTAATAAAAACAAATTCGGATGTTAGGGGATCAAACTTGACGAATTTGTTCGTACGTTCACAACGTTTGAAACGATTCAAACCAAACAAAAACTAAAGACAACCGGAGTCTCGGAAAATTTATACAATCGGCAGAAAATCATATAAACTAGAAGTAGCTTATGGATCATGAAATAGGCTTAAACTTGGAAACGTTTCAAATAAAACTACTGCGACTGTTCGAAATTGAATTAGATATCAAAAAAACTGTTAAGAGAATTTTGTCAGTCTGGACGATCTTGCCGTAACGCTTTGGCTGCTGCTACTATGCCGCTTTTGAGCAAACATATTTTCCTGAACAGGAAAAATCCGATGTAAAATAAAAGTTAATTCAAAGTCTAGTCTATTATTTTGTATAAGCTTATCTTTTCAAAATAAAGCTATGAAAAAATCGTCGAGGTAAAAAATTATAAAACTTACCTAATCCACGAGCAGCAACGTCTGTTGCCACCAAAATATTCGATTTACCCGAACGGAATTCTTTCAAAACAAAATCACGTTCCGATTGAGATTTATCCCCGTGGATTGCGCCACATCTTACCCCGAAGCTTCGAATAAAGCGTGTAATTTGATCAACACGGCGTTTTGTTTCGATGAAAATGATAATTTTGCCGGGATTCTCGGATGCATCGTAAATTTTTGACAGAAGATCCTTTAATCTAAAATTAAATTGCATTTAATAAAAAAAAATCGAATGTAGACGAGGAAAAACTTTTACGCACTTATCTTCCTTTTCGGGCTCACGACAAACTTCAACAATCTGTTGAATATTGTGATTCGCCGACAATTCCAACGATCCAATATTAATTTGAATGTTGTCACCAAGAAAATCGTCCGCTAGTTTTTGAACTTCTCTAGGCCAAGTTGCGCTCCACATAAGCGTTTGTCGATCCGGCCGAATTTGTCCTAAAATTTTACGAATCTGGGGCTCAAATCCCATGTCTAACATACGATCCGCTTCATCTAATACTAAATAAGTACAGCGTTGTAAATTTGTAGTGCCTGACGCTAGAAAATCGATGAGACGACCGGGCGTTGCAATGACAATTTCACAACCACGTTGTAGATCACGAGCTTGTCCGCCCTTCGGTGCGCCACCAAAAACGCATGTGTTTCGAACGTATGATGACGAACCGAAATCGGTTGCGACTTGTTGAATTTGTTGCGCTAATTCTCGCGTGGGTGCCAAAACAAGCGCGATTGGACCATCTCCGCGTTGTAGCGGTGGCTGATTGTTAATGTGTACGATGGCGGGAAGAATATATCCCAGTGTCTTTCCCGATCCGGTTTTTGCAATTCCTACCATATTATTACCGCCCATTGCAATCGGCCATCCTTGTGCCTGAATTGGCGTTGGCCTTTCATAAGCCTGTCGCTTGATTTCATTCATGCAATAGTCGGGAAAATGAGCTTCGTCGAAGTGCTGAATGGGATTCGGTGCGGCACCCTTAACAGTGATTTCGTTCTCTTCACGGAACTTTTCCACTTCGTAGGGCGAACGATTTTCGACTTTTGCGTGGGCTTTGTAGAAGTCTTTCTTAAATGGTTCGAGACGAACTGAAGACCAGTTAACGTCGAACATATTTGTGCCGTTGGTATCACCACCGCGACCGCCTCCACCTCCACGCCCACCACCGAAACCTCCACTACCTCCATTATCGTACCGTTTTTGGATACCGCCATTTCTTACGCCTCCGCGGTCGCCTCCTCCACGGCCACCACCACCGCTACGGCTATAATCCTTTGAGTACTTATCATGAGGTGACCTAAAAATTAGAAAAAAAAAGATTTAATTGTTAATGAAAAAATTAAAATACCTCGGCAACAATTAGGAACGTGTTAATTTCGAAATTAAGTCGATTTTTCTTGTTATTCAAACAGAACTCGCGACGACAATGTGCAAAGTAAGGGGATGTTCGACTCTGATTTAAATTCATTCGAGTTGTTTGTTCCAATGGTAGTACAATATCAAATAGATTTGCTAAATCCTGTGCTACGCGGATACCATTCGTAATATTTATTGCAACTGATTATCAGTTTCTACTTTTTCATTGTTGATCACGATGGTTTTAAGATTGTTTTTTACAAAAAAAAAAGTGCTGCTGTCAACGCAGCAAAAGATCTTGAAAATATGGGAGGCCATAACCAGTCCCAAGCCCGGTTGAGAAAGGAGGGAGCATGGAGTTAAACTGAAGGGCCAGTAACAAAAGTGCGTCTCAGGAAGTAGGAAAAAAGTTTAGACTTGCAGCATATCTGGGAGAACTCAAACAAGTCATAGTCAGCTGAAAACTTCCACCCTTTTCCTACCGGCGTGTAATAAATAAGTAGAACTGGCCCTCCAAGTCGGAGGTTGGGCGAGGAGCAAAAGCGAGGAAACAAAAAATTTCGTTTTCTTAACGGACGAAAATACGTTAACTATCGCGAGAAAAAATCACGAGCTAGTGTAGCACAAACACATAAACTCGTTTACTAGTGAGATGTGCCAAAGAGACAGTCAGTCGAGCTATCGCTTAGGTTAGGTTAGGTTTAAGGGCATTTTAGACGGCCAGTTCAGTTACCCTTTCAGTTGAGGTATCTGTTCAACTGACGTGTAAACAGCAAAACTGAAATGGAAACGTGACTCGGTGAACTATCTTGAATTTTTCAGTTTCGGTATCTGTTTAACTGACGTGTAAATACTCATCAGGGACGCGTTCGGAAATTAACTCGAGTAAGAGTAGAGTAAAAAAGGTCGTTCGAAAATGTAGAGTAGAGTTAATTTAACTCTAATGACGTAATAGAATTGCGTTCGAAAATGCCAGAGTAGAGTAAAAAGGGGTAACTCTACTAACTCTAGTCATGAACAGGGTTACAAGGAGTTAGAAACGTCAAATGCAATTTGGTTAATCGAGAAAACAACAAAACGTCAAAAATATTGGCTTAAAAATTAATAACAATTACGTTATAGAAGACAATAGACTCAAATGCAGAAATAGTGAAAATGGTACGTATTTTAAATTTAGCATCTAGAGACACATATATATAGAAAATGTTTTATACAAAAGTGGTTGCTGTTAAACTAAATGCAGAACTCTGGGAATCGATGTGAATTTCACAGCTAGTGCTACAAAGGCAAAAAAGAACTGGTCTGTATTATCAACAATAAAGTGAACATCAAGAGCACAACAGAGAGATCAGAAAGATTCAAAACGAAAATGAGAAAACAAGTTGAAGTGTTGGAAGCCATCAAAGAAAGTACTAGTACTTTTCGAAAAGTTATGGAAAAGTTAAATTAAAGACTTGTGATATTTTTTTTGTGTTAATGAATGTAGTGCTGTTTTACTAGAGTTATGAAGTTTTGTTATTTGAGGAGGGTTGTCATACGATAGGCCTTTATGCTTAATAAATAAATAAATAAAAATCAATTTTAATGTGTAATTAAATTAAAATTTGACATTTCCCTTAATGAAAATGCAAGTTTGCCGGGTTCAATACTGTTGTTGTTTATTTTTGCGTGACGTTTCGGACTCGACTGAGTCCTTTATCATATTTCTTGGAACAATAGATCCCATTTCAATATTCGAATTTGAGGCTGGTTACTTGTACTTTCTATAAATCACAAATTAAATTAAATTAAATGTCGAACGTAAAATTCTTGTTAACTCTGAATTTTACTTTTGGCTAACTCTATCCGTTCGTAAATATCAGAGTAGAGTTTACTCTCATTTAAATGTGTTAAGTTAACTCTGAAGGTAACTCTAACTCTACTCGGGTTAATTTCCGAACGCATCCAGTTCGGTTCACATTTGAAAGGGTTCATTGAAATTTATCGGAGTTTTCCGTGTCACAATACGGTCAAGAGGGAAATAGGGTATCGAGCTTTGCTTGACAAATATGCAAAATAGTCTACCTTTTCATATATAATTGTTTGCTCCACTTACTTCTTTTTTTTCGCACACTTAAGTGCCAGAACAACTGCCAGAAGCACTTCCTCGTTCATATTGTTTCGATAAATGAAAACTTAACTGATCATGTAAGCGCACCGTCCGTTTCAATTTAACTGATAGCTCAACTGCACTGAAAAATTAACTGATCGTCTAAAAAGCCATTTAGAGGAGTCAACTGTAGCACTGTGCCACAGCCCATCACGAGACATCACTAAGGATCCATTGTGTTCTCGTATAAAAACCGGACTCGTAACTATAGATTTCAAATATTGCTCTTCTTTATGAAGAGAGTAGTTCTCCATAAAGGTGTCATTGCAAGTTCTGATTAAGCTATCGCTTAATAATACCTGTTTTAAATTTACCGCGCTAATGGGTGGGTGACTATAGCAGCGTTGATCTCTCAAACTACAATCATACCTCTGAAACCGAATTCCTTGTACTAACACCTATGAAACTTCGCATAGAATTGCATTGTCGTCATTTCCTTTTAATCTTGAAAAGGATATTTGATTATGTCATCTCTGTAAAAAATAGTGACAACAATTTCGAATATGTCGCGGAAAAAAGTATGGAAACACAACGGTTTTGGTTGCCAAAAAGTTAATTAGAAGCGTTTACTTTGAAATTGAATGTCATTATTAGTTATTTGGTGTGCGACTGAATTATTTTAACCTCAATTAAAGTTTTTTATAAAAATATAATTAAAAATGCCGAAGTGTATGTTGTACTCAACAGATTTGAAGGAGAAAATCTTTTCTATGTACAATAACGGAACAAAACAAATTCAAATTTCACAAAATCTTAATATACCAAGAGGAACAATTTCGAAGATTATTAACACTAAACCTACCACGACGGGTCAAATGACCCATTTTTAACTTTTTGTCAGAATTTCTTCTAAATAACATTATCACATTTTTAAATTTAATAAATAAATATTTTTGAATCGTTATTTGGAAAAATTGCTTAATTCATGTACCAAATTGTGCTACATTTTTCACTATACAACATTTTAAAGACGGGTCACTTGACCCGCTGTGGTAGGAATAGGTATACATGACGTATCGGTAGGTTTAGTGTTAAAAACTTTCATCAGCGAGGGACAGTCAAGTGTGCTCCTAAGTCAGGGAGGCCTAGAAAAACAACAGCCACCACCGATCGCAAAGTTCAAAGGATGTCTAAACAAAATCCAGAACAAACGGTCACTGAGATCAACGCCGAGTTAAAGAACAGAGGTATTTCAGATGTAACAGATAGGACAATTAGAAATAGATTGATGGAAAGTGGCCTCTTTGGAAGATCTCCACTGAAGAAGCCACTCTTAACAAAAGCAAATATAGCAAAAAGACTAACATTTGCAAAAGAACACATTCTTTGGACTCCAAGCAAGTGGATTAAGTTCTGTGAAGTGATGAATGTAAGTTTCAACTATTTAGAAGCGATGGAAAACATTACATTAGAAGACCAATGGGTAAAAGGTACAATGCGAGGTATCAATTACCAACAGTTGAACATGGTGGAGGTCCGGTGATGGTTTGGGCATGTTTTGCACGTTCGGGAGTTGGACCAATTTTTCGGATAGACGGGATAATGGATCGGTCGGTATCGGTACTTGAAAATATTGCAAAATAATATGCTTTTATATGCTGCAGAAGAAATGCCGTTACGTTGGATTTTCCAACAAGATAATGATCCGAAGCATTCTTCCCATTTGGTGAAGGAATGCTTCCAACGGGAAAAAAGTGAGTGTTATGGAATGGCCATAACAATCCACAGATCTGAATCCAATCGCACACCTATGGGAACATGTAAAGCGGAAAATTCAACACAAAAAAAATTTTCTAATAAGAACGCGCTATACGATGAAATTATTAAAGTGGAAAAATATCTTGGTTTCATTTTGTGATAAGTTGGTTGACTTAATGGAGAGGAGAAAGATGCAAGGCTGTACTAAAATCAAAAGAGAAAAGTACTAAATATTAAGAAAAACATGTTCTTTCCTTTAAATAAACTTTAATACTTTGAAAGAAATATGTGTTTCCATACTTTTTTCCGCGAGTATTACCAGATACATTCGAAACTATAGTCACAATTTTTTTCAGTTGCCATAAACAAATATGCCTTTGAAAATTAAAAAGAAATGCGACACTGCAATTCTATGCAAAGTTTCATAGGTGTAAGTACAAGGAATTCGGTTTCAGAGCTAAGATTGTAGTTTGAGAGACAGTTACTACGTTTACATGGAGAATCCAAAGATCGAAAGATCGAAATTTGGATCGCGTTTATGACAACACCGGATCGAAAGATCGAAACATGGGCAAATCGAAGAAATGATGAACGACATAACCGGTTTCGATTCGATCCAGGTCGAGAAGTTGGTTCGGATCGAGTCGATCTTATTTCAATCCGATCTGCGTCTATATGCGATTCTAGAGGATTGAATCCGGATTCGATCCTCCATGTAAACGTAGTAAGTGTTTCCAAACTTTTTCCAGCACTGTATATGAAAGCGCTTCCCGCTTTTGCTTTTATCGTTATTTATCAGTGCGCTAGCTACTACCGGCCGGATCCACGCGCTATGTGCATAACTGCACATTTTTCCCAGTTCAGGAACGAAATACAGTAAAACGGTATAAAACGGAAACCTGCCATAACGGAAAAATAAACTGGGAAGGGAGCATTTTCCAATGCAAAACACCCTGTATAAACCGGAAACCTGTCTAATACCATGGATACACTGCTTGTATACAAATCACATTATTTAAATCATGATATGCGATACAAGATGGCATGATACACAGCCCATACATGTTATACTTGTAGAAACCGGTCCATCACATCACACAGAAAAATGAAAACACGCTCAAACAATTTTACCTGACGGAAGGATAGAAAAATCCACAACTGCTATTCATTGGAATTTCAGTTGATTTCAGTTTTAGATGGCGCTGATGGCAGTTAAAAGCAGGCTATATCAGCTAAAATCATCGAATTTATATACAAGGAAACAGATTGGATATTATAAAGATATCAGCTCGTTGACGTACTATATGCGTATTATTGGGTGATACACTGGTGATATTGACGATATTATGATTTGTATACGAGCAGTGTATCCAAGGTATAACGCGGAAACGGAACATGATTCGCGGAACGAAATTTTTCGCACAAAACCGTTGAAATGTGAAATCAGTGGATATGACTACAAGTGAAAGACGGAAAAATGCTTTTAATTTCAGTAATTTTTAGCAAGGGTGAAAATATCAAGTTACTGAAAAAAAAAATTCTCGAACAGGCATATTCAGGGACCCTTGCTAAAAATGACTTTCCTCGAAAATTGTGAAAATACCAAGTTTCTAAAAATGCAAAACTGTATAAAGCGGAAACCTGCTAAAAAGGAACGAAAAGTTGGGTACCACAGCATTCCGCTTTACTGTACTAAAAATTAAAATAAATAGTATCCGAAGCTGAATAGCGAGATACTTTTATTATGTTGGGCATGGACTTAATATTAAAAATGGAGTCTCCTCATGTTGTCACCAAAGATCAAAATACACACTTGACCCGGTTTGTTGCTATGCGCTTTAACCCCCAATTACGGTTACACTCCTAACCATCTTTCTCCAGAAAATTTAAAGTCGGCAGGTGGGTCGTCTGTCTGTTTCAAGAATGAGAGCCTTCTTCCGGTTGCACAAAAAAAATTAAGTCATGCGTAATTGGCCACAGGTGGAGGGAAGCAGCAAAATTCTTAGTAAAAATCGATAATTTCGTCTAGGGTGTGATACTGAAAGGCTTAAAATCTGATCGAACACCGCCGCCACAAATCAAAATATGAATCAGTCGAGACTTAAAAAATCAGAACACAATTTTTCCACGTGCTTGGCTAATGCCTAGGAAAAAAACCGGAAATTTGCGAAGGCCATTGAAACACGCTTACGGTGATACGGGTTTGCAATGACGTCATGCAAGCGAGAATCTCGTGGCAACAATGCGCAGACTTCGACCTGCAAAAGTTCTAAACGCGGCAGCAGAAAACTGCACCGCAATATCTCGCGGCATTTCATCATTTTCTGTATTCACTTGTAGTGGATTTCGCCATACACGTTTTACCCACAAACAACGTGATTCAACCCACCATTTCAAAAGAAATTCCAATGACCCTCATACCAGCAATTTTAAAACGAAACTCAGCAATTTTTCCCCCGTCGTTGTTCAACGACAAAATGGTCGACGCCATTCATTCGTGTAGAAAAAGAAAAATCAAAATGGACGCCAAGCGTTAGATCACCGTGAGAAAAGAAAATTCTCGACTACGCCATCAAATTACAGTAAATTCAATTTTCTACTTACATTTCGAAATCTCGTTCTGCTCTCCGTCTGAATTCAATATCTTCGTCGAAAAGATTGCGACTACTGAGCTGCGACGACACGAATAAGTTGCGATTTATTTCAGAAAATCGTTGAACCGCACGAAGAAAATTATTTGGCGATGAAAAGCTGCCTGCGGTATTTGTTGCTACGGGAAAGGAATTTCGTAACTGGACCGAGTTGCTGCGGCTAAAGATTTTTAAGGAAGCTGCAGAGCTGAAAACACGAGAACACGAGCTTAGCGAATTTTTCACAGTCAATCTCAACATAATTTTAGAATTCCGTGTCGACTTTTCGAACGAGAATCGGGGTAATCTGATTGAAGTTGAGGCGGTTTTAGTTTAATTTTTGCGTAGTTTAGACAAAAATCATAGCAAGAAAATTAACACGCGACGTCCTACGGAATTCCAAAACCACACTAAGAAAAAAAAAAAAAGTTCCCGACGAACTCGGGAAAGATCGTTTTACCTGACACGACCAAACGAAACACAAAACGTGAATGACAGACTGAAAAGTTGAAATCTCGCGCAACGAGGTAAAATGGTGGTGTGGCGACTAACGACACTGAACTTTCGCGTGGTCGATGCACTGAACTTTATACTACATCCGGTGGGGTTTCTTGCTAAATCCGCGTTTGCGTTTAATTAAAACGTACCGATAATATCGTTAATAATAGAATTTAAATAACAACACTGCATCAGAATTAATTTCGTGGATAAATCTTTGCGAAAATCGAAAAGTTGTCCATTGCACAAAACTCAGTTCAATGGCCGATAAAATTACGTCGTAGTGCGATTCCAGTAGTGCGATAGTTATCGATTTTGAAATTGGACTTTGACATTTATCCGAGTTGAAGCAAGTTGAAGTTGTGCTTTTCTCGGAGTAAATATTTTGCGTTAAGTGTTCGATCGATTGAATAAATTCGTATTTACTGAAACTGGAAGCGGTGGACCGCTCAGAAATGAACGAAATGGTAAACACGCCGCAATTAAGCCCTTTGGTGTATTGGGCACAAACGGAAAAGCAAATAACACTAAAAATTGACTTGAAAGATGTGAAGGTAGGCGAAAGAAAAACGGCTTTACACTGGATTTACATGGTTTTAATTGTCGGCTTTTTAATTTTCCGATCATAGGATCCATCTGTGGATATGTTGGACCGATCGTTTCGATTTAACGCCTTTGGACTGGGTGCCCGGGGAAATAACGACTACAAGTTTTCCTTGGATTTATACGCAGAAGTCGATGAAACGGTAGGTAGACAATGGTTTTTACAAATTTGATATATGTTTTCAGGGGTATTAATCCTGTACTGCCTGCGGTAGGTTTTGGTTTACTGCCAACAATCGGCGCTCCGGTTAATTTCATTTCACAAGCAAACTGTTTGACCGAGAAACATTTTGGCCCTTAAATTTGTTAAAATTGTTTTTATAGTACATTGGACAATATCTCTAATTTCGACTCCGCTGCAGAGGCACGTCTAACTTCCGTTGCCTTGCACCGCACTGAGTTATTCGGTTCATTGAACTCAGACCTCAATCTTATCTTGGACTGGGGCGAGAAAAATAGAGTAGAGTTCAATGCCTCCAAAACACAGTCCTGTCATCTATCCCTTAAACGAGATGTTCCGACGTCGGTCTCAAATATATCCTTTGGTGGCGTACAAATGTCTCCTGCTGAATTCAAATTACTGGGCGTAAAAATCAACAACCACCTAAACTGGAGCCAACACATCTTTGATGTCGCTTGATGATGCTTCCAAACGCCTTGGTATTCTACTAAGTTCTTTTCAGCGTCTGACTTAGCTACAATCTACAAGGCATATATCAGACCACGTCTTGATTACAATTCGCATATCTGGGCTGGGGCCACCACTAAATCCCATTTAGCCTTGCTCAATCGTGTTCAAAAACATGCGTTCCGACTAATTGGAGACGAAGCCGTTTCAGCTTCTATAGACTCCCTTGAGCATCGCCGAAATGTCGGAGTACTCAATATTTACTATATGTAGATACTTTCATGGTAAATGTTGTAAGGAACTAAAAGAACTTATACCCCCACTCTTAGTCGCACCCCGTAACACTCGCCAAGCTTCACGCGCTGACGAGTATACCGTTCAGCCCCTTTCGTGGAGAACAGTGAAATTTAGGCAGTCTTTTATCCCCCGAACATCAGTAATGTGGAACGCATTGCCAGCCGATCTGTTCCCTGATAAGTATAACCTTCAACAGTTCAAAAACAACGTTCACCGACACTTCAGACGCTTCCCTCCCGTTCCACCGCCCTAAATCCCCTACCACACCATTTATCCCCAACCTATGTCGTTCTAGCTGTGCAATCGCATTAAAGGGTGACCCCCTAAGTTATAACGACGGTCGTAAAAAAAGAAAAATATCGTGTGTTCTTCTGTAGGTAGGAGTTTTGCGGCATAGCCAATCAGCAACACAAACTTAGAGGAAATCCAAGTGTCGATTTCTATATAAGGACGAGAGATGGAAGTGGCAGCCAGCCGTGCCGCGACTCACTGTGATTGTGAGTGGAGTTCCATAACATGCAATGCACTCTGTTCAGGGAGCAACGGCTGTTGCACGAATGTCTTCAATTGGGTATGCTTCTGGTCATCGTAAAGTGTAAAGCGTGAAGCGGTCGATGTGCGAGGCGGTCCTACCGAATCCTAGTGGATGATGCGAACTTTTAATTCTTTTTTTTAAATTCTGTTTTAATCTCGTAATTTGTGCACACTTTCTCAAGCCGAAGAACTGGAGACAATAGTCTCTTTGCTTAACGAGCTCGAAAAAATGTCGCCATATCAACATACTCATGACTTAGCTTACTCTCGATGTGTCGAATCGAAAGTGCACCCAAGGTAGACAATCGTCTTAGGCACGTTCCTACGATGTTCATTTACCTTCTAACTAGAACTTTATCTAACAGTTTTTCATACAAAACTTGCGGTTAAAGTTCCAGTTAGAGTTTAGCGGAAGATAGTAATAATGGCTCTTACTGTACTCCATCTAAAGTATCGAAATTTTTATTCTTCGAAGCGGTTGAGGACAGATCAAACGAAGAACAATGTGTGGAAGCAAAAGGAATTTTCTTGGCAACGCCACATTGATCTTCACTAGTGCAACAGATGACTGACTGCAGGAAAATTGTTCACTGAAACTAGTGATGGTAATCTAGAGGTGGACCTTACTATGTAAGACTTTCGAAAAAATCACGTCTCATGCAACAAGAATTAGGCCCGATAGATATCTGAGGAAAATTTTAGGGAGTGTGGATGCGAAAACAATAGGATTTTAATATTTTGAAATAAAATAATGGGGAAATCACAGGAACGGCTTATGTTAAAAACTTGAAACTTGGTGGGTATAAGTTCATGTACTAAAGTATTTTAGGTAAACAAATGTCATATCCATTGCCATAAGTACCCAACAGGCAGGTCGTACCTGTAGAAAACTAATCGAAATTCTACACATTTTCTACAGCCATTGAGCTCCATGTGTAAGAAAGGGACAGCGAACGAAAACAGTCTCAGTAGAAATGTAAGTAAGGTTCCTCCCCACCATCCAACCCTGACCATCGAAAGGTCGTGAAATTTCTACACATTTTCAACGGACATATAAGCCCATATGTACGATAGAGATGGCATATACTCAGCTATTACAAAAGACTCCGTATAAATTAAGGAAAATTCAATAGATTTTCTACATACATCTATCACAATATGTAAGAATGGGATATCATACCTACGTAGTCACACATATGCAAGAAGCAAGAAAAATTTCAAGCGTCAAGTCAAATAAAATTTTGATTGCGACGGATTCCGTGTTTAACCATTCGACTCTCCATGGCGATACGAATTTCATCGCCAATCGTATGTATTTAAATTTGGCAGCGTCAAGACTTCATAAGTGAAATTTCAAATCCTTCATTTCTCTATGTAAAAGGCGGAAATGAAAAAAAATGCGCGAGCAAATACGTTGCACCACTCGTAGAAATGGAGTGAATTTTGTACGTACAAAGAACGTACGTATGTTTTTTTAAAAAAAATTAATGGCTGAATTAATCCCATGTCTAGGGCACACTTTCTCAGTCCGAAGAGCTGGAGGCAGTACAGTTTCACAGCTCATCGAACTGGAAAAATTTCACCATATCAACATACTCATGCTGTATGCTGACATTGGGCTCAACTTGATGTGGCATAAGTGCTCCTCAGTCAGTACAATGTCACAATGTTACGTATAAGCACCTAAAATATTATACAGAGAATCGCCGTAAATATTGTACGTGTAGTTTTCTTCCAAACTATAAGTATAGTGCTCTTCAAAACTATACGTATAGATTTACACAGCGGCCGCGGACATCGTACCCTAGATTTCTACGGTCTTCATCCGCCCTTTCTACGGTCTTTTCTTTCGTATAGTATACGAAACTTTTCCTACTGGGGAGGTGAGGCAAAAAATTGGACAGTGAAAATGGGACGCATATATTTTTACGAATTTCGTCATATCTCTCATCTCTCTTGTGAAATATTAAATTCATTTTACTTCTACTGGTTTTTCAGATAAATGCTTACGGTCTGCTTTCGAGATTTTTTTTTAATTTAACCCGGAAGAGGAGGGGGTGGAAAGTGATTGTATACAATTTTACGAATTCCGCTAGCTCCCTTTGGTCTGATTAGATTCAATGATTTCAAGGATTTTTTGCTTTTCCACTCCTAAGAGGGTATATAAAGGGATTGTACATGTTTTCACCAATTTAAGATTTTTTTTTTGATATTCAATCCGTATTTTAACCGGTTCACGTGCTTTTTTCATCGAAATAAGCCAATGAAAGTTAAAGGTGCACGGTACTTGAGTAGTGGTGGTCTTATATAGTTATGCACGAGAGTATATTTTTCTGAGCTACATAAAATGTAGTGGATGCCACGAATTCAGCACATACATTTGAACTAAAATGGCCTCGTTTTATTTTTTTTTCGCAACTTTAAACATTTGATATATCCACGTACTTATGCAAGTGTACAACATTTACGGAATTAAATAATTTAATTTAATTTACTCACATTTTTTATTCTGCTCCAACAATTCTATAACCGGCTGTAGTAGTAGTAGTCCAACTAATTCGCTAAATTTAATTCTTTTCTTAATAGCACAATTTAAATTAAATAATTGAAATTGAAAGATTTCGAAAATAAAGTCTTTTAAACAAAATATCGAAGAATTGTTTAAAATATTTACTAATTTCTAGACAGTTATTCAACGTTGGACATTAGAAAAATGTTTAGTAGGCCAATTATTTATTGTTTTGCAACTGTGTTCTATATTTGCGGATATTCAAGACTAGAGTTTATTCTCAACTAGAAAGTTTGTTTACTCGAATAGTAATAAAATAAAAAGTAAAGTAAGTAACGATAGTAAATTGTATTATTTCCATCCTCCGCTCCATCAAAGGGTAGCGCTACTTCTTTCCTTTTATCTTACAAGTCATATTTTTTGTTCCATCGATATGTTCAACCGCTCCCAATCTTGTTGTATTTTCTTCAAATCTCTTGTGGATGTAAAGGTCATAACCAAGTCAAACTTTATCTGTGCTGTATCAAGGAGCTGTAAATATTGCTATTCCATTATCGAAAAAAGACATGCGGTTTAGCAATAAAGAAGATGTTCATTTTTAGAACATTTGAAACACAAAAATTGAATAAATCACTTGACCTCATAAAAGACAAATACTATCCGACCTCGAACAATGATCACTTCAATCATCTGCATAATTCTAAGCAAATATCATTTTGAATTTACATACCCATCTCATACGAATATTTAATATCTACAAGTTACTTTTCAGCGTACGGAGATTAATTTTAGCCGATTAGCACCTAAACCAGCTCCTTTGCTTTACTTATATAATGTGAAGTGTGAGCATGATGAGCACTTAAGTACGCTTTTTGGAAACTATTAATGCGTTTTGTTTTTCTTTTATTGCAGCAATCGGCATGCAAAGTTTCCGATTCCAAGGTGGACGTTACGCTAAAGAAAACCGAATCCGGATGGTGGCCTAGACTCACAGCACAACCTCAGAAGCCTCATTGGTTGAAGGTAACAGGTAGCACAAGTTTGGTCGTTTGAAAAATGAAAATAATAAAATCGAAAAATACTACTTTTGATTATTTAAGATTGATTTTGATCGCTGGACTTCACCTGATGACTTCGACGATGATCGGACACGCGATGTTATGGAAGACTATCCGGGCATGTATGACAAACTACAAAAGGAAGAGTATGGCTACATCAAAGAGCAAGGGAGAAAAGTCTATCTCATCTTTTACAATTTCGCTCAATTCATTGGTTACTTGTATATTTTTATCGTTCTGTCGATTTTATATTATCGCGATGGACCAGACTCCTTCTCGCTAGCGTACGAAACTGTAGGAAATGCTATGAAGTTTTGTCAACTTCTTCAATATTTAGAGGTCATGCATCCGCTATTCGGATATACCCCAGGTGGCCCTGTTATGCCGTTCTTTCAAATATCGGGACGAAATTTTATTCTTTTCGCCATGCTCGATACTGAGATGCGAATGCAAACGAAACCGGTTGTGTTTTATCTATTTTATATCTGGTCAATGATTGAAGTAGTCAGGTAAATCGAAGAATTAATTACGTTCTGTTTGTAGCGCATTATTTTGTGTTTCTGTTGCAGATATCCGTACTATATTACAACGATTCTGAAAAAAAATCTTAAAATCTTGACATGGATTCGCTACACAATTTGGATTCCGCTCTATCCGATGGGAATTCTCTGCGAAGGAATAGTTCTGTTGCGAAATATTCCGTATTTTGAAGAGACACAACGATTTTCCGTTTTTCTACCGAACAAATGGAACTTCATATTTTGCATGCCGACATTTATAAAACTTTATCTAATGTTGCTAATATTTCCAGGTGCTTATATACTTATAACGCACATGGCAAAAATTCGTGGGAAAAAGTTATCGAAAGAAAATAAAATACACGAACGAACGTTATGAGTATAATAAAAGAATTGTATTTATTTTTACTGGGAATCAAACTACTAACTGCATGGCATGCGTCTTTTTCAGCGTATTTTTATTTAATACACGAACTAATTCCGGATCGGAATCAAATTAAATTTTTAATAATTTTTAAGATGAAAAAATACATGCCCGCTGAAAACAAAAATCACGCAGTTATTTAATTATGTTCTTCAGCTAGTTCAAAATTTGCATAATATTTTGTAAATGTTGAAAATAGTTTTCAGATCGTCGAATGCTGCCGTTTCCACAAAATATTCTACACCGGTAGGCCAGGATGACACGCGAAGACTCAGGTCTTTAACTTTGTCAAATTGTTAACTCAGTGGACTGCAGACTGCAAGACCTATTTCCGGAAATGAGGTTATTAGAATAAGCGTAGGATTAAAGAACGAGCTCTGTCCTAGATTCAGCTCCTTGTTTCTTCTGCTAGCACGAGTACATATCTTACGGCGAAACAGCCCAAACCGGTCATAAAGTTAGCGACGTTGCGGTTGTCCCTTCGGTCTGAAATTTTCTCGGTTGTAGCTCCTTAACCCTTTAAGGTATTAAATTAAGTTTTTAGTTGGTAGACTGAGTGGACCCCTTTAAGTGGGTACTGTTGTATTTTGTGGCCTAAGACTAACAAAATACTTCGGTAAGTCCCGAAAGAGATTGGGACCTAAACGTCTGTGTCTCTCCGGCACCTCATGACGAGTCCATTTTGAAGATCTGAAAAATAGAGATGAGTTTTTAGTTTCTTACCTAAATAATAAATGAGTTTTCGTTTTTAAGTTTTAAAAATACTTTTATGGCTGCTTGGTTCTTGATGTATAAAAATGACTGAGCCCTTACTACTAGCTATCACTAAGCTTATATATTAAAAAAGTGCTGACTGACAAGGAACTGAGTGTTGTGTTCCGCTTTGGGAAAATACTCAGTTACATGTCGCTCGGCAAAACAATGCTGACATTGGGTTCCGGGTCTTGGTCTCGGTCGCACATTGCGTGACGAAATCTGAAGCTCCAAACAATTGAATTTTGTTTGTAGCTTCGACCTCGACCGGGCAATATGAACCGGCGCTTAAGTCCGAATCCGTAAGTTAGCAATATTGCTAAAAAATACCTAACATTACCGGCTTTTCCAGTAAGCCGGAAACAAACCGAGTTATTTACGTTACTTATTACGAAACTGACCCACCGGCAATGAAGATATGAGGGGAAATCCAAGCATTTGCATTAGATAAGGGAATGGGGATGCTGCTACAGTGCTAGTCGCAACAGTACCTTTTGAGTGGTTGGTATGTATGGGAGGAGGAACGGAGGTGTTTTAGATTTTGATTTCTAGATCTCGGCAACCGCTTATTGTAGGAAGCTGAATCTTGGAACTTACATAGAGCTATGATAGTGGAGCGATTTGCAAAGAAATTGCCGATATCAAGGGAGGGTGTGGGAGTTGGGGAAAATAATGCGTACGAAACGGTAGAACGCTGAGATCAAGCTATTATAAAATCCATATCTCCTAAATGGTTAATGTCACAAAATTCAAATTTAATGATTGTCTCTAGGTATTCTAGGAGAATAGACCGAAAACAAAATTTTGATGGAAATAATTGGTGTGAGGGAATGGGGGTGAAAGACTTTAGATTACGATACGAATGTTATGTAATTGCTAGCCTCTATTTAATAGGAATAGCTTCTTGTCTTTGTACGAGAGTAACGAACCTTTTCGGTACTCAATCATGCATTGAAATGTACGGTACTGATGACTGAAACATGAATAAAGTTCTTCTGAACAACCTTCTTGAAGCATGTGAAACTCTCGGATGCAGTTAGAAGGTCATCTTCGCTCGACGACATCGATATTTTGCTAAAATTAATAACGAACTGCTCGCAAACTGTAAATTTCAGACGTAAAATGTTTGCTGAAATTTAGAGAATGCCCTAAAAAATAAATAAAGCTTTTAATTTAGTTATTTGGATTTGAAACCAAACGAAATAACAACATTTATTATTTTACGGACTGCAATTCATTTTTCTGAGGAGACAAAAAAATTTACGGAAAGCAGTTAAAACTGTTTCCCAACTTAGTCCCATTATTTTTCGTTCCGATCCAATTCGATGTGTTTCCTTTCTCAACTACAGCCATCTACTGTTACCTAGCGTTGCGGTATTGCAGTTCAATGGCTGCGTTCGCTGCCGCGCAAAAAGCGCAGCTGATTCTGTGCAGTTGCCGTTCGAACGCACACACACTCTTTCACCTGCTTGTCCGATTTCTTATCGTTATACTCGCTGTCGGCCCTCCGATTTTTGAAAAAAGTTTCACACCGAGCGGTTAGAATTCAGCGCGTCCAAAGTTGAAAGAAATTCGCTCGGAGCCCGTACAAAAGCGATGTCAGTGACGAATTAAATGTTAACGGAATTGTGGCACGGTGTCAATTTACGAACGGCGCATCGAATCCTCGGAAAATACGCAAAAGTAGAAATTTCTCCGCGCTTTTCCACCGAATACAGGTGTTGTGTGAATGTGTGCGTGGTGTTCCTTTCGCATCGAATCGAGTCAGAGTGTGCGTAAAAGCCAAACAATTGTACCACCAGAAGCAGCAGCAACAACAACACGACGGCGCCAATCAAATCCCGCACTGGGTTGACACTGCACCACTACACAGACATCAGATCGATGTTCATTCGCATACAAGAACCAGCCCTCAAAACTTGGAAGCGTGTTTCGCATATTTTGAATACTTTGTGGACGAAACTCTACCAGCCGTTGCCAGCAATCGAGGTAATTTTTTCATAATTTGGGTTAAATTGTGTCGATCGGGGGTGAAAAGTGGCCAATGAAGTGTTGCGAGCTGCCCAAAATGGGAAATTTGCGATCTTGTTTTGGTTCAGGTCGGTCGCGTAGCAATGGCCGACCTGTCAAATTGTTCGTATTTTGGTTAATTTCATGCCAAAAGTGGAGAAAATTTTCGCCTTGAAGGCGAGAAATTGACAAGAAATAACGTTGCAATTGTGCTTCATCGCTTAATTTTTGATACCAAACTGAAAATTTTGCATGTTTCTTTTACGTGTTTGTCCCAGTGACGACGGCCGTGAAGCTGGAGACATTCTCCGTGTCACTGCAATTTGTCGTTCGACTTTCCCAATCTCGGCCATTAACTCGATTCGACACAGTTGTTACGGCCCAGCAACTGGGTCGAGTTTCGCTAGGGAAATTGGGGTTTGCGGAGCGCCAGGATTTTTCTTGTGACGCTTTAATTTTGAGGAAAATGCCGAACAAATATGGCGGACAATGCAGTGCAGGTTTCAGGGTTGCACAACTACGTAAACGCTTTCCCACGACAGCTGTTTTGCTGTGGGAACTGGTTTGGGGCCCGCTGCTTACGACGTCTGGGCTTTGGGGCCTATTTTCATTGTGGGGAAAACTGTCGAGATTGGAATTGAATTTTTCAGTATTGCAGCTTGTGTTCTAGTCCGTTGGTGAAAACTTTTGCACTTTTCATTTCGCTTGCAATTCAAACGCGCTGCTTTTGAAATTTTTGAGATATCGAGCGCTGATAAGATGCACGGGGAATTGTTTGGAATTTGATAAGGCACGACGCTTGTTAGATGAAGCGGTAAAAGGTATAACATGTTTCTTTTGCATGTTCCGGGCCTTTTAGTTCTCAACGAGCAATAGGCTTCCAAGGTCGCGCGTGTGAAGTACAGGCCGCTTGTTGCAGTAATGAATTAACTGACAAATTTCAAATACAGAAAAATTACATCGCTTTAACTATTTTATTTCGCCAGAAGGGTCGTGACAATCTGTTGGAGTAGTTCCACCAACACCGAAGTCGGTTTTGGTTAGTCTCCTTTAAGAAACAACGAAATACGGGCGAAGTGCACATTTGACTAGAGATGGCAACGATTAATCAAATGATTGAAATAATCGATTATTATCCTTCGATTGTTCGATTGATACTCTTGGTTTCGATTAATTTGTTGTTATTGTGGCCAGCTGTTAAGTTAAAGTTTAAAAGTCCACATGTCCGAACTCTAAAGTGCGTTGCAATAAATAATTTGCGACTCTCTATGTACACCCCAGGGATCTGTCAATAGAAATGGACTACTTATATCAGATTTTCCCATACAATATCCTCTCTGTCCGGCACAAGAACACGGTGTTGTTGTTGTGCTGATTTCGAATTTTCGAAACTTCAAAGTGACAAAAGCAGTTCTTCACACTGCACTTTCCCATTAATCCACTTCATTTATGCTGCTATGACACTATCTATTTTTGCGGCTTTAAAGCGGCTAGACAATCCAAATGGAGAGGGATAGAGACTTTAACATACAATTTAGACATTGGTGTGAGAGAGACAGCCCGAACAGCAAACTATGGGTAACTGTCAAAAAACAATCCATAACTGTCAAAAAAAAAGCGGCAACAAAGCGCATTCGAGCAGTGTTTCGCAACATTCTAGCAGTTAATCCAAGAAAAATCCGCTGGCGGCTAGATTTTCCAGCCGCTACCGACTTGTTTTTGACAGTTCGTTATGTATAAATTATGGAAAGTGTCATGTTATGTTATGAAACGCGCTAAGATCAGTATTTTTTATAACAAATCAGTTGTTAATTTCGTTTACTAGATGCCGGTAGCATCAGCAAGGGTATTTTTTAGCGGTAATCTCTTTCTCTCTATATTGGTCGCCTTGTCGCACGATTGACTTTTATTGCACTTGAAACTAGCGAGGAAATAGCCAGTGTCATAACAGCATTAAACTCCGTTCGAATAACAATTATTAACTTCTCGCAATCAATAAATTTCCATTTACTTTTAAACTCGACAACAAGTTAGAATAACAATTCTCAGAAACAAAAAGTTTCTCAGAATTTATTTTTGCAACAGTATGTTGCAGTACTGTGTTTGAAGACAAATTTGTAGCGGTTAAGCCGCTTTCAATACTTAATACAATTTAATATAATTTTTGTATTACAACCAATGATTTTGGTGCAACATTATGATAAAATAATAATAATACGACACCTAATAACAATGCATTTTCCGTTATTATTTTTTTAGATTTGATCGAACTTAAATTTCCGAAAGAAAATTTTAATTCATTGTTATATGGTTCGTGTTCAATATATTAGTATCATTAAGAGAAAATTACCTACAAGAATAGAAGCAACTTTTCTCAATACTCTTTTTGGGAATTCGTATATTGTACAGGAACTAGCTTTTAAATAAAACAATACTTGTACGACATTATTTTATTTAACTGTATCAATAACAATTAATTTATTTCATATAACAATTTTACCATCTGCTAATTTCAATTATAAAATAGAAAATTGAACATTATGAATGTTTATAACGGTTTTGATTTGCGAATGCAACGGTCAAAACACACCAAAATTTCCCTTTCCGAGTTCGAAAACAATACACTCCATCTTTTTCTAATACTCTCGACCTGATTGCATTTAACTCTGTCCGGCACAAGAAGGAAATTAAATTACCCAAATATGTCCCTCAACTTTCAAAGTTCCAAAATACAGCTAAAATCTAGTAAAAAATGGTATTTCTGAATGAAACTACTATAAAAGTTATTATCAAAAAATATTTTTTGTTGATTGACAATTTTAGAACGATACCTTACTTTGATTTATAAAAAAAATGATCGAGAAGTGCAAATCTCGGCTAATCATGTACAATCTTTTCGAAACCTCAAATCAGAAAACTTGTCCCACATGAGATAGAGACATAGGTAGTCCATTTGTATTGACAGAGTACTATACGTAGAATATTTACTGCGATTCTACGTATAATATTCTACGTGCTTATATGTAACATACGTACGTTCTTTTTACGTACAAAATTCACTTCAATTCTACGAGTGTGCAACGTATTTACTCACACATTTTTTTATTTCCGCCTTTTACATAGAGAAATGAAGAATTCGAAATTTGACTTATAAAGTCCTGACGCTGAAGCTGAAATGGACAGAATTTCTATTAGTTTTCTACAGGTATAATCTGCCTGCAGAATAATGGCGACTCTCTAAACGTCATCGGCAATAGTAACGGCGACTCCAGTTTACTCACGCGTAGACCGACGCCAAAAACAAAAGTTTTCGTTCTTAATAATCAATCCCATTTATTATTATCTTTATTATTGTTTTTGAATTAGTGCTTATTTACAGTTAATATTATAACACAAAATATGTACATATTTATGGATCAAGATTTTGTTTTCTTCGATTTTTTCCTATATTACATGGTACCTTCGTAATGAAATAGTATACTACTTGTTAGTTATAAAGCCAAAATTAATCGATTATTATTCTACATATTTAATCGTAAATCGACTATTACATGTCGATTAATGATATGATCGATTAGTTCATTTTAATTGCCATCTCTACATTTGACCTGTTTAATAAATGTTTACTGTTTGACGAAACAAACTGAAACTACTTCCTAATTTCTATATTAGGAGCCCTACCCAATCAGCTCAAGAAACGCGTCTTCATGGACGGAGTTGTTATTGATTCTTATAACGAATACAAAAATAATCTGAAGTGTTTCTCGTCTGATGACTTCAGTTTCATCCACGTGACCTGCAATTTCATCATATGTGCCTGAAGTAGGTTCATAGTCGCCAGGCAATAAGGTTTCTGACGAAAATTGTTTACTTTTTTCCATAGAATTTGGCCTAATGATTGCATTAAGGCTTCGTTCGCGGTAATAAGAAGTCTGTTCATTACATCGTCATTGCAGGACTCTCTTGCAAACTGTCCGGCCTTGTTGAGTCGATATATGAGAATAGTGTATTGAGGCCCTGACTGTTTCTTGGGAATATAGCATTATCCCCGTCCATGTGTTAAAATTGAATGCATGCTCGGCATCATGGAATACCATGGGGTATAGGTTTCAGGGGAGATGTGGGTGGCTTAGCTACTCAGGCCTCTACATTAAAACTTTGAAACATTCAAGCGAGCTGGTTGCCGCTTCGATTTCTATACAAGGACGAGAAATCTTAGCGAAAGCCAGTTGGTCATTAGTTGCTCTCAGCGGTTCATATAAATCTGTAAAACACAATCACAGCAACACGCTCCATCGTTTTGAGACTCTGCAGTGGATGTATTTTCCAGCGTTCTGCAATGCGCACTGGTTATCTATTCTTGTGGTTCGATCGAGAAGGAAAAAGCAAGAAATGCATTCATAGCTCACTCGTCACTCCGCTCCTTAAAGAAAAATGTGTCGAGACGAGAAAAGAATGGTGGTGGTTAGTGGAAGGCAACAGCATAAAATTCGTCGGTCAATACATGCTGCGCCATGTTTGGAGCTGCGGTGAAGTTATTCTTGAGACTATAAATACAATGGATGTACTTAGTGGCCCGCTAAAGGTATTCTGACACGAGCAATTTTTCAAGCAATTGATTGCCCAACGACTATTGCCAAAACTAGTGGAGCGATTAATGGAGCAATACAGGGTAATATCATGCTAGTTGCGGCCATGTCGCAATGTCTTCACAGATTGCTGGTATTGCTCGCCCTATATGGTAGTTGCTGTATTTCCACTAACTTGGGAAATTTCGAGCAATTGTCCTCGTTCGGTGATTCAATTGTCAAATGTTTTGTGTTCTGCATTTATTTGTCAACTTTCGTGTTATAATGGCTTGGAATTCAAATATTTAAAAGTTTTATTTTAAATTTTAGATTTGTTTGTCAAGTTTGCTTTCGTGTTGCTCATAGACTGAATTGGTCGTGTAAGCCCTTATTGCGGAATTGCTAGATATTGGTCAATATCGCTAATCACAGTTGCTGAATAGTTGTTGAAAAGTTGATCCACATCGCCTGTTGCTATTGTTGCTGTGTATTTTCGTGACTTTGAAATTGACTAATATTGCTGCAAATTGAGCAATTTTAATCGCTCGGGTAAGAGCACCTTTAGATTTAAGGAAGCTGAGAAATGGAAATATGAAGCGAACTGCAAATTCATGCCGAACAATAATTTTTGACAAACGCTGAGTAAATGCAGTATTTAGTACTTGCTGAAAATAGGACAGCGGTGGCAAATGTCTAAAACTCACAGATAGATAGCTCAGAAGAAGCATTGAAGGTGTCTAACTTTAACTTGCTTAACCTATCAGACGTACTGATGGATCCTCCCGAAACCGCCACTAGCCATTTTGGCGGGAGGCCGTCAGAGCTTTCTCCAGCAGTTTCCTGTGCTGCGTGGCGTTTCATGCGCTAAAAACGGCGAAGTGCCGAGATGATCTTCGCTGCTGCAGTCCGGAAGGCCAGAAAGACCTTCATATTCAATAAAATCTCGTAGATAATCATTTTTAAAATATTCTTTAGCTGAATAACAACTTTGTTTTATTTTTTCCCCAAATGCATAAATTTACCCCGACCTCGCAGTCCGTCTCCTATTTTGCTGCCAACACAATCGAAAGTGTTAAAGCCCATTCATTCCCAATTACTTCGGAATTAAACCCAATTACTTTCGCTTTTTATTATCTCAACGAATGTCAAATATTGTGATTATAAAAATATTTCATTTCGGAACTTTCTTCAAATCTCTCGCCGATTACAAAAGTCGGATATACTTGACATTTCAATTCTATCGCTTGTTACCCTCGAACACACTTGTCTACTCTCTCCTCAGCGAATTTTCCATTTGCATCGCGTCTCGAGGAGCAAGCCTACATCCTTTCTTTCTTCTTTCTTTTGTCGGCGTACCAGTGAAAGCGATTAAACAACGATATGTCATCAAAAACTGACAGCTCAATTCCATATTTATAAAACTTTTGATCCCACACGCAAAAATAACAATTACACTGTGAATACCGCACGGTAAAAAATTGCTCGACATCTCCGAATCAAAAAAACATTTTTTTTCGCTCGCCTAGTTGCTGATGTGGACGACATTTATATGTTCGAATCCCGCGAGTATTTCATGTAAAACTTCTTCCTACTTGCGATGGTGGCGAGTCTTATTGAAGTCCCCCGTAACCCGATAAGATCTATATAGGTTGTTTTGTTTTATTTACGTATTTTTTTTGCATTGCTGTTATAATTGGGGGTTATTAATCTTAAATCCGCACATGCTACCACACAGTTTTTTTTTCCACCGTCAAATAGGCTTGTACACTCGGGACTCGAATGTTGCTAAGGTGTGAGAGATTATTGATATTCAATATTAGGATTGTATCGTTTTCTCGTGCTGCCGTTGATATGGTTTCTTTAAGAGTAATGAATCATGTGATAGGATGACCCTCGTGGGTCTAATCTTTTTTTAATGATCGAAATTTAGACAATTTTGTGTATTTCTTTTTTAGATGCCACGTACTCGTAGACGTCATCACTCAAAGTCTCGGTCTAGATCGTCCGGAGGCTATCGTGAGAAGCGTAGGCGCATTGAGACTGCCGAAGAAAGCCCAAGGAAATCTATTTCAAGGTAAGTGATAAAATTTTAAGGCTTACAATTTGATAATAATGCGGAAAATAATGGAAGAAGGTCTGGTCTTTCAGAATGAATGGTACGTTTAGTTTTTCGGAATAAAGTACTTCTGTTTTGGATTGATCGTCTTTTTCCAAGTGCTGTTTGAAGCAGAGTAAAAAAATGTCAGTTATTTTTCGTGTCCGTTTGCTCAATAACAAAACTTTACAGAAGAGACAGCGTGGAATACAGTGTATTACCAGCTTTAAAAGCTGTGGAAAAAAATTGCACTTTCGCTGCATTCTCAGAAATTTTTGACCTATCGTCGTAAATGACGTTGCGTCGATATTAAACGCTTTTGATATTACCGCAACTCGAGACTGTGTGTGGCATTAAAACAGAAAACGTATGTCGTGTTAAGGTACAATCTGGCTGGTACTGCCGACCGTCGCGGTCAGCAGTAACTGCCGGCAGTATACTAGCTGTCATGTCTGTTTGCGACTGCTCGGCAGCCGCGGTGAGCAGTTGAGGTTGGCAGTTACTGCTGACCGCGACGGTCGGCAGTACCAGCCAAATTGTACCTATAGTCTGCCAAATGAATGGACTTCTAGCAATAGGCTTACTGTGGTTTTTGCTGCACACCTAAATGATACTTCATCTTCTTGTTGAACACCTAAATGATAATTCATCCAATTTAAAAGTGTAACAGAGCTAATCCTAATCGATCCGCGACGGGAAGACTTATACCTCATTAATGCAGTGGACCACAACTCCTCGACCTTCATATCGCAAGCATTAAAAATTCCCGATGTCAATAACCTCAGAAACGAAATTTTCTCAGGACCTTGACGTCTACTAGCTGCAATTAGAAATGCTATAAGAATCGTCGCCTTATGACTGGCAAATTTTTTTGAACTTTTATCTGATCTCAAAAAGGTGAACCTCTCAGGCTCTAATTATGCTCACATCTTGCGCTATATTATGATAAATTATTATTAGTTTTTTTTTGCACTAATGCCACAAGCTAGTGAAATCGAAACCGAAAAACTTGTCTCATTCAAAAACTATTTCCTATTCTCAAAACCATAAATAGTCGTCGCAAATTCTCATTCTGATTGAGATTGAGATATATCAACACCTGAAATCTTAAGGCTGGTTTTCAATGAAATCTATATATTCTTCACTTACCCATATGAAGTACTTATAATAGACCGTTCCCCGCCTGTGTCCCTGTCCTCTAAGCAAAACCAAAAAAATTTATTTTTAGATAGGCATACTATAAAGCCCGTCCCATTAGTTTCTAATGCTAAATTAAATTTTTTTTTTTCTGTTCGTAATTTTTGTATTGTATGTTCTCTCTGTCGAACAAAGTAAACAAATCCTACTTATCCACCAACGTATTTTTCAAGAGTGAAGAAAAAAAAAAACGAAAATCATAACTAATTTTTTTTTTCGATAACTGCTACTTGACTACTTAAGTTCGTAAAGTGGCGACTGATCATCAATCACTCGTTGATGGAATACTGTACTTGTAATAATTGTCTAGTGTAGTGCTCATAAAATTACACAGGAGAGAATTTTCACTTTCAATTTTGTTGTACACGATTGCAGTCACAGACTTGGCAGTATTTTTCGAAAATTATTGCATTCCGATAAAATTGTGATAACCTTGTAGTAAAAAGGGCGTCATTACTGGTCAAGACTTTTGTTGCTGTTTGTGTCAATGCACTGTTAGTTTGTTGAACGTCTAAACGCCTACGTCAAAAACTTTTCTTCCACGGTTCGTTCGTTCTTTCTGTACTTGAATTTCTCGATTTTTACTGTATTTTTATTAAGCTGATCTTTTTTTGTTGTTGTAAGATTTCGATGCATTCGAAGAGTCACTTCTGCTTGTCGGTCTTTATAATTTTTGTACAGAAAGAATAAGAAAAAGTAATAAGTCCTCTTGAGCAATGCAAACAGGCCAGACGGCAGATTACGTTTTATAGCTGTTAAAAAAGAAATTTAACTTCTGAATATTTCCTTGTTAAAGGTTTTATTGTTAGCATTATGGCATGTTGACCAGGCGGTGCCTGCAGTTCTCAATTCCCTCGTTTAAGTTTGTTTAAAATCGATTTTATTTGGCGGTCTTTTGATGACTCTTAAATATTTTATGCATCTGTTTTACGAGTAGAACATAAAAATTCGTCACACGGATTGAAATTAAATTGATCACGATACGAACGAAAAATGCTATTTAAATTTAATTGAAAAAATTCGCTCGAAAATGTTTTTAATTTGATTGTCATATTTGGTTCGTTTCCATTTTATACAAACGTATTTCAGGTATTTTGTATGATTTGTTGCTTGAGAACGGAGCTAGTTGCCCTCGATTAGAACGTGACTCACTAAAACTCTTCTTTGGTATATGCTGCTGAGATGTCGTGCGTACTGCTACTACTAATTACGCAAGTCGAATCTGCATATATCTGTTTGTAGTGACATGTACATCGCTGTGCAATATTCTGTACTAAGTATTTTGTTCAAAGCCACTTATTTTTTTTAATCTTGTAGGATTTGATTTTTTGCTTCGATTAAGCGAAAACCCAAATTAAATCGTCAAATCTAAATCAAATTTCACAAAATGTGCTAATTGCTGCCTAAATAAAACGTCTGATTCACAATAGAACTACATCAAAAGTTCAGGGACCTGATCATATCTGTTACGAAAACTTCGATTTCATAAATATTTTCTACGATTGCTGGAAGGTACTTGAGCCAAACACAAAATTGTATTTATAAAATCAAAAAAACAAACAACTTTTACTGTTATTGAACATGGGTAACAAGAGCTTCATACTTTGGGATAGAAGGAGGATATAAGTTTTTCGTCATCATCATCATTATTGCTATTATCCCGGCTTAAAATTGTCTTGACGATGTTGTGGAGAATGTGTGTTGTAGGCGTTATAAGTTTTCCGCGTACCTACGATCAAAAGAACTTTCGATTTCTCTCTTAAAGCCATTTTTTTCGTTTCGTTTTGTTTTTATTTTATTTATATTCATAAAAATGTCTTGTTATGTTTTCATGTTTTCGCATAAATTCTCGTCAATTTAACTTGCTTTCTTTCTCGGGTTAAGTGTATTGTCGTTTAACACCGAACAATCAACATCATTGAGGCGGTTTTTTTTGTTGACAATAATTTTATTATATGTCCAGGTGGTGTAATAATTTCGAAAATTTTTGAAGATTTTTTTGGGTCATAGGTACGATAAATTTTGTAGACGTTTAAAGAAGGTGGTAGTATTAATTACTGCGGCACATAAATTTCAAAATGATTGGTAATAAATTGGTAAAGTTGGGAGTCGATTTGTTTATGACTTTTAAACGGTTTTGAATATTTAATTAAAAGACTGCTTCATTGGTTTTTTTTCTGGCAAATCTGTCAGCTCTGTTGGTGGTAAACACTTCTCAACTGTTTCGATTATTTTTCGGAGTTTCCGAGAATTTTGTAGTGAAAAATATTGGAAGTATTGTAGTAAAGTGACTTGGGTGGTTTGTGGAATATAAGATCTAGACGATTGTAATAAATTTTAAAACATTTCAGGAATGATAATTCCGGTCAGTTATTCTACTTTTTATGCTACCTTTGTAGTGGTAGCGTTGCGTGCTGGTTGGTTAGCTTGAATGAACTCCTAGTACAATGCAAAGTGACGGGCTACAACAAGTGATAAAGAAATATGATTTCGGTAATACGTGCAATCTATGTATAGGCAAGTGAGAAATGGACTTATATAAATTTCAACGTTATTGTTACATATTGGTTTTAACTTTTACATTTTTAAATTTCAGAGCATTGTTGTTGATTTTTGTTAATTAAAAATGGTAGTACGACGTATTGTTAATGATCACACTGCACGTGATCATTCTTCAAATCCTTGAGATCATTACCTTTGAGTTTTACTGCTGTGCATTTTTACCTCAATTTTCAAATTGGTAAAACCTAGCACTAGACGAAATATGCAAAAAAAAAAGAAACCGAGAGAAGTATATGCATTGATTTGTTCGAATTCAAATGGCTCCGTATTCCGTGACGAGTACACACCTGCATACTATGTCACCGTGTGAGCGAATAAAATAATAGAGCAGTGGTTCTCAATTGCTTTTCACTAGGGACCAAAACTGTGGATCACTTCCGACAGAGCTCGTTGAGCTGAGAAATTGTATTGTCTACAGTTCTTCGTGCTGAAAAGTGTGTCCTGGACACGGGATTAATTCAGTTATTAAAACACAGTGACTTTTTCTCCGATCGGGTAGGGGATCGGATTCCGCATCAGTCGAGGTTCCTGCCGAAACTCCCCAACATAAATTATTACGGCCGAAAGGTTGTTAGCCTATCGCCCAACCACTTGGGTGGACTAAGTAGTTATGAAAGAAGAATTGGGAATAGAAATTTTTGAAAGCATTAAAACTTGATCTAAAAAAGAGTATGAGTAGGATTCTAACCTACGGCTTCGTGGGTTAATTAGCGATCAGTTTTATTTAATTTATTGTATTCCATCTTACATTACATGTTTACTAATTATTAATCAGATTTACGAAAATAAATATAGGTTGTATGGTCGTCCAAATCGAGATATTTGCCGCATAATTTAATTTTTACAGTTTATCATCGCGATCATAACATGCGTTGCAAAAGGAAAACATTCGATTTCATATTATACTTACAAAAATTCTCGTATTTCGATGTACAGTAATGACCCGATTAAATTTTATAGAAACATACTGAGGTGTTCATTATAATTAATTAATGCAAAAAACAACATTGCCGAAAACCAAAAAGGCGGCTTGGACAGATAGGAATCTGTTGTGTAATTTTTTTCTCCGAAAAAGGTTTCCTTTAAGGAAAGTTAACTGGCATAAGACAGAAGAACAAAATGCTGTGTATATTTGTACAGAACTCCCGTTGTTGATCGTCGTCATCTGTAGTACCTGGAAACTCCAGGTAAGATCCAATGACGTGGTATTACTACGACGGTCATCACTAACAATTGTCTTCAGTTAGTATGAATTCGATTCATGTGATTCATAACGGGTATTGACAGAACAAAGGTAGTTTTCGGGATTCGCAAGTATATTCCCATTCCAAATTGGGAATTTTACTAAAAAAAAACCTCGTCGCTTTTATTGCGGATCAGTTCAGATCGAAACAAATCACAATAGCCGTAAAAAATGTCATCACGGGCACGAAACACGACGTTTTTGAAGAGATTTCCGACTTAACGTGAACTAAAATTTGACAAGATGTCTGAAAAAGAAAATAAAATTCGTTTTGCTGACCAATACCAGGAAATGCAATAAATTACACAAAAGAAATTTTCCTCAAAGCGAAAATTTATTGCTCGCGGGACGGCACAATACTGCGATTGATACGACACAAAAGCTCGACAAAATCGTCGAAAGAAAAATGCTAAATACCGCCCACATAATGCGGAATCTTAATGAAAGTCATTATAACAATGAACGGTAACTAATACGGTCCACCCCACAAGAAATGATGGCCTTAATGCGCACAAATTGTGACGATTACGCATCACACTCGCACTTAATCTTGAAAGTGAAAAACTCTTTTTGATGACTAAACTCAACAAGGGGCTTGTTTTTTTGGTTCAGTCTTAAGACCCCCGGTTATTAGATGATTTTCATTTTCAATAATTGACTTTCGCCAAATTTCCATATTAGCGCACAGAGGGCAAAGAACTCTGTACCGCGATTGAGAATAATTAAGGGGGTGGGTTTTATAGAATGTGCAAATAATTGTCTCGATGGGACTTATAAATCTTTCGAAAATTGTGACACAGATCCGTGTGTTTCGACTGTGGGGCGGTGCTAGGCTTTCGATTGGGATCAAGTTGCAATGAAAATGGGCACTATGCCTTTTGTGGTATCTACTTACAGTTTCACTACGTATTAGTAATTAGAAGTTTAAATAAATGGGTCAAGTAATTGAGGAGTTCGATAGATTAGGAACGAAATTGTGAAGATATCGAAGATTTTTTTCATACCGAGTGAATCGTGGAACTTTTCGATCGAAATTGAAACTTTTTTTTAAATAAGGACATGATGCTAATACGAAAACTTAGGACCACTTTACCATTTCAAATTGTACTGGTTTTTGTTCCAAGTATGTACTATGAAAGGAATTGTTTAAGTACAACAATTTAAGTCGATAGGTTATAATATGAATATGTAGAGAATGATTCAAAGTTTTTCTTCTTTGTTTAATCACATAAAATTATCTGCTTTGTTTTGTGGTCACTCACTAAAGCGTAACAATTTTAACCGTAAGATGTCGTATGATATCCCGGGGTGCAATTTTGGTGAATATCCTTAAAATGATTTTTTCCCCTGCTTTACAAGCTTAAAATTGCCACCGCGAGTCGACAAAAGGGAGGTATCATAAATGGCCAATGCAAACTAAGGTGGAAATTGTCGCCTCTAATTCGACAGTCAATTGTGGTTAGTTGCTGGCTGTTGGACTGAAGATTTAAAACAAAAAATATAATACAATTCATGAATATTTTTAGAATTACATGTGAATAATTACACCTGTTAAAGGATCTGCAAATATTGGCTCTTTAACAACATTTGTCAATTAATTTGCAGGCTCAAATTTTCTAATTATACCTAATTGTTCCTTCAATTGCCTTGACATAAAAAAAAATTCAACCTACAAATGTGGTGACGAGAAGACCAAGCCTAATGAGAATTTTTTGAAATTGGACGTTCACCAAGACGGTTACGAAGAAGCTCTTTTCTGGAACAATTCATATGTAATTTTAAGATCAATTTTGAAGTGCGTACATTTCTATTATTACGTCTTACTTAGAACTTTGTTACTGATCCCTGCTCGTTAAAACGGAAGACTAAATTCCTATTCATGTCGGCACCGGTAGGAGCTGTTCTGATATTAAAATTCTGCTAGTATTTTCGTTATTTTCTATCAACGAAAATAAAAATCAAAACTGATTAGGAGCTTTGAAAGGAAAATTCAAATCGAAAAAAATTCGAATTTGACCGAAAACATATTATCAAAGGTTATCCATGGCTTGATTGAGTCTGTCGCGTCATAGAAGAAGTCAAACAAAATTCTATACTTTCACTTGTTGTTTGAATATTATAATTAGCCGATTCCCCCTCATCCATACGCTTTATAACATATCTGTGGTCACAGCGAATAACTTGGTAAGTAGAAAAATAGTAAAATAGGATAAGTGTACTGTGATCATCTCCCAAGGCTTACACGCACTATGAAAAAGTTATTGTTATATGTTATTTGATCACTGAGATGTCAACAAATTAAATTTTTTCACAAAAACTAGATTTACAGGAATAGTTCAATAGTGAAAATAGCAAAAAATTGCTGCCCTGAATAGTTTCGTTTTTAGACTTACCTACTTATTCCCTGTGACCACAGATATATTCTTTGACTCGTCATTTCAAATCGGATCTTGGCCATCCAATAATTCTGTAATCGAGTTCGGGACCTTACGGCCGTTCGAACAATATGAGTTTTCGCTCGAAGCTGCACAATATTATATTGATTTTTTGGGAATAACTTGTTAGCCCATGGAAATGAAATTTTTGAGAATTCTTGAAAAGTTAGGAGAATTAGATATATACGTATATAGGGAATGGCGTAGGAGAGTGATGATATGAGAGTGATTCGAACACAGAACCTCTGTGATATTCTAGCACGCTTGCAATTGTGACACACTTTTTTAACAATTAAAAAAACAAAAATAATAATAACATAAAGAAAAAAAATGACTTAATCTCTGGAGAATGAAAAGCAAATACGATTTTATAATAGCAGAGCTATTTAATATATTTTTTTTTCAATTATGGTTTTTTTTCTATTTCAATTTTTTTCAATTTCTACTTTTTTTAATGTTTTTCTTCATTCTCTTATTTTTTGTCTATTTGTTCTTTATTTTTGTTTATTTGTTCCTTATTTTTGTTTATTTGTTCTTTATTTTTGTTTATTTGTTCCTTATTTTTGTTTATTTTTTCTTTATTTTTGTTTATTTGTTCTTTATTTTTTTTTGGTCTCTTTGTTCTTTATTTATGTTTATTTTTCTTTATTATTTTTATTTTATTTTTTTGTGTTTGTTTTTTATTCTATTACCTTATTCGGAATAAATTTTTAAATTTTTTTTTTATTTCCTTTTAAATTTGTTATAATTTCTTTTATTTCTTTCTTACTTTTTTATTTCCTTTTTACTTTTTTATTTCCTTTTTACTTTTTTATTTCCTTTTTACTTTTTTATTTCTTTTTTACTTCTTTATTGCCTTTTTACTTTTTTATTTCCTTTTTACTTTTTTTTATTTCCTTTTTACTGATTTTTATTGCCTGTTTACTGATTTTTATTTCCTTTTTACTTTTCTTTTTTATTATTTTAATTTTTTACATTTTTTAATTATTTATATATTTACTATTTTATTTATTTAAATATTTAATTTTTAATTTATTTCCTTTTTTTAAATTTCGATTCCTCTTGCAATCATATTTCTGAGTCAATCAAGGAAGATTCTGTTTAAGTTCTTGATATTCTGAAACGCATCTTCTCTAATTTTGGACGTGTACTGTAGCACCGCAGTCCTTCTGATTCTATCTAATGTCGATTCTCTTCCCTAATTTCTGCCTGGCTTCTTAAAGTGCACAATATAAAATTTTCCCTCAGTAATGGAGAACATATTTAAAAAAAAGATGCAATAAAGTAGAAATGTAGTTCAAAATAATTAGTAGATTGCTCTTCTCGAAAACAAGATGCAATCAAAACCACAAATCAATCATGTCATGGCACTTTATGATTACAATTCCTATCCGATTTCCCATTCCGTCCAACTCGGTTGCTAGTATCGTATTAAATTTCAGCCCAACTAGACGGGAGTACATAATACAAAACACGCAAATTGCTTTAAAAACCACATTTCTAATTTTTCTACTCGGTGATTTTCTACCGAGAGTTAGGCTCCAGTTTCTAGACGATCAAACATCAAAAACATCTATAAAATGAACTCTACATCTAAGTGCACAGTAGGACCGAACTCGGCTAATAAAACTAATTAAATGCGACAGATTTATGCAAATCGGCAAAGGATTATTCTACATTTGATTTAATTATTATTTGTCATCATGTCCAATCGTAGAGCCACCGACAAGAGTGTAAAAAACTGCAAGTGGCTCAATTAAGCGGAAGGACATTTATAATAGAATCTAAAGTTTATTTTATTATTTGAACATTTATTGATTTTATAATGGGATATGACGCTGAAGCGGTTGTCCGTTCCGATGTATGATTCAATAAAACTGAATTGACAAGGGAGTCGTGGTGCAGAATCTCGATTCTTTTCTGATATTTTATTTTATTATTTTCTTTCATTTAGTTTTAGTTTTTTATGCGCTATTCTGAATTAAAAAGAAAAAGAACAGCCATGCAACCGATTCTAGACCAAGACCTCTTGGCGAAGTCGGACGTTTAAAACCAAGTGTACCTACTCGATCCCGATTGAACGGGGAGACGACAACTATAATACGGCGTACACTCGTTCAAGACCTTATACGGTTGTCTGGAAACGAAACAAGTTTTCGCCTTGTATATTGTCTTTTTTAAAAAATTTTATTTCATGTATTCCATCTTGTAGAGCCCGTTGTCGTTTGTGTTGAAAAAGAGGTTTTTAATGTGTCTTTTATTTCTAACTAATTTTTGAGCCGCACACGTTTCGCGCAACGTTTTACCGACAACGGGCGATAGGTACACAGATAAGTGATTTGTGACACTTTTGAGACCTTAGAGATATCCGAAGTGGTTCCGCCCAATTTCCTCCACTTATTTTAAAATTTCCAAACAAATTAATTTTTATTTACGTTTTTTTTTTGTTCTGTTTGTCTTTTTCGCAATCTTTCCTTATATGCGATGGTTTTGCTGATCGTTTGAGAAGTTCATAATTTTTCTATTTATAATCTTTTTACCTGGGTAGATGCATTTATTTTATAATAAATTTATAAATATTGCATCCCACACTGTAAGGTCAGGTTACTATTTTTAGCTTATCTAGATATTTGGGTTGTTCACTCACGTAATATTCGAATAGATTTTATTTCTATGGGTTTCGTTTCTCGATATCTAGATAGAACCAGTGAAGCAATAATTTGTTGTTTTAAGTGAACGATTTTTCATTAAATTTGAACAGCTGGCTTGAATGTGTCGTAACCGCTCAGGCTAGACCTGAAATGGCGAATCGACTGCCAATACTTTATATTGTTATCAATCAGGCAGTTCAATGACAATAATTTAAAGATTGATTTATTTTTTCTCGGAATGAACGGTCAATTGAATAAGGTTTTAGGGTTCATGAATTCGATTGGGATCTTGATTCAAGCTTAAACGAATTTATTCACACATTTGTGATCATGTTTTTACAACTTCTGAAAATATCTAATGTACACCAGGAAGAAGTTTGACCAATTGAAATTAAACGGCCTGGAAACAACGGAATCTTCTAAAGTTCTAACAGTTGGACTTGGTTCGAAAGGAAGTTGTGTCATACAGTACAGCATTAGTACATTGTAATTTGAACTAAGTTTTGAAAAACGTCAGAATGAATATTGTTAAACTGAATTTGGAATTTTGGCCAGTCAATATAAATTTTCAATACTAAGGACGTATTCGAATACTGTGCTTCGTCTACGTCTATATTGACGTCATAGCATAGCATTGCTATTATAACAGTTTAGAAAAAGCTTAGCTGAAAAATGGCTCAGCTGCTTATTTGACACTTCATAAATCAAAAATAAAATTAAATTCAATAGAAAAATTTGAATTTTTTTACGTTTGCTAAGATTGACTGATAGCTCAGCTGTCATAAAAGTAGTCAAGACACGAACCGAAAAGGAATTGAGACAGCTTTGCTATATCTGACGTCATAAACTGTTATAACTAGACGTAGGCATAGACGAAGCAAAGTATTCGAATACGATCTAAATACCATTAAAAATTTAACTAATATGCGGAATTAATTTTTTTTTCTATTTTCTACGTGGTAAATGGTTTTATCAATACTGAACCGTGATTGCATCAGTATTTACCAGCTATGTATATCTGAACGAATTCTGTTTTTCAGTACTGAAGCATAGCTATAAAAAGGGAGTGTTTGTTGGTAATTTGACATTTCGTAGTTTTTTATACTTGTATGCTGTATATATTATAGTTATTAATAGAAACTAAAAAAAAGAAATATAAGCAAATTGAGACAAACTTTAAAATCTCTGTAATTTTTCTTGTTCCTTTTTCTTTATCATGTCTTCTTGTCGGTTCCAAATTCATAAAGTTAGTATCAATACCTGAAACGACAACATTTAAAACTTTTAAAAATATTGTATCAATGCGGTTGTGAATTCGTAATACTGAAGTATCTCTGTTCAGTTCAGTAACTTCATTAACTCACTTTAACAAAATTTTGTGAATACTTCGCTAGAGATCTGTATGTTTCAGTACTAGGAGGGAAAAATTGTTTCGCTGGAAAATCGGAAGACTAGCGATGCGCTCTGTGGGAGTATGTCTGTAACGGTTGGTAATTTAACTTCACCTTTCGAAAATACGTTACTATGATTTAATGCAATTGTACTTAATCTATTGCATCTTAAAGCGCTCACCTACTGCGAATCAAAAAACCAAAACCACATGGTTTCCATGTAAAAGAATAAAATTCAGAGCAATGAATTTTTAATATTGTTCATTGTCACTTCATTCGATCTGAGTTTTACTATCGACGTTTAATACCGCTGCTAATTTTTCCGGGATAAGATTCTTCTTCTGCTCAGTTTTTCCATGACTACGTAGAAGTAGCTATTTACATTTTTCTACAGAAATTTCATTGCTTGTTTTTCAACTAAAAACCAAAGTTAACTTGTTTACTCAGATGGCGTCCACACGTTCATATTCCTCCATTATAGTTTCTTTCCTTAGAATCCTTAGAAGTCAGAATTAAGTATTCCAGTTTCACATCGCTCTTTCAAATTCACCATGATCCTGATTGGAAATCATTTAGCCGAAGAAGTCAGGACCTTTTGTTTGTAGCCTTCGTTGTGAATATTTAGTCGGAAGTACATGATATTAGGAAGTAACATTGCCCCAGTCATCGTGATCCTACAAGAAATGATCCAGCAGTGAAATCAGCCAAATAAAGAGTCATGAATAATTTGAAAGTACCTTTCCATACTCTCCTCCGAACATCGTTAATCACATCACGACTTATTCGCCAACCTGTAATTTTCACCTAAATAGAGAATCGATAGCCGAGTCACAAGGAAGCTATAAATTATTTCTCCGTTTAAATGGGACCAATTTAAAATCAACCACACTCTACTGAATTATTGAAACAAGCTTTTATCTTAATTGGGCAGATCTATTGTTTCATTGAACCATTGTGAAATTGCACTATAGAATAGAAGCCAGCAACGCAAAACAGCACGTGCCATAGTGCTATCGTAAAATACATTTGGATTTCTTCTGTCTGGACAATTGGCTAGTGTAATCAAAACCGGCTGATATCATGCGCGAATATTTTAAAAGTATATGGACGAGTGAATGGCCAAGTATTTTACTTCTTTGTTATTCTGTCGCGTAATAGTTGAATAATAAATGTAGTTGCAATAAATGCACAATGCTAGTATAGAATTGGAACGATCAAGATGTCTTTCGCTTTAAATTCTTTTAAATGCTCGATAAAATCCGGCTTAATGATACCAAAACAATGGGTCTATTCGCGTCCTCGATTTCGGGTAATTTAATCGCAATATGGAACTGTCAGGATTTCTATCCTTTTACGTGCACGAAAAGTGGCAGCGATGTGCTATTGTGGCGCCAGAAACTCGTTCGCTAGCACGGTTCAGCTCGTCGGTGATCATGAAACGAGTATAGAGTTCAATCTGAAATAAAATTTCAACTGATAAATTCCAAGTAGTAATCAATTAATTCTCTGAAATTTGACGACCATTTTGTTGCGCTAGCCAGCCGTACGCTATTTCCCATAGCCACAACATCGCATAATAAATAAATATTATTTAGTTCATTAAACTCTTTCTTTTTGAATTTACCATAATAAATAATTTTGTGAAACTATCAACAATCATCAAGTGAATATCAAATTTCACGATCAATATCTGATCCTTAACCATTTTGGGCAACTATGTTAACATTATTAATATTGTTGTTCCGAGGGAGAAACAGGCATATGCTACGACTATTATACCAGCAAAGATTGGTTCTAAAGTCTGGTTGGCCATCGATCAATTTACTGATAGATTACAAGATCATCATCCCAAGGGAATTTATCTATAAACATATTTTCGCATTATATGTTTACAATACTCCAGAGGTCTGATCGTGAGTAATGATCGTCGATTAATAAAACAAGGATAAACAACAAATTCGTAACGGTGTACTATGAAATAATTTATATCGTTAACATTTAAAAACAAATCCAACAACTTTCCTTAAATGATCAACTACTCTCGCGCGACACAGAATAACTTAAAAAAAAGTGGCGTTTTTTTTTTATTTTATTTAACATTAAACATGTAAACTCAATATTAAACTGTCATTGTTCTTTTAATTATTGTTCGCGCTGTTATTAAATTGCAATTTAAAATCGAGACAGTTACACCGACTTGGCATTTTTCTGTTGTTGCTGTTAATCTAATTTGCATTACAACTTACATTGTTGACCGTGAGATACCAAAACAAAATTCATTTCAGCTCTAGTAGACTCGCGGTTAAGATGTTTTATTCTTCTAGTAATGTATACATAAATTTGAACAGATCTTTGTTTATTGTTATCGTTGTTCATGAGGCCGTATACAGAGTATACGAGTAGATGAATTCTTTTTTTTTGAACAATAAGAGGAATAAATAATTTATTTTGGAAATTTGCATAATTTGGTGAATGCATTATTCATTGCTAGAAGTGTTGATGGCATTTCAGAGACCTAGGCTTAGGTTTGGTTGGCTTCTTTGAACTAGAGAGTGTAAAAATTGCACACTTTTCTGGTTTTTGCAAAATCTGTCGAATTTTTGTTCCCATGTAGTGATAGTGGCTTAGGAACTATTTTTATGGTTTTTCGATGTAAGAGCAGTTTACTTTTGACGTATTCATCTACTGAAGACGATGTAACTCTGCTGGGTTGAATCTGATATTAACTTCTGAATCACGGTTAAATATATTTTCAGTGTCACTTTTAAAAATTGAACTAAGCCGAAACTCCGCTAATTTACACAGTAATACCACGTTGTCTTCGTTGGAAGGCATGTTTTTTTAACTCAATCATTTTATTAAATGCTTTTTGTTTATGTTCAAAACTTTTCGCTCCTCACTCAAATATTTGATATAAATAACAACTTTAGTTTATATTGCTCCTTTGTTCAAATATTGTCGAGATTGTATGGTGTCCTATTGTTAATTGATAAAAAAAATCATATAATACAATACCTAAACTTTTTCAGTTACGAAACAGACCCAATTTCAAATTCCCCAATTTTTTTTATAAAACCTAACAAACAATTGCAGAGCAGAACAATATTGAATTTATGAAAAATAACATTTGTGAAAGTTGTTATGTCAATTTGTCATATTTATTTTTCCGTATATTATTTTCTATCTTCAAGATCGCTAAAGTCGAAATTGGAGAAAGAAAAAATTAGTATACTGTCTTTATCAGATATTTGCAATTTGACATCTTGAAATCAAACCCACTTACAGGTAATGTAAGTCTGTAAGAAACACCTCCCAAATTTTATAAGATCATTATTTTGCAATGAAAATTTTTCTGTTGCATAATTTTCTTTTCTACATAAACGAACAATAATACAGAGTTTTATTATTGTACACGAATAAGAAAAATATTCATTGCCAAATTAAAATACGTCCGATAAACATCAATACGAGCAAAAAATGCATCAATTCGGTATCGGTAGAGCTAATTTAAATATAGCGGATTAACAAGAGTTGAGTTAATATTAAAGAATGTATGGGAGATCGGTGTAAAAATATATTACAATTATTTTCTATTCAAACTTAAGTTCATTCATATTTCATCTGGTTAAATAGTAGTAAGTAGTTGCAAAAGACTCAGCCAACTTAGCTCGAATTGAATTCAATTCGACTTAAGTCGTTACCAACTCATGTAATCAGCTGAGTTTTACGCGAAACGTGTATCTTTATTTGTTGTCCAATTCGCTCCCATCTAGCTCCACATCCCCTCCACTTTCATATATCGCATAGGGTTTGTAATTGCGTTGTAATAAATGAGGTATTAATGGACTTTGAAGCCATTTTCCCTATTATCGTATTAGGTAGAATATTTCTTAAATTAAAAACTTAAAAATGAAAAAAATACAAAGTTAAAATCTTAAATTAATATTTTCAATTTACCAAGCCCCCTTCTCACCTGAATACTTTATATTCGAACGTACACAACACTAAAAAAAATTAACAACAAATAATTTCAGCATAATTGCATTTGACGAATATTTCGTGTAGGAATTTATTCGTTTTTTCGCTTATTGGATTAAGTGATTACACTATGCAGACCGTATAGTAGACAGATCGGTTTTTATTCGAACCTATTATTTTGTTTAAATAAATGAATCATAGTTTGCTCGATTGTTTTTTTTTATTTGAAACGATTACGTGGCCAAGCTTTGCGAAATAAATCGAAATCGAAACATATACAACATACTCAAGATCAATATTAACAATCAATGTGCTAATTGTTGATATGATCAGTAAACAACATGTGCATTGAACTGTTACAGAGATATTAGACACCGTTTTAAAATTTTTACAGCGTCATTGAATTTCGGCAAAGATGAGAAGAAGTCTGGTTATTATGATACATTTTTTTTTGGTATGGTGTTGAGACATTATTGTGATCACGATGATTTGTTAAACTCTTTTGAAACATTAATTGACTTGTAAACGGACGGACAGTCGTATTTGCATGATAAGTTAGTAGTACCAATAATGGGGTCAGGTTATACTAATATGACCCCAGGGTTAAGGTTTGTTTTTGTTTAAAATTGAAATAATAGATTCTTCGATTAAAGTAAAATTAATTCATCTCAAGGCGTGGCATGCCAAGTCTAGCCTTGGTTCTCGGAAAATGTATTTTTTTTAGTGAATCTAAGAACTTATTTCTTGTATGTCATGTTCTCAATAAAGTTATTTATTTGTTTAAATTCTTTTGTACATGTATCATAAAAATATTTCGTTTCTATATTATAAAATACATAGCATTGGATTTGTTGAACCGCACTCATAAGGGTGTGTCCTTTGTTTCTAATGTTTGTTAACGATATGATAAATATTTTTCACGATATAAACTGTTTGTAAACAATATGGAAATATCTTTCACGATATAAACGGTTAGGCGATTTGAAATTTTGAAGACATACTTTTTGAATTATGTTCGCGCTTCATCTTGCTGCCAAACACATGTAAAAACATCATCATAATTCACAACCTTTAAACCTTTTAAATATATTTTTCCCCTTTTTTCGTTTTTCTCTTTATATTTTTTTTGTTTTAATTTTTTTCCCTTTTCTATTCCTTTTTTTTATTTTTGCTCTTTTTTATTTTTGCTGTTTTTTATTTTCCTTTTTTTGTATTTTCCTTTCATTATTTTCCTTTTTTATTATTTTCCTTTTTTATTATTTTTCTTTTTTATTATTTTCCTTTTTTATTATTTTCCTTTTTTATTATTTTCCCTTTTTTATTATTTTCCCTTTTTATCATATTTATTTTGTTTTTCCTTTCTTATTTATTTTTTCCTTTCTTATTTATTTTTTCCTTTCTTATTTATTTTTTCCTTTCTTATTTATTTTTTCCTTATTTATTTATTTTTTCCTTATTTATTTTTTCCTTATTTATTTTTTCCTTGTTTATTTTTTTCTTTCTTATTTATTTTTTCCTTTTTTTATTTATTTTTCCTTTCTTATTTATGGTTTCCTTTTTTTTTTCCTTTTTTTTTTTATTTATTTTTTCCTTTTTTTTATTTATTTATTTTTTCCTTTTTTTTTATTTATTTTTCCTTTTTATTTTTTCTCTTTTTTTATTAATTTTTCCTTTTGCTTTTTTTTATTACTTTTTCCTTTTGATTTTTTTTATTACTTTTCTTTTTGATTTTTTTTTTATTATTTTTCCTTGTTTTGTTATTTTTCTTTTTGATTTTTTTTTATTATTTTTCTTTTTGATTTTTTTTTATTATTTTTCTTTTTGATTTTTTTTTATTATTTTTCTTTTTGATTTTTTTTTATTATTTTTCTTTTTGATTTTTTTTTTATTATTTTTCTTTTTGATTTTTTTTTATTATTTTTACTTTTAATTTTTTTTTTATTACTTTTTCCTTGCTTTTAATTTAATTTTCTTTACTCGCTCTTACCCCCTTCTTCTTACCCCGACCCACCTTTTCCCTTTTAATTTTCCTTTTAAATTGAATAAACATTTTTTATTTAGTTTTCGTTATTTTTATATGTATTTTTATTTCCATTATACCTGTTTTTAAGTTTCTTTATATTATTTTTTTTTTAAAGAGAGTTTAGTTATTTTTCTGCGTAAGAAGAGTTTCTTCTCTCATTTAATTTTTTTAATTCTTCTATTTTGCATTTAATTTTTTTTAATCAGTTGTTTCTTTTTTTTTAAGAATTCCCTTAATTTAACAAGACATTAACCTTGAAGAGATCTTAAAGTTCAAACTACCAGTACTGATCAAAATTTATTCACCCATCTAAGATATGCAATTTGGAAACATTGTCCTTACCGACTATAGCCCAGCTCAAATCGCCGGACATCGTAGGCTTATGACCTTACCACATTATTTATTTTCTCATCAAGTTGTCTCAGAACCAATTCATCAAATCGTTACAAATTGATTGGCGCGAAAAAAATTGAAAGAAGAATGATCTCGTTCTCTTGTGGACCGAATATAATTTATTCCATTTCGTAATTTATCAAAAGTAATCAAGACCCCATAACAAATCCAACCTTGACAACAATGTGCCCGTTGACTTGTTTAAGATGCGATTAAATAGGTTGAATGAAATAGAGTTTTTGTATTTCTTCTTTTTGGTCACCACACCAACACTATCGCGGCGGTTTATAATATTCTCGGTTTGATTTTTTTCAATCTCTTAAACTTTGTGAAATGATCGATTCGAATAATTTGTAATCGAAAGATCTCAGATGTCAATATATCGTTCGAATTTGATTAGCAAATTAAACACGATAGTAATGTAATCGATTTGTTGAAGGACTGTCCATGTGCATGGTGGTGTTGCAGAGTATCTTGACCTTTTTCTTGTTGGTTGCGGAGGTATTGATTTATTTTTTTAGACGCTATCAATGAAAATGTGTTACAAATTATGACCGGAAGTCATACTTTAGGACTGATCTATTGACTATTTGTGACTGTCTTGAAACTGTTGGAGGCGTGTTTTATACCGTTAAAGGAAACCGCATTCTGTAGACAACCACCAAGTAAAAATTCGTAAATTCGATATGCGAAATATTCTACCAGCGGTTTCTCTTAATAGACGAAACTTCTTTCATGAGATAAGACACTCATTGCATCCAGAACCTTCGTACCAGTAAGCTGTTCACCTATAAGATATTTGGTGCGAAATTTTTCGACGCATTTGGTGTGTTTTTGTTTCTTGTTACTTTCCTTTGTCCTGTGTGTTATTCTTATGCGGACCAGTGAGTGCGACCGGTCTATGTAGAAAAGTGTGCGAATTTTTTCGGTGCACTTGAATTCCACGAAATAACCTCTAAAAGGCTGTCTTCACTAAGTATCCGAACCAAGCACTCTGCTATATAAAAATCCACTCGAGTTCTAAAGAAAGGAACACGGTACACTTGAACCACATATGGCGAATCCTGACGAAATTTCCTGCTGTTTTTGGCCGAAGTGGTGAAATTATGTTCTTTTTCACGGTTCAGTATTGTATGAATCATAAACTACTTTCACCTGAATTATTCATCCTAAAGATAGAACAAACAATGATTAATATTTACTTTTACCCAGCGTTCAGTGCTCTGAAATATTCGAACAATTTCGTGAATTAGATTAGTAAAATCACAGAGGTCTTAACAAAAAAAAAAAATATTTTCAATTTCATCAGATGTGTTAAATACTTCATAACACCCAATTTTTTTTTATTGTCAAGTCATTACAATAAAAGTAGTGCCTCTATGTAAGATTGAAGGCGAATAAAAAATCCTCATAAGTCATTCTAATAAAGTGAAAGTGCAAATAATCAAATTCGTAATGACATCCCGTTGACACTGTCGAAACTCATTAGTCGTCAATCCTCAATTCCAATGAGTTGGCGTTATCTTGGAACATTTCAAATACTGAAAAGAAGGTGATGTGTTTAAATTCATGCATAAAGAGAGGACAACACTAAACTTGAATATTAATCGTTCTCATAAATGGCCATGAACATGGGATTATCCCTAGTCTTTACTGATCGTATGTTTTCGCGATCTTAAACCTTATGCGCAAACCTCAAAAATTATCGTACCGCCATAATACAGAGAAATTTAATAGCGGCTAGAATTTCTGTTCATAGATGAAAAGTGAAATTGAAATAATTGAAACCGAAAGTACAAGAGTTTTACCATAAAATCGAAAGTATAGCAAATGTACTTAATCATCAAAATCAATATTATGTAGATATCGTCATCGTTTGATACACATGAAATTACAAGATCATTTCACAATATATTTTTCGGATATGATTGCTAATTCTTAACCAGTCGATAATTTATTGTCGATGAAATCAAAATGCAATGATCTGAACAATTCGACGAAGATAATACATATATTAGTGATTTTTTTTTTTTTTTTACAAATATCTACGTGGAAATAAAATTCGCAAAATTCTGCTCAGGCCATAATTTTTGGCACATGCCACGGTCCGTTTCTGAGAAAACACAAAAAAAAGTTTTTTCTATTTTTTTGCATTTAATTTCAGTAGTTCCGACATCACAAAATCAGCATGAACGTTAATTTTTCTTGTAGAGATTACGAAATCTTAATGAACGAAATATATATAATTGCGAAAAGACGAATTTCCTGCTGCGAAAAACCATCAAAAACAACACTTAGCGCGATGAACGTGCAAATGATTAAATTGACTACGGAAAACAAAAATTATTAGTTCCAATCAAATGTTTAAATCGGAGAAAGAAATACTCGTTAAATCAACCACCAGTATTATTATTGGGAAGATTAGGTGTGGTTTTCTTTAATGCTGGATTATTATTATTATTTATGTTGCGAAAAATGTTTTTAATTAATTTTAATTTATCGATTTTTTCCCGGTCTTTCTGCAATTTTTCGAAATTTTTCTTCTGAAACGAGGACTAAATTGTATTGGGCAAATGATTAGAAACATATTTAGTGATGTTATATTTGTCATTACTTTATCAACCCTACCGAACTGTATGCATAGAAATAGCTGCATATTTATCATGTCGTAGTTAAAGAGTTGATAGATAGTCTAGTTTTTTTCTTCATTTGAATTAGCTAATATTTACGTCTTCGTCTTAGATCTAAACAAGGGCTTTTGGTTGGTTGTATTAGGGACGAAAGTTGATGAAAGTGTGTTTATTGAATCAACGAAAGGTACAAAAAAATCAAATTATTTTCAAAAGTTATTTTTGAAGCAAACAATTTTAGTTCATAAACGCAATTCGAAACTTTATAAACAAATATTTTTTGGAGAGTAAAGTTAAGACAATGCTGTGCAATTTTCAGTACCCTTCTAGTATCTTTTTGAAGAGTGCACTGTTTCGAAAAATTCATATTTGTAGATTTTCGCAAAAAAAAAAATTTGTTTTAGGCATTTTTTTATAATTATTCTTCTTTTTGTTTATTCCAGGTAAGCACATTATTTATGTGGAGATTCGACAACTTAAGCATTGAGAGAATTCGTAAGTACAAAGCAATTTAAACTTGACACACTGTAATTTTTCACTGTTTTAAAGTATCAAAATATATTGGAAAATTTAGCTAATTTTTCGAACTGTTTCCATATAAATGTCCTTAAAAATATATAAATAACTGAAAAACGTGTTCACTTATGCAGCTAAATAAATGTTTAGATCTACCATACAAAAAATTTTAAAAATCTTAGTCTTTCCAAAACTTTTAGATGCGATTCCCATTCCCGATCGTTGAGGGCGTTCGAGATGTGCTTAATCAGTCTCTTTAAAAAGGTGTTCCCGGATTTTTGAAACCATATTTTTGGATAAACTAATGTCGCAATATTCACACTTCAAATGCGAGAGAAGAGCTGCATTTAATTTTCCTTTATTTAACCCTTCGTGTTCACAGTTCTATATTCAATCTTGGTGGTCTCACACTGGGTCGATTCTACCCAGTCAAAAAGGTCAAAACGGTATTAACTATCCGTCCAAAGTGGTTAAAAAAATTAGGGAACATGTTTTGACCGTTCTAGATGATGTACGAAAAATTTATTTATAAGAAATAAAATGGCGACATGTGAAACAAATTTCATGAAGAGGTGAAGACGTGGCATTTCACTTCTTAGATATGCAGCTCCTGGAAAAAAAATAAAATAGTAGCATAGTGCGCGTTCCAAAACAAGGTATTTTTTCCGAAATATGAAGAGGATCCATTTTACACCAAACGTTTGTTGTCGGGTCGATTCTACCCCGTGTAACCACGAAGGTTTAATGCCAACTACATTAAAAATGCGTCTATATCACTACGCATTTTAACTGTAAAATTTTCTAGAAAGTGAATCGTTCACACGTATTCAATTTTTTAAAATTTAGAGAATTGAAGTTCACTTTCCCTCCGGCGGGTTCTAGAATAAGGATAAATATTCCTTTGAATTTTGCTTGTTTCTGACCAAAAAATTTAGTTATGTATCAGTAAAAAATGCGACATTTTCAGTAAAGATTGCGAATCGTATATTAAATTATGAATAATTTTAGTACCGTCTGCAAAAGTATTGTTTTGATTCCTAGTTGAATAAAGTCACAGAACATAATAATAGTGGGCCTAAGATCGATCCTTGAGGCACTCCACTTTAAATCCGATTTTTGGCGGATGAAGAGTGACTAAAACTGTCTTTAAATTTTGACTGTATCCATTAAAGCAGTCACCCTTTTAAGACAATTTGAAATAAAATTTTGAAAAACTGCAGTTATATTTTAAAGATGTGTCTCTAAGTGCATCCGAATTTCCAAGCTTTCGAATGAAAGGATTGTCTGTTCATATATTTTTTAATACTTGAATTTTTTGGTGCGCTCACTTGACCAGCAACTAGTCACGTCCTACAGTAATTTAAGACGGAGCATGTCCAAAATTCAAACTGTTTGTACAGCATTATTCCATAAACGACAAATTTTCACTGTTGTTGTCATTATCAAGTATTGTCTGTACAGCGTACCAGCTTCAATTTCTACCGAGATACCCCAAAGGCCCAAACTAACTGAGAACAAACTGGTCAATAAGCGTTCCGAACGGCTCGGGATGAAAGCAAAATGAAAATAAAATATTCAGACGAATTTTCAGTAAACATCATTTAAAAAAATAAATTCAAAACAAAAACACCTCATAACCGCCATTTCACTTATTTACTTAAGTACTTCTTGAACGGGTCATATTTAACCTACTTTACATCGAAATGGAAAGTCAATTTTCGTGGTTTCGGTCTATCGCTAATTTCTTTAAAAACACCTTCGTTCCGATGTTTGAACGGTGCGTGTATAAATTTCGGTTCAAACAATCATCCACTTATTGAAAAACATTTATTATAAACAATAGGTGCGTACACCACCCAGTGTGTGAGCGCACCACCTTCTTTTCGTTTTGGAAAGAAAATTTAATTTGATTTGTTTGTTGATTCTTGCGGTATAAAGTTGATTGAACGAATGTGTTATTTACTGATTTCGTTCATTGTCAATGTCTAATTCACTATCAACAGAAAAACATCTCTTTTTGAGTAGATGGCGGTAAGACATAAATTTTATTTTTTTTTCTTACGCGAATTTCGATGTTTGGCGGTACCTTTTTTGTTTGCATTCAAAGTGGTTTTGTTGATTTGAACGATTAGAGAAGATCTTTTTGTTTCTTCGGTTTCTTAATTAAATTATGGGTCAATAAGACGATAAACGTATTAAAATAAAAAACATGATTGCATTTTGGTGTTTCCTGTTTTGAAGTCGAGCTCGTCTGCATTCTGACTTGATGTTGTTTATAAATAAACCGACTGTGTTTAGGTGGGATCACTTAATTAATTTTAGCTGGATTTTTGGACATAGGGCGTCTATAATACTCCGGAAATATGATATTTTATTACTTTTTAATAATAGATTTTTTTGACAATTTTCTTTAATTATAGACTTCTATTCATTTCTTTCACTTTTCTGTCAATACTTGATAAAAAAGAAGCTTTGAATCACGAGTTCAACTACCTTTTTCTATGGTTATGAATTGTGAAATGATGACTCGCTTAGGGAAACCTATCATCGCGACCTACTAACGGCTATGGATCTCTAGTTTCCCTTTAGGTCACAAATAAAGAACAGCTTTTATTATTATTATTATTTATTATCTAGGACTACTCTTTTTGGAAAATCCATAGAGTATGCTAGTGAGGTAATATTCCTGGGAGTTACCCTGGATGAAAACTCACTTGGAATGCTCCTTTGAACAAAGTTCTTGAAAGGGCCAGAATCTCTCTCTGAACCTGCAGGAGCCTTCTCAACAAGAACTGGGGACTGAGTCTAGAACCAACCTACTGATGTATATCGTGGTTTTAGGCCCATTACAACTTACGCAGCATCTGACTGGTGGAATAAAACAAAGCAGAAAACTGCTCAGCTTGAGCTATCTAAATTACAAATATTGGCATGCCTGGGTATCACTGGGGCGATGAGCACCACTCCCTAGAGGTCCTTCTCAACCTAGTACCTCTACACTTAGAAATACAGAAAGAAGCTAGGTTCACTACATACAAACTTTTGAGTTCGGAGGACGAGTCAGAGCGCAAAACAGCTTGCCCAACTCTTTCCGTAGAACTCAACAAGGATTCTTTCTGATTCAATGGTATCGCAATTCAATTTTTCAAGGCCATTCAAAATTGTCCCACCTGCAAAGGAGGATTGGGCCACAAACAAACCCACTCCAAAACCGGGATCTATAATCTGGTATACATACAGACGGATCTAAAACAGATCAAGGTGTAGGAGCAGGAGTTTATGGTATTCTCCCAAATGTTAAATTCTACTCTAGCATGCACATAACATCCACTGTTTCAGGCGGAGAGTCATGCTATTGAATTATGCATTAGAGAAAGTATCAGACGGTGCTACGAAAACCAACAAATATACCATATATTCTCTCGGACAGCAAGGCAGCAATAATGGCCCTTCAGTCAGTTCAAATCTACTCCAAACTTGTTTAGAATACCTGATTGAACTCGGAAACAAGAACAGAGTTAACCTCATTTGGATTCCGGGACACAGCGGTTATGAAGGTGACGAAATGGCCGACTTAATGGCTAGAAAAGGTTCAGAAGCTGACTTCATGGGACCATATCCATTCTGTGGGGTACCGTTAAGCACAGCCAAAATGAACATCCGAATGTGGCAAAAATCGCAAAGTGTCATACACTGGGACTCGACACCGGACAATAGACACTCAAAGCTTTTTATGCCACAAAGCATTCGGAGAAAAGAACATCTGAGTATCTGAAATTAAGCAGACACCAGACCCGTACCCTAGTGGGAGCTCTGACTGGACATTGTACATGAGGAAGCATCTCCATAGGATTGGTGAGACTAAAACTTGCAGAATTTGCGATGACGAAGACGAAACACCAGAGCACATCCTCTGTGAATGTGAAGGTTTAGCTCACAAAAGACTTCGTCACTTCGGTCAGGGTTTCATGGAACCATCGGAATTCCTGACCATTCCTTTTCGTAAAATACTAAGCTTCATTGAAAACGCAGGGATTGAAGAGGAATTATAGCTAATCCGGGGGACGTCACAATAAGCCCAACTGTGGCTTCAGTGATAGAAGGTAACCAGACCAACTCCTTTTACTAATTTAATGTAATCTATTATTATTACTCTTACTTGGCTAATCAATTTTTAGCTGTAACTAAACAAAAATGTTTACATCTTTGGAAAAATCAGGTTTAAAGTCTATAAAAAAAATCTTAAAAAAGGCAAATTGCACGTACCACCTGACAAAGAAAACAACTCATTGCCGTATTTGCCAATACTTTTATGAACTCGTAAAATACACGTATTCCGTATCAGAATCCGATTAAAAAGTGGTGTATCTTATTATCAACCCGAAAAAAATGCTCGATGCATGATCTTAAAGCAGGTGTATCAGGTAGTATGAATTTCTCTGATCTTTCGATCTCATTAAAATTCCGTGATCGTGCGCGAACTTTTATAAAGCGCACACGTGAAGGGTTTAAGAAGTTTTCATATGTTATGTTGTACGGACCGGTAGGAAATAAATTTAAATTAAAAGAAAACATGAACAGCACTCCATAAATTTTTTATGCACGCGCATAACTAAATTATTATAATTTTATTTATATTGATATGTGTACTTAGCGGATTTTTTTTTGTTCCAATTTTTAATCCATTGCCAAAATAGTTGACAAGTCTTTTTTGGGGGGTTTGATCTCTTAATAGTACTCGAGTTCAATTAGAATCAATCTACTTGTTCGAAATTATAGGAAATAGACCTTGACTATTCATTCCTACTCGTCTACGTTTTGCGTTTTGCCTATTTCGATAATTTCGGATTAGCATATCTAATGAATTTATCTCGGACGTTGTTTAATTAATTCGAACAATGGAACAAGAAGCGTACAACTGCTCCTCCTGAGTGTCGTTTCTCCGTGTGTTCGCGTATGACTCAAGCGAAAAATAGGAACAATTTAAAGAACGTTCTGAAATTGGACGTAGTTCGCTTTGGTTCAAAAACCTCAGGGATTGGAAACAGCTTGTGGCCTAATTTTTTTTAATTAAAAAAAAATATTAATAATTGTAACTCAGTTACATGACACCGTGTTGTGTCATTCGAATCCGTTAGAAATGTACCGCCTAATGTTTTGTTGATGGATAGTCTTAGTTTTCATTAGCGCACTTAATGGCTTTGTTAAAGATCGGACAGCTAAGAACGCTAGAGGTTTACGAGTTAACGATTTTGAACTCTGATCCTGTGCGCATTGTCACGATAACACAAAACCGCTGTTTTTAAGCTGACGCGTATATAGGAGCATTAAGCCACTGTAAAACACGGAGGTAAGGTACGAGACGACTGCTTTACCTTGTACGACTTTGAATATTTCTTCACGTAAAGTGGTAAGTCACATATGTGCATAGTTCTCACTCATATCTCAGCAGTGAAGTACCTTATACTACCTGTATGAAAAATGCTAAGATTAAGTTGTATGTTAAGTGCAGCTTGGTGTTTTAATTTTTTTTTTATCGTATATGCGTTGATTATATTATGCAGCTTGCACGGTGCTGCACTTTTTGTATATGCATCATCAAGTGGTATTTTGCATGCAGTGCGCTAAATGTTCATTTTATATATGCGAATTGTTTCGTGGTTTTTTTTCTTCGGCGATTTCCTTTGCGTATTTTTCGTTTAAATGTAAATTTCTTGTAATATGCCTACTAACTACAAAGGGACCAGAACCAGACTCGAGAGATGACCAACCGGATACAATTTTTTCAAAAGACTTGTAATAAACATTGAGAAAAAACTGTCTGCTTTTAATTTAATTCGAAAGATCTGTACTTAAATTATTGTTTCAGTTTTTTTTAGTTGTTGTAGGAATGCAAGATAAGACAATTTGTTAATTATATTATTTATGGGTATTTATGATGACTACTGCATTGAGTTTCGTACAAGTATTTCTGCAATAATTGTCTGTATTTATGGAATGAAGCTTGCAGAAAAACAGATTTTATTTATGTTATTATCTTGTCAATCGGCTTACGGACAGAAATCGTAATTTTGAGTGGCAGTTATTAATAGCATTTAAATTAAAGTTAAGCAAGTGTAATAATTTTTTCTGTAGTCGTAAAGTACTTTGCTACATCGAACACATTAAAAAAATCCTTGAAAAGAATGTTTGATCCTATGACTGGTATTCCATGCGGAAATTTTACAGTTAAAGCCTAGTACTAACTAGAAGCGAAAACGTAATTTTCTGTCAAATCACATACAAAATCCACTAACAATTTTCGCTCGAACGAAAAACTTGTATAGAAAATTTCGTTTCGCTTCTAGTTAGTACTAGGCTTAAATATAAAATTCAGTGATTGCCAGTAGAAAATAAATTTTTTCTAAAATTTGAGACTTTCTTTCCACTTTTTTTTATATAAAACAACTTCAACTTCCTAGCGTAAGTAGTTCCTAAGATGTGTGCTACTAGACAAAATTATCGCAACAAAAAAATTTAAATTTTTGAAATATTTTCAAACGACTCCAAATTATTTTTTTTTAATATTTTAATTAAGTTAAGCCTTGACTCCAATTGGAATAAAATACTCCAAGATGCAATTAGACCTTGCGTCAGCTTCTCAGCACTATTGAAAAATTTCTTAATTTCGCTACCATTTGCTGGTCATCTCCAAAATTTCAGTCAAATTTTTCAGGCATTGTTGAAAACAATGTGGCAAACAAAAAGTTGACGATTATTCTATCTGACTGCTTTACACCGTATGCAATACTGTCAAAAATTTGAACAAATTTTTTTTTTTTTACAAAATATCCAGTCAATTTTTGTCGATTATACTATTTGACAGACGTACTTGTTTGCTTAGGCAAATTGGAATTTCATTTAAACTTTCTGGTATTATTATCATTAAGGGGGATCCTGCTTTATAAGGCTCAAAAAATCGATTTTTTTTTTATTGCTTAAATTGATTCCTAATGTATCTAAGAATATGTATCCAAAGTTATAGAGGCTGTTCACAATATTTTCAAATATACAGCACTAAACGCAGTGGGGTGTCGAGCAGGTAAACGAGCGCTCGGGCAGCTTTAAGCAATCAAACAATGAAAAACATATAGCGTATATTTCTCAAAATAGTATTTTTGATTCGCACTCGTCTACCTCATTTCCAAAAGGAGGCGATGCATTCTTCCACATAGTACCAAAATTAGAAGATCATAGCTCAAATGCTTCTCTCCGCATGTAACTACAAGTTTTTTCCACCTTTCTAGCTTCGTGTTCCTGTTTAGTAAAAAGCGTAATAATATAAACTCACAGGAGATGGAGTGTGCTTTAGTGTACATTGTCCTCAATATAATCTCAAAAAAACCATCACAAAACATTACAAATTTTCTCGACTTACTGTTCCGTTTTTGATACTGAAAAAAACGATCAAGAAAACTGTTGGTGAATATCTTCTCTTTGCTGCGAAAATTTTAAAAAAAAACACTCATGCGACTTTGACATAAGACGTTTTTGTTTTTTTTACATTGCGATCGAATTGATGTTTTTCGGAAAATTTATTACCATTTGCATGTCGTTCCAGCACATTATTCCAATTTTAGGTGACATACCTACGATCTATAAATTACTATGTTCACAGCTCGATAGAGAGTTTCGAATTTAGAACTGTCCACGATGTTGCTTCATCAGGTTTTTAAATCACATATGGTTTTAATATTGTGTACGTTTATTTTTAATGTTAGCATTTTGTGTAGAAGGAAGATTCAAGTCTGGCAATAAAATTTCAGAAATTTTGGATCATACCAAAATCTCAAAAATTAAAATATCGGAAACACACTTCGACATTTTTTAAAGTAGTTTTTTTTTGTTTACCGGTAATGCAAAGAGGAAGCACTACTTCACGCATGTAAAAGTAATCGAGACTGTATAATGTGGAAAGTAACAGACATGACTTACAAATTTTCATTACGGAATCGATTCAGTAATCATTACAATTCCTCTTTTGACAGAGATAGTTCACTGTGATCATTTGTTCTCGACATATACTTTGGATTCAAATCAGTCCTCCCTGTGAAATGCAGTTCAATAACTGGTAATACTTTTTCCATAAACCCTTAAATTTGTTGAAATAAATCAAACTCTTCTTAGACGCTTTTCTTGCAATCTTTCATCTTTCCGAAATTTACTTAATTTATGTTTCTATTCATCTTGTAGTTGATTCAGAGATTCTTTACGATGATCTTGGTTTTTTATTCTCCCGTACTTAATTTGCTAGTCACGTAGAACTTTTTGTTTTGCCCAAAAACAACCGAAACAAATTTCGCATGAAAACAAATCTAATACGCACTAATGAGAAGAAAATTGTGTAGAATCTATCTGCACATTGTGTGGCCAAACACCTTTTTAGTGCACCATTTGGACCGATACACAATAAACTTGTACAGTATCTGGTTTATTAATGAGGGATATGATCGCACTGAAATTCGTAGAAAATCTTTGATTTCGTTTTTATTGTAAAATTTATTACTGGAAGTATTCAGGTAGATCGATTCATTGGAATAATGTGTTTAAGTTCGGAAATTTTGATGAGTTACTTTTAACAGCTTATCATTTCTAATTTTTTTTTTAATTCTGCCACTAGAACTTGCTCATATTCGTGCTAATATTCTATAGAATAATTTAAACAATAGTAAAACACAATTTAACCGCGGAGGACGATATCTTCCGAACCAATTACATCAGGAAGGTAAAATTTGTTTTGTATATATAAATTTATAAAATAAAATTTATAAATTTATTATAAAATTTCTAGGGGAGTGAGGGAGCACGGTAATGCGGGAATACGTATTTTTATAAAAAATCATATTCTGTTTCTCGAGAAGCGGACATGGTCTTGAATTTTTTTTAAAAGTTAGTTAGGACCTTTAGCAGAGAAATTTTGATTTTTTTTCTCGAGAACTGCTAAAGATAGAAAGATGAGATTTGATGTCCGTATAGAGCCATTTTAAAAGCACCCAAGCCAAGGGGTGTGCAAAAATGACCATTTTTGAGACGCATTTTCTCAAACCGCCAATCATATCACTCTAAAGCATTTTTAAAAAATCGCTTGACTTTTTTTTTTATAACAGCTGTTTAAAGATTGCTATTTTTTGAACATTCCTTTATGGTCTACAGGTCGATACTGCGTTATTTAAATTTGATAACCCTCGATCAACTAATTCTTTTATCCAAAAAAAAACAAAACAAATAAAAATGAATGAATTCTGATAAGCGGTTGGCGAGAAAACGGGGCAAACGATTCAAAAAACATGATTTTTTACGAAACCATTTTGTAGTCCTGTAGTCATAAAACAGTGTGTCAGCTGCGTGTCGGCTGTGCGTAATTTCTTTGAGAATCTTATGTTAATAAATTTTCGTAATTTTTCTAGTCTTTTTTATATCTTGTAAAATAACTGTGGCAACACTGATTTTTATCATTTGACAATAAAATCATCAGATGATACGAGTATTATAGATTTGATTAACTTGAACTTTTTTTTTCAATTTTTCCATTTTAATTTCAAAATTTATTTTTAGGCACTTTCCGGCCCCCAAATGTCGCGAATTTGGTCTTGTTTTATCAGGCAAAATATAAGTTTTAATAATCAGCCGAAAATCAAAAATTGATTCTTTTACTTTTTTTGCGGGCTTTTGTATACAAGCGCCTAGAAACCATTTTCCTAAATTTTTTTTTATTATATTCAACTCCTGCAGTTGTTTTCACGAATTCCGACATATTTCTTAGGTCTAGTGAGATATCGAATTCGCTTTGACTTCTAAGGACTTTAAGTATAATCGCCAAAAAACCGATTTAAACATTTTTCGATATTTAGCTCACAAGGAGGTTGTGTACGTTTTAACGAATTCCGACATTTCTCTTAGGTCTGATGTGATATCGACTTGGCTTTTCTTTAAGCAGGCTTTCTACATAATCGCCTAAAAATCGGAATCATTTTAAGTTTACCGAAATATTCTGTTCAGGAAGTGAAGATTAGCGGGCTGTTTTTACTGATATTTTATCATAATCATCAGGTTATTGAATTAATATCGTGTGTACTGCACTCCCACACAAATTTTTACAATCTTTAGACAGTATTGTGATAAATGGTCGACCGTTTCCGCTTCGCATGAATCACACCCCAATACTCTCTAAAAATGTTTCTATCCAACAAAAACAACCATCAAAGTTCGCATTTATATTTTAATTCTATTTAAATAATTAAAATTAAATTTCTCACGTTATCAGCGGCCAGTAGGCAAATCGTAAATTCAAAATAAATTTAGATAAAACGAAGTGGTGTTTCTATCGCACTGCACCACCATATCTGGAAAATTTTACTGAAAATAAGAAATAAATGCGAAATTTCGCTGTCGTTATCACTTCCGATGATCGTGTTATCATAAGACGCCATTTTTGACGACAACAACGCTAATTCCGCAATGAACTTGTACTGAGGTCTCCGTCGCATCAATCCAGCTAAGTATGTGCATATGCTAGCGTTAGCGCAATCTTTAAATATGGTCAATTTCTAAATCGCTCTAAACTGACTGGTGGACTTGACTACTGTCGTTCGCGTTCGGATTGAAGTGACTAGACAACATGATTAGGTACAATACAACAATCAAAAGTCAGCTTGACGACGTATGTCTCAAGTATCAAGTCGAGCTCGCTTGGTTGTTATTTTTTTTTTTATCTTTGTAAGACCGCTGATTGATGCCAATCCGCACACATATGGTTCCAGCTTAAGGTTCAATAGCTACAACAGTCATCTTAGTCGGTATCGGCTGCGTTGTCTAGCGATCTGTCTCTTGGATCCAGCTAGCTAGCAGCTAGTCCAGCTCGGCAGGGGCAATCTTTATTTCGTTCGAGCGTTGTCTTCGCTATGGACTTTTTTTTGTTGTATTGGGGAAGATCGTAAGGTCTTCCTTATGGGTCTTGTCTGTGGTATAGGCAAGCAGCAGCGTCAATCTTTGTGCGGTGTGTGCTCTGTTGTCACTTTAGCAATAAGAAAAGGGGGGGCTAAGACAACGCCGTCAGCTGCTGTTCCAGAGCTCGGCAAGTAGGCTTGAAGCAAGAACGACAAGAGTCAGTAAACGCAGGGTCTCTGGCTTTTGCTGACTTGTTAAGCGAGTCAGTCTGTACGATTACTCTTGTGTGGATGGAAGCAAAAAGTGAAATTATTTCTCAATGTAATAAGAAATTCGAATTCGAACTTTTATTTTGATTTTTACTGATTTTCGTAGTGTTTCTTATTCGTGCGGGTTTTTTTTCATTTTGTTTGTATCGCTTCGTGTGCAATTTGCATTTTTTCCGCCAAATGCCAGTGATACTCGATAAAATGTGCGTGTGAACTTGAGAAAATTTCACCCAATTCAGTGATTTAATTAAACAAACCGCGATATAATAATGAAAATTTATGATATGAAGACTTTATCTTTGGGAAGAAAATTGAGTGTTTATTAGAAGTGTGTCGCCGTTGCTATTGTTTTTTTTGTTAGTGATTGCATAGTGTAACCTAGTTTTATGAGCTTGCAGTCACACCTGAAAAAAAACCCGATTGTGGATTAATCGAACATTTTTGGACTACATATTTTGATAGGAGTTTTGCTGCTACCAGTTAACAAGTCGACAATCAATTTTATAGCGATAAGGTGGCATTTTTTTTGTTGGTTTTTAAGTTCATTTAACGCTACTTCTTCATATCATTTCCAAGGGTCTTTTAGAGGAGTGTAATTAACCCTGTTGTTTCGCGTATGATCGATAAGGTTTCAATTGCAACACCTTAACGTATGCGCAATCGGATTGCTAAGCCCATTGCGCAACTCTTGTCATAGTCGTAGCTATAGAATTCTCGGTTAGTGTTTATTTCCTGATTTATTTTACTTTATGACAAGTTTAACTGTGTTTAATATTTTGAATTAAATTGCTCTTGCCCTTTGTCCGGCTCGTTCGGTTCGGTTTCTAGAGTCAAGTTGTGCACTCGAGAGCGTTATAAACTCGTTCTCGGCTTAACCAGACTAAAATGAATTTAACGTATAAATTTATTCTCAACGGCACCTTGTTTGCCGTCCCGACTCCAATTTCCTTCTGTAGAGGAAGTATCCATAATTTTGCATTCAGTCGGGTGTTTAATTATTTTATTAGTCGATGTCAAAATTTTGACGCGCAGGAATAAATTGTGATTTTATTTTATGGCGGATTTTTGATATTTTTCATTTTGCCGTATTTTTACATTATTCTTTTTTAATAATAAATAATGTTGGCTAAAAATTTATTTCTTCATTCATTCATCCAAAGAATTTACCTCTTTGGACAAAAGAACTAATTTCTAATAATCCAAACAAAAATTTGACGGCTACACTATTAAATATTTGCCATAGTGCCATACAGCATTTTGCTTGCAAAAGGTCAGGGTTAGATTTTTTTGCATTTTATTTTAATTCAGGAACCCTAACGAAAACCTTAAGTCTGTCTACTGAGCCATTTTTAAAAAAATAGCGCCTAAAACCATTTTTTTGCGAATATCTTGTTTCCACATTACTTTTAACCAAAAATAGGTTAATTAAAATTTTTGACGCATAAAATTTCCTATAATTTGAGTTTTGGTTGAATCTCATACGACTAATAGCTCCTGAGATGGGAAAATATTCGTATGGCATAACTTTTTCTTAAAATGTTACGATAACATAGCTCGTACGTTTTTCTTAAAAATATGAAATTTGGCTAATCGTTCAGGTTTTATGATGATTGCATATTTATAATATGAAATAAGTCTAAAATAGCTCGTCCTACACAAAAAATTATTAAAAACAACATCTAACTAGAATGTTCTATGGCAACATTGATTTGAAGAAGAGTTCAGCTCCGGTGCGATCAAAATCAAAAGATTTTTCGAATTTCAAAATTCCATTGCAGCGAGAGGACAGTTTTTTCTTACGTTTATTATTTAAGCTTCCATTTTCCGCAGTGGTGACTGGAATTTTTGCAATTTTCTTGAAAGCAAGTATAAAAACATAAATACATATAAATTTTTGCAATTTTTTTTCATGAAATTGGGACAGTTTATCGGATTTTATTTTTATGTGAACCCAACTATTTTCAACTCCCTAAGCCAGTCCCTTCACGAACTATGACAAGAAATTGTAGAAATACTTTTGAAAATCGCAATCCATAAAACAATTCCATTCGTTTACAAATTAGACTTTGTTCTCTATTCCAAATGCGCTCCCCTTAAAACGATCAAAGATCAAACAGATCTTTACACAGCTTCTTATTTTTGAAATTATTTCGATTACTATCAAAACTTATTTAAACTGATCGCCATCAACTACCTGAAACATCCATCACTCTGAAATTAATTTAACTTGATTTTAAGAATGATTAGTGTTTCGTGAGTGATCATGATCTTGCATAAATATCACACAAAATAACGAAATGGAAAAAAAACAGCACACAAAAACGATCTTCATAAATTATTTATGAGTCAAAAATTTTAAGCTTAAGATCGTATTTCTTAATTATGTTTCGACAAAAACTGTCGCTGAAGAAGAAGCAGTAATGGTAAGATTTCATATAGTGATCTTCGCCAGTAGTCAGTCGTCTTTAATAAATTGACCATGTGCGAAATATAAAAATATTCACATGACTCCAGATCGAGAGATACTATTGCTTTCTCCAGGCGCGATCACATACGAACTTTTATCATTTCTGTTAAAAAATATAAACAAGATCGCGTTTAGATGCGATCATCAACAGAGGAATTGAGTAAAATGTTAATTACATTAGTCAGTGGGGAATTGAAAATTCTTGTGATGATGCTTATGTGATAGCACAAAAGTATGCATACGCATTAGTCGCTATAAAAATGTATGTGGCTATCTAAATAAAATTAATAGAAAAATAATGCAAATATTTGAAGAAATTTCAGACCGTAGATAGTCACAGAATTTTCAGTGAAAAACTTAATGCATTCTTAAATGATTTGGGGAGAAACCGCACAATATTATTTACATTTGAAACGTGATTAATTAAACAACAATATAAATGTAAATTTAATATTTTCATTGGAAATTAGTGAGTTGTCACTTATGGCTGGATTACTCAAATTTGACTGAAGTTCATAGACATAAGGTACGGTGAATCTAATCGGTCATGACTTAATCAAGAAAGATTTCAATCGTAAAATAAATGAAAACAATCGATCGCGACGGAAATCAACAGGATCGTAATTTGAAGACGAAGTGCTATTTTTGACATATTTCTCACAGTAGAGATCATATAAAAAAGTAGTAAAGAAATCGGATCAATAACAATGTCTACGATCAAATTCTAGTTTAATTTGACCTAAATTTCTTTAAATTCAGGTGATTTAGTCAAAAAATGTATTGCAAGTAAACAAGATGATCACTGAAACAGCATGAGCTCAATTTGTTTCAATTGAGTACTGGTAGCACAGACTATATTTTGTATTTTTCTTCGGATCACTACCGACATGACACAATGGTATATTTCTTGATTTCGATCTTTGTCACTTCTTTGATTAAGCCAATGTGAATGGGTAGTTCGGCCTTAATATTTCTATTTCCGTGAAATATTGATTATGTACTTATGATCTATTTTTATCAGTTATTACCCATGATCACCTATTGAATACTTAATTCTTTTCAAACTTTTTTACAATATAACGTAACTAGAGGTACATACATACTCATACATTTTAATTATTTGACGCATAGCTTACAGTTACCATAAAAACTTCTTCCGTTCGAAAGGAACTGTAATATTTGCTTTAAAGTTTGTTATAATCATTTTTATTTTTTGATTCAATCTGCTTTCTTTTTTTTTTGTTATAATCCTTTTTATTTTTATTGAATAAAAGAACGATTTCTTCCGACCGATTTCCACTTTATTAAACACACGTCTTCTTTCTTTGACGGTAGCCGAACGAGAGAGAGAGCGAGACCTTTTCCGGTTACTTCAATAGGCAGCGATTAATTTCCGCGCCATCTCTTGTTCGGCACATCATTTCCAACATTTTATTGTCACAATCCTTTTTATTTTTTGTTATAATTCTTTTTACTTTTTGTTATAATCCTTTTTTGTTATAATTTTACAATTTTTTTGTTATAATTTTACAATTATTTTTTTGTTGTAATCCCTTTTTCCTTTTTTGTTATAATCCTCTTTTTTATAATCCTTTTCGTTATAAGTCTATTTCTTATAATTCTTTTTTTATTATAATCCTTTTTTTTATTATAATCCTTTTTTTTTATTATAATCCTTTTTTTTTATTATAATCCTTTTTTTTTTTGTTATAGTCCTTTTTTATTTTGTTATATTTTTTTTATAATGGTTTTTTGTTAAAGGATATGATTTTGTTCATAATACAAAGCTGACGTAATATAAAAAAAGGATTATTAAAAAAAAATAAAAAAAAATTTAAAAAGGAAATAATCCTTTTTAAATTTTTATTATAAAAAAATAAAAAAAAATTTTAAAAGGATTATAAAAAAATAAAAAAAATTTAAAAAGGATTATTAAAAAAAAGGATTATAAAAAAATAAAAAAAAATTAAAAAAAAGGATTATTATAAAAAAAAGGATTATAAAAAAATAGATTATTATAAAGAAATAAAAAAAATTATTCTAATTAACTTTAAGGGAAATATTATAAAAACAAAAATGTAAAAAAAAAGTATTAATAATGCCTTTTTTTCGAGAAAAGGGGATATTTTTCAAATTTGGTTAACTTGAGTGAAATCCTGTAAAACAAACCTTAAATTTTTACTTTACGAAGAGTGGTTCTAGGAATATGGTCCAAAAAACTGATTTAAATCCTTAAAATCATTGAAGTCCTAAACGGAGCTATATTAAATATTTATATTTTTAAGTCATTTAGCATTGTGATACTTTAAATTTGTTAGGGTAGGCTGCGGGTACATATTTTGACAAATTGCACAGTCAAAAATACTGGACTGAACCTTAGAAATATAATTTTTGGAGAAAGGATTTAGGGAGAAAGGGGGGAATTTTTGAGGAAAAACTTTTGATAATTTCAATAGCGAATGCTGTTAAGTTGAATTTTTTTTTTATTTTTCTCTTTTACTTTTTGAGGTAGGGCCATTAATAAATATTTTGACAAGTAGTTTCAATAAATGAATAAGACCTTGAAGAAGTAGGTATCTGGTCAAATTTGATATTATAATTGTTTGCTTTCAAGTTCCGTTTATTTGCTGTTCACTATTAATAGATCATTACAGTACAGACGTATACTAATTTTAATTCAAGTCATAAATCGCGGACTGAGTATTCCCAGGTTACTAATTTCACCTAATCATAGAAATGTAAGAAAAGATGAGAGTAGTTAATCGTAACTGGAAGCTGGTAGCATTGAAATGGCGGTTTCGTTGAAATTATTAATTAATTAGTACTTGACTCGCCAATGCAAGATATGAAATAAACGAGCAACGTAATGCAATCAAATAAAAATTAATTACATTAAAACACCTCTAAACTCTTCTCAGAGATAAAAAAACAAACTTCATATTTTGGTCGCGGATGCGATAGGTCATCAGTTGTCTAATGAAAACATCTAATTTCAGTGTATTTCACCAACTTGTTGAAGTTAAAAGAATAATTTATCTAAAAACAAGTTACAGCAATAAAAAGGAGCAATATATAACAATTAATATCCCATAAATAAAATAATACAAAAGCAATGTGAATTTACTGCCGTTCTTTATTTTTACCAAGTTTATATAAAAAATTGTGATAGTGTTCTACGTGTGTGTATTATTGATAATGTGATATTACTTATAAGAAATATAAAAAATAAAAATATAATATTTAAAACGAAACTAAATAAAAATGTCGTTCGGCCAACTCGCTCTCCGACCGTACAGTTCGTTCCGAACTACGAAACCCAATCAGAACTTAACATTACCTTCATCGTCGTCACCGATCGTGACACGATCGAACGTCATATCATCGTCTGCACGATCGTTTGCAAATTCCCGTCTGCAAACGAATCGCAATCCAGCATATGTTGCTGCAACCGTGAAACCGTCCAAAGACGATCACTACCAGTCGTCGCCAACTATAAAGCCGCTAACGCCGAAACTATGCCGCCGAATCGAGTCGTATTCGAGCTCGAATAATACGAAAAGCTACAACAACACATCGTCGTCCTTAACCTCAAATCAACAATATCTGAAAACACGATCGGCCAACTATAGTAGTAGCCATCATGGCAATATGGCGGCAACATCGAATGCAGTAGCGTCACAGTCACTGTCAAGTACAGCCGGAACCAGAACAGTTGCATCGAATCGAAAAAGTAACAACTACCATTCCTGTCAGATCCATTCAAAGTCACCGAACAGCAGTAGCGGAGCCTCGGTCGAATCGATCGTGCCCAAATACGGTGTAAACAGTTCCTCATATTACGGCGCTAGTAGTGCTATTCGTCAACCGATCGGTGCGTTCAATGGGTCGCAAAAGCGTGCCTACAACACGGTTAAGGTGTCGAAAGAGAACGTTCCTAGTAGCTACTATCGCAGCACAAATTACAGCAATCGGATTACGCACAACAATAATAACACAAATCATAATCGAGATCGTCTTCAATTGAATCAAAACGGCAGCAATTTTCCATTAATCGGTTCGTCAAAAAAGAAATACAAGGAACAACAATCGTCGAGCAACAATTCCTCGGCGAACTCATCGCCCATCGAATACACCAACGGCAGCGGTAAAACGTCGCGGGCTCTCCAACAATCGACGACGACGACGGCCTTCTCGAGTAAATTCCCCAATGGTCTACCATTCGAAGACGAATTCTACCGTCGACGATCGTACTCGCAATCTTCGAGCAACTATAGCGTCTATAGTGTGGCCACTACCCATCATCATAACGACAATATGAGTCCGAAACATGTTCCCGACATCGACGACGCGGACGATGATGGCGACGAATTTACCCGAAAGCCTTCCAATGAACCACTCTACGTGGACTTTTCGAAAACAATTCAACGTACGAATGAAAGCAGTCATTCGAACAATAATCGCAATGGCTTCGATCATACGAAGCGATGTGATGATACGAACCATCTTGACTATTTCTATAAGTTTGTGAGTGTCAGTAAGGGTGGTCTAAATAACGAGATGGTCGTAAGGGAACAACCCGCTGTCTATGTTGCTGTCGCGTCGTGGGTTCCAAAATGCAACCAATCGGCCTATAATCGACTTACCGATGGTAGTCCATTGATGGAACCCACGAAGATATTTCATGAGTAAGTCTTCTTTCTTTTTAATTTTATTCAGTTTTTACTCTAGTTTTAAGTAAATTTAAGTTTTCTGTTTTTACATTTTGGGGTACGTTTCTACGAAGAAATTAAAATGGCTTCAGAACCTAGAATTGATTAAATGCAGTGCAGCAGCTGCTAGAAATATGTGGGGGAGTTTCACATCGACTTGCACCAAATTTTTGTAGATTTTAAGCGTGATCTTTATGGATCTGGGTTCTTTCGGGGATGTTTGTTGACCTACGAGGCTCCGAAGGGATCGCTGTGGGCCCTATTTTGGTTCCTGGTGTGCGCGGTGGCTTAGCGCTTCGTCTCTTAAAACTAGAACTAAGCGTGATCATTTTCTGAATAGCTCCCGATTGGTGCATTGGGCAGAAACAGTGGCATTAAACAAAATCATCGAAGACTATAATAACCCACTCATTAGGTACAAGGGGCCTCGAGATAATAAGAAAAAGATATATGGGAACTGTAGAGGCAATTTTTCTTGCTGGTTGGTACCTTGAAAAAATGGAGCCTTAGGGAAGAAATGACTTAGTTGAAATTTGTTCAGCACAAAATTTGCTATAACTTTGATTTTTGTTGAACCTCGCACTCGACTTGTTGTGTACTCAACTTTTTCTCCTCAAAGTTCTTTATTAATAGTGCAAACATAAAACTGGGATGGGTACCGCAATCTGTCCGTTTGATGTACGGGTCTTGATCGTTTTGATTCATTTTTCTGTGATGGGTCTAGACTGATCGACTATCTTCGTTGGAGCTTGGTATTTAATCGTTTACCTCCATCGAGAGTGGGATATCTAAAGCTTTCCTAAAAACCCGGAAATTTTGTTTTTTTCGGAAAAAAACACTGCTGTTGTCTGCAAGATCTTCGTATTTTTTCCACCCTACTCGTTTCTCATCGGGGTCACCATTTCACGAGTCAATATGAAATATTCGAAAAATTTATTGAACATCAAAACATATTTCTCATCTCTTCTACACCTGATCGTGATAATGAGCGATACAATACAAATTTTGTAAACAAATAATTAATGAAACAGTGCTCTCCGAAATATTTTGTACAGTTAAAAATACTTCAAAATAAGGAGGTTGTCAATTTGCCTACATATCGCATTTGGTTAGTTGTAATATAAAACGAATAAAACAAATCGCATTACGAATATAAATTATTAATAATTTCCTTTGAAATAAATTAATGCATTCCTAAATACTTCACGTGTTCATCCGTCACACGATCTACTCGGCCCCGGACAGAAATCATTGTTCAAATTGTTCAAAAATTCGCACCATTTATAGAGTTGTGTGGTGATTTGATCAATTGAAAATAAAAACTTTATCGTATTAATCAAACTAGCGCTGAACTCTAGTGATTTGAAGCTGGCTTAATTCTTAGAACATTGTAAATTTAAAATTAAAAAAATTTCGTAAAGACCCCATACAGACCACAGAGAGACCGGTCGTTGGCATTTTATTATTATATTTGTATGACTAATAGTGGATCAGAAAAATCGTCATACAAAAGTTGCTGAAGAATCAAAAAGTTAGCCTCAAGGTAAGCGCTCAAAATCTACACAAAAGAAAACACCGAAGAAAAAAAAAACACCTCGTCAACTTTATAACAAGTTTTATGGTAGTTTATGCGCTCACGAGATGTAATTATGATCATTTTTAACAGTATAAATTGCACGTACAGTTAATTTAAAGGCAAGGTATGTTATATGAGTTGGAAGGCCTCTCATTTATTAAAGCGTGTGTCGTCTCTGCCATACTCGCAGATGGTTAAATTCTCGCAGTTTAACACACTTTACGGCAATTTAATCGCCCACAATATTTCTACAGAACCAAATAGAAAATAAGATCGCGATCGATTGAACGACGAATTTAAGATTTTAGACCTGTTCGAAAGAAATAAACTGAAAAATGACGCACTTTGCCGATAAGATCTTCTTCATCGTTGGTCTGTCTTAATCCCATTTCAAAAAATATTCGGCTTAGAAAAAGATCTACGATCTGAAGAAAAAGTTGAAACGACTTAGAAATGATCAGAAGAAATGGCATGATCGATTAACCTCGCCTCTTTCAAGACGCTATTGAATAATATACCGAGTACGTAATCTGGTAGTCGAGCGATTAATTTTATGGTTATGAGATGCAAGAAATCCGTTTCTTTCCCATAGAATCTACTATTGCTAATGGAATGGTAATTATTTTTTTTTGTTATCATTGCCCCCCATTTCCCCCGGTACAAACAACATTACTCTTCGAAACGGGTAACATAACACCATAAACACAAATTTTCTGAAATTGACCGGCCTTTAAGTAACATTGATGTTGTGTTTTGTGATGCTACCGGATAATGTAAACGTTTGCCGGCGTAGAAAGTTTAGTAAATAAACATTAAAATACCTCTAAGTAACTTGCTCACAAAAAGCATAGTCTTGCCGAGTGCATAGAAGAAAAACAAAATAAATTATACTTTAAGATAACGCTTTCTAATCATATAGCCCTGGTTAAGTAGTTAGCTATGATGTAAAAACTGTTTTCAATTTTGTTGATTGCGATCGATTTTCGATTATGATCTTGCTAATTTTTAAGTTTTATGTAAGCGTTAATGAACACGGGCCGTTTTTCGATGAACATGTATTGCAACATTCTTGCATTAGATGACTACGCGAATTTCTTTACAACGTTAACAAACCCAACAGTTTTCAAAAATGAAGTTAGGGCGTTCATTCTTATGTTTCCATAGTTTGTGGGCCAATTAGGTTTTTTATGTCATAAGTTTTCAGTTGCATTTTACATTTCCAACATTAAAACAAGCTTTGTAACCTAAAATTTCAATCAAGCCTGAAAGTATCCACGAGTCATCGAGATGATAAGCTGTAGTACGCCGTCAAATAGTTTTCATTCTATTCTTTAATAACACAAACCAGACCCTGCAATCCCAATATTGCAATCAACAAAACAAGTGGTACTTGTTGTTTCTAAAATATCGAATCATTAAAAAAGTCGGATGAACATTGTCATTTGTTTTGATTTCAAGTCGAGATAGTGAAGATTTTTATCTGAGAGATAAATTTTAATTAGCAAAATAAATTAAAATAAAGTTTTTTCTAATATTTTTTATTTTTTTTTCTCGTACTTTAATTTTCTTCTGGCATTTTTTCTAATATTTTTATTTTATTGTAGTATTTTTGTAACATTTTTTTATAATACACTGTGAGACAAATAAGTTTCGAGATAGGCCATGAAAAACATCATTAAAAGAAATCTGGATATTTTTAATTTTTTTTTTCAAAATATTCTCCTCCAGTTTCAATACACTTGTTACAGCGATTCAATAGTGATTCAAATGCGTGTTCTAGCTCATTTTGTGGAATTGCCTCTAGTGCTCGTGTTGAAGCTGTTTTGATGATCGAAATGTCATTTAAAAAACATCCTTTCAACTTCAATTTCAATTTCGAGAATAGAAATAAATCGCATGTCGCCAAATCAGGTGAATACGGTAAATGATTCAACACACAGACTTGATTCTGAGCCAAAAATTGACGAACAATGAGTGAGGTGTGACTCGGTGCATTATTAAGTTCTCTGGATCACGATATTCGGGTCGAATACGACGGATTCTGGCCATCACATGCTTTAAAACTTCGAGATAAAATGCGCCAGTAATTGTTTGGCCAGTTGGAACGAATTCCCTGTGGATAATTCTTTTGCTATCGAAGAATGTAATGAGCATTGTTTTAGCAACATTTTAATATTTCAACATCGACAAAAAAGTTGTTTTGGGAGAACTGTCATAACTTTGCTATCTATCAACCGATTTAAACAAAATTGGTATTACCGGGAAGAGGAGTGTCACAGCTTTCAAACGTCGGTCTGTACACATAGATGGTCCTACTAGTTACTTAGATATGGTTCGAGTCTCGGAACTTATTTGGCGCACATATTACATATTGTTTATAATGTGATACAATTTTATAACTAAACTATTTTCGGTGCGAATGGTGATTCGAAGTTTGACTGTTTTGTTTTTTTTTTGTTTCTGTAATGTCTTTTTTGTTTTTGTAATGTTTTTTTTTGTTTTTGTAATGTTTTTTTTTTGTTTTTGTAATGTTTTTTTTTGTTTTTGTAATGTTTTTTTTGTTTTTGTAATGTTTTTTTTTGTTTTTGTAATGTTTTTTTTTTGTTTTTGTAATGTTTTTTTTTGTTTTTGTAATGTTTTTTTTTTGTTTTTGTAATGTTTTTTTTTTGTTTTTGTAATGTTTTTTTTTTTGTTTTTGTAATGTTTTTTTTTGTTTTTGTAATGTTTTTGATTATGTAATTTTTTTTTTAATTTTTATTATTTTTTTTGTAATATATTTCAGTTTCTAATTTTTTTTTTTTTTAAATATTAATTTATTAATTTTTGGTTATAATAGTTTTTAAAATTTTTTTTTTCTAATATTTTATTTTTTTTTTGCTAATATATTAAAATTTTCTACTTTTTGTTTACTATCTATATTTTATTTTGTAATATTTATAGCTTTGACATTTTGAATTTGTTATTTATTTATCCTAAATTTAGATACAAAAATAAACTTTCTTGTGTTGTTCTATGTTGTACATTATTTTTTATTGTTTCAACTGAAAAAATCAGATTTCTCTCGCTTCATTGCTCAAATTTTTATTTGTTGATTTTTGTATCCTCTATTAAGACCTATTTTGCCTGAAAAATTTTTCTTAATTTTTTGTCAAATTATTTTAGTCAAACATTTGACAGCGTGTTATACAGTGTACAAGTTTTAGTATTTTATCAAAATTATAGGGGAAATTTCTACAGCAAATCTGTTTCTGCATTTTTAGCCACTAAGTACATATATATTCCAAATATAATCAACGAACTATAATTGAAATTCCTCTGCGTTCAATTTCTTCTGCCTTCGGGATTCAACCTTTCATCTTTTAATAAATCGTTGTACACAGTTCAAAAACAGAAAAGAAACTCCACCAATTTATCAAAATCATTCCTAATTTGACAGACCCGTGTGCATGTTTATCTGCCCAAAATCATACTTTGCTGGCTTCTCTTAAACCAAAAATTTTTTTTCTCTCACCTTGTTTTAGCTTACGGGCTTATTATTTAGGAATTCATTTATACACCTTCTACCGTTAAAATGAATAGAAAAAAACTGAAACTCTAATAAAACAGTTATAATAAAAGTTAAGGTAATGTACCAGTCGTCCGAGACTTTTTTTTATAACATAAAATTGCGTGTCATCGCATCATTAATTTCTTAGCTCAAATGACTGGTGCGTAACCAGGTATTTAGGTAGTAGGTTGATTTTCCTATAAATTATTAAAACGAAATTATAATTTTATTTTGTATGTTTTGGTCGTGGAATTGCGTTCGCTCTGTTATAAAGTCAAGGCCATCAAACGAGATGCGATTTTAGATGTCAACGAGCGATATATAAATTTATAAGAAAGGGGGGTCGTCGGGTCATTTAACTCTCAAACTCTTTAAGAAAATTGTGAAATTGTAATGAAGCTGGAAAAGTAAAAACAATTTGAATCGACGACATGATTCAGTCATATTTGTGGAAAATCCAACTTCACGGTTGGTTTAAGTCGAGATTTTCGGAGTTTTCTCTGGCTCGTGTCGACAACAATAATCATTAAAGTCATTGTCTTTCCCGAGACAAGAAAAATTCTTAACTGCTTTTAATTTGAATTTCGAATAAAATTAAAAGACACAGGAAGGAAGCCGACGACTATCCAAAAACGAAAATTTGAATTGTTGCAGATGATTTCTGAGAAAAGGTTCATTATAAGTAAATACCTTACCTTGATGGTTGTGTACAAATTCAATTTTAAATATTTCGTGGAAAGAAAATGGCAATCATGAATTTTAGAAGAGGTCGAAGATCTTTCAATCAGTGACTAATTTCGGACAGATTTCACAAATCAAGCTTTTCGATTGTAATAAGCAATGTACGAGTGATGAGAGTCATACGTAGTTCCGCCGACAAAGTTGGACATCGAACTCAATTTTAATGATTAATTGGATGAATTAAGGCAGTGTTGATTACTCAGTTTAAATAATTGTAAATTTTAGGCCATTGACCAGATAGACCATATTTTATTAATTTTCACATTTTCGTTTCACATTTTTTTATATACATTTATATTTTCCTATTTTTTTTTATACTGTTTGCATTTTAAAATTTACTGCTTATTTTATTTTTTAAATATCATGTTTTCTTTTATTTTTTTTATATTTTTAATTTTTTTGATTTTTTAAATTTGATTTTATTTTTGTTTTTTAAATTTCATTTTTCTTTTGTTTTTTAAATGTCATTTTTCTTTTCTTTTGTTTTTTAAATTTTTTTTTCTTTTGTTTTTTAAATATCATTTTTTTTTATTTTTAAATTTTTTTTTAGTTTTATTACCAATTTATTTGTAATTTTATTTCGCTGTCTTTCATATATTTATATTATTTCTCTATTTTTTATTTTATTTTCTTATATTTTCATTGTTATATTTACGTTGTTTTTTATGTTTCGTTGTCTGTTGTATTTTTCTGTTTTTTATTTATTTATTTATTTGTCGAACTACCTTTTTATATTCTTTGTAAATTGTTTTTTTTTTAAATTTTCATCTTTATAAATTGTTTTTTTAAATTTTCTTTATTATTTTCTTGTGTTTTCCTTTTTTAATTCATCTTATTGTTATTCTTTTTTCAAATTCTTTTTTAATTTCATTTTATGTTTGCTATTTGTTTTATGCGTCAGTTGATTGGCTATTAAGCCGAAAGGAAAATACTGTAAAAATACATTTAATTAAAATCATAATTACTCAATGTTAACGTCCTAAATTATTTTTATTCGTTTTTTTTCAACACATGACTTACAAACTGTCCAATTTATTCTAAAGACATGACCTACTGAACTATCCAATTTATTCTCGACCCTAACAACCCATTTTTGTGATTTACCATAGTTCCCGTAACTTGATATTTTTATAAGCTTACTTTTAATAACATCTTCACTGGGCTGAAACAAATCTAAACTCATTTACAAAAGTAGGTGAAAATAAAAACACTTACATTTAAAACTTCTTTTTCCATAAGACGTCTATCATAGCTAAAACCTTCTGTAATTTGTTTATAATTTCGCCGGTTATATTCCTTCAGTAACGACTATTAAGACCTCAATTACATTCGCAACAACTCTAACTAAAGTTTTGTCCTATATTCGAAATCAGAAAGAGGGTAAAAGTTCGAAATTTTGCTGAGAAACAAAAAGCGAAAATTGCATTCACCTAGAATTATACTTAGAAATAATTGTGGTCAAGAGCAAAAGTATATAAAAGTAGTTGATGGCGATTCTACAAACGAGCACATCGTAGAAAAGTTATACGGCGATAGCTTCTGGCAATGTTAATATATCAAGTTGAACGGTACAATTGAGTACACTTTGTAATTACAACGATATGGTGATGGATACACCAGCGCACAACCGTACCTTAATCATAACACACACGACTCGTGAGCCGAGTCTTAAGACCTTCCAATTCCATACCAGTTTTATTGTGTCATTTGCATAGGTCTTCTTTGTAACTTCCTCTATCAACACGCTCGGCATAGTCTCAAGTAAGGCGCTCGTAATGCTTCTTATTGTGCACGAAAAATTCTGTATGTTGGGGCTGGCCATCTTTTTCGTAAAGTCCATGAATATTCTCTATGATTTGAATGCGTCATTTCAAGCCATCGTTTCACCTCGCCTAAAGTCAAGTGGGTTTTTACAGGTAGATCAGTGTCAGTTAAAAAAGCCCAGAGCAAATTATCCGAACATCTTTTTTTTATTTGATTTAACAAAATACATGTTACTTTTGTTTTAATTTAAAACAACTGTGTAAAACTCTTCAGGTGGCCTAAATTTTCTTTTTCTTGGATAATTGGTCTTACTGATCACTGATCGTGTGTTCTTTGCGATCGTGCCAAGTATACTTGCTATCATAACAAGGTCAGTAAATTTTTTTCCCGGAGAAAATAGCTTCTTCAAAGTTTTAGCAGAGACGATCTTTATTTCATTACCGTAATATTCAACACGATCGTTCCAATATCGATCATAATTTCAAAGACGCGATCACTAACATATATTGTAGGCGTTACAAACGACTGATTTTCAGTAATGGAGTGTAAAAGTTGCGTCGATTTATGTATGCGTTTCTTTAATTATTATTTTTTTATTCTTCAATCTTTAAAATCTTTTAAAGATTTTGTTTGTCACAAGCGAAAAACGTATGTAGGAGAGTAGAGTAGTAATCGTCTCCATGTCTCCACGTTAACCTTTGGGATTGGAAAGTAAAAAATATGATGAAGACGTATGGTTATTAAAGCAAAAGAAAAAATTGTTGGGATTTTTTTTTGACAATGAAGAAGGATGGGAAAAAATCGAAAGTAATTCAATTAATTTTGATTTTGCAGTCTTAGTACCTTACCTGCTAAGGTAATTTGTATTGAGATGTGACCGCCTCTTCATTCAAGTTCGTTTTTTTTTATGGAAATTCTTTTTTATTATAGAGTTCAAGGTTGATGATCTTCTATGACATATTGTATGATGTGGGTGAATTTTTAATGTTTTTGTTTAGGAGAATTTGAAGACTGCGGTTTGTTTTGCTCTCACTTTCCCTTTTGTCAAGCAGAAAAAATTGTAGGATGTACTACGCTAACATTTTTAAAGCAATCTGTAAGTTCCAGAAATAAAATCGCTCATCACGATAATTTAAAAAAAATATTGTAATGTTTAAAGAAACTGCTGGCCTCACGACCATAACAAGTATATGCTCCACTCCACACACTGAGCTGTAGAACCGTGATCAAAAGTAGAAAATAGGTCACATGAAGTATTCTTAGCCTTGTTAAATTAAAATAATAAAACATGAATTCATAATTCCCGTAGTTGATTACAAGCTCTGAACAATCCATCGAAATACTTTGGGCTCTAAATTTTTTATGACACTGAACTAACTGTAACGCCCGGCTTAACAAACGAAAAAATGGCTCGTACTATCTCAAAATGATGGCATTTATGGCATTGATAATGTTAATATTGTGGTGGTAGTCCGAACATCTACTATATGATTGAATCCGACACAAGATATTTTTTTTTTCTAAGTTAAAAGAAAAAACATTAGACGATTTTCAAAACGCGATCGTTATAGTTTGTTGGATAGATAAAAACACAAACAGTTGTAATTACAAATTTGAACCTAACTAAGTAGCTAACAATTTGCAATAATTGAAAAAACATCACTATATTTTGATTGAAACTCTAAAGAATAAAAAAGTATGGTTTTCATTTTGTGGACAGACATAAAACATATTTAATTATAAAAACTGATCTGATCGACTAGTAATCACAAAAAATAACATAAGATAATATCAATATTTTAGTTATAAAAACATCATTTAATTATGGACATTGAATTTCTTATACTCAACGTATTACAATAATTTTTATATATGTATGTTGTATTGGCACACTAACAGGAACAACCTTGAAAAACTTACAAAGATAACTCGCAATAAAATATTTTTACAAATATAATGAACGTTTTATTATCAGGAACACAGACAAAAATATTTCTTGGTATTGTTGAGATTATGATATCGTTGCTCCTATATTTCTGAAAAACTTTTAATGTTCAAATGCAACTTATATTCCATGTGAAATTTAAATTTAGAATTTTTTTAGTTTTGCCGTTGATCTTATAGTGAGTGGTAAACAGTGGTTTATATCCTAAAAATTTACGAACCAATTGAAATTTTGTTCTGAGTCTTCTGTTCTTTTTACTATTTTTATGTATATATTTTTGTTTTTGTTTTTGTTTTTAATATTTTTCCTTTTTGAATTATTAGTTATTTTTTTTTAATAAACTCATTTTTCTTTCTTTTTTTTTCTATTTTTAATTATTTTTTTCCTTTTTTAATTATTTTTTCTTAATTTAATTAACTTAAATTTCGTCTCCCTTTTTAATTTAATTTTTTTCTCCTTTTTTTTCTCTCTTTTTCCCCCTTTTTTTATTTTCTCCTCTTTTTATTTTCTCCTCTTTTTACTTTTTTCCTCTTTTTACTTTTTTCCTCTTTTTATTTTCTCCTCTTTTTACTTTTTTCCTCCTTTTTTTATTTTTTCCTCTTTTTTTTCTTCCTCCTTTTTTTTTTTTTTTTACTTTTTTTCTCTCTTTTTTTATTTGTTTCCTCCTTTTTTTTATTTTTTCCCTCCATTTTTTATTTTTTTTTTCTCCTTTTTTACTCTTTTCTTCCTTTTTTTAATTTTTTTCTTCTTGGTTTATTTAATTATTGTTGTAAGAACTTTCACATATGCAACAATGTATCGTCGCTTTCTATCAATTTAGGAAGCGCCCAGCCTTTTCTAACAAAATCTAGTAAAATGAAGCAATGCCGTTGTTCAATGATTTTTTTCTTTCAAATCGAACATATTTTATATAAACTTTTTTCAATGTCGCTAAAGGTGTGTTCTCACATACATGACATTGCATTGCAGTAACTCGGAGTTTATATTAAATGACATCGGACATGTACAAGCTGTTAGTGCTTTTTACCTTTTCGGATAGAATATTTCCCGACAAGAATTCGAAACAAGGCAAGCATTGTAAAAAGAGCACTGAAATCAATAAAATTCGCCATTTATGTTATGTTTATTACAAACGTTTTCCCAATAATCTTTACGATAATTGTTGCATTTTATTTGGATATTAAGCTTACTGAAGATGCGTCGTGTTTAATTGTGATAAGTTCATCAGGAACATGATTTTGAAAATAGTAAATCAAATTTATGCGCAACATTTTAACATGACGAGGTCAATTAGCAATCGAACTGTAGTTTGCATGCCATATATGCAAATCGACTTGTTTATCGTGTGCATCGACTAATTATGAATTTAAATTTTAATGAGCTGCGCTCATTACAGTAAATTGCTGTCTATCGTCTGGCATACCTCTAGCTCTTAGCTTTCTCTACTTGACATCATAGTATTTTTCCAAAATCGGTTCAGATTGCTTCTAAAAAGAAACGTCAAGAAACCAGAACAGAAAAAAATTCCAATTTCGGGTCGAGCAAATTAACAACCAATTTGAATTATATTTGGCTGGAGATCAATCCAATTTGGCGGTCACACCTACTAACCAATTTTCATAGACTTTTAGATTTTTCTGACTAATTATGTAAAAATGTAACGATTTAAAACTACTGGATCTTAGGCTTAGTGTGTAGAATCCAGAGTCAATAGCATTGGTAGTTCGAGTGCTTTAACCGATTTTCTTATTAATAGAATCAAATTAAATTTCTTACGGTTCATTATCTTTAGTTCTGGTTTTTTTTGAGCAATTTCTTGGAAATTTGCATCATAGCACCGAACTTAGAAGAGTTGAAAAATTTATTTCGAAACTAGTTAAGCTTGTATTAGACTATCTCAATTTGTCAAATATTTGACTTAAATAGTGTAATCGTCAATTTTTTGTTTTGTTTGCCCTACACTGCAAGACCTATTTCTCCTGAAAAATTTGAATTAATTTTTTTAAAAATTTTTGTTTTAAAAATTTTGGTTGTTAAAAATTTAACTAAGGTCTAAAGCAATTTTAAATTCAAATTCAACGGAACCAATGAGCTAATCACTTGAAAACAATCTAAAAAAAACGAGTCATATTTTTAGCATTTTCGCTGTCTTACTTGCAAGGAAAACACCAACATTCTGCTGCACCGAAAATTAAATTAACAATTAAACAAAAACCTTTTCAGAGTTTCTTAAAAGACATTGTTTTGTTTTCTGCAAGCAATTTCAAGGTGGTTAAGAACATGAAAATCTCCTTCCCACACGCGGGGCCCCGTTCATCTGAATCTTGGACGAGTAGAACAAGCACAGCCAATCGAGCAGCCAACTTAAGCGTTTTAATAAAACGATTCTTCCTATTTACTTATGCCGGAAATTATTTGATTTTAAATTCGGCACTCAATTAAAAAGAAAAATTTTGTTGGTAGTCGGTTTGGAGCTTACCTCAAAACGTCGGATTAATTTTTGTCATAGATGTGATGCAGGAGTGTGAAATCGGCTTTTAAAGTAATTGGTCTTAAAATTATTTGCAGTAATCAATTTCAGAAGAATAACCGTCTGAATTTTATTTTGAATAATTAATAAAATATTTCTCGAATATTGAAAAAAAATTAACTAAACTAAAGAACTATAGAAAATATTACGCTACAAATATTGACCGGGCTATAAATTCACTCAGTCAGTTAATTTTAACTGAAGCAAATATTGTAAAGGAAAAAATTGTTATTATCACTTTCGTTTTTTTTTCGTTTTGAAACCGGTTTGAATCTCGGATAGAAAGATTATAGACCTCGTCTTTATCCCAATGATTGAAATCTACTCAAGTAATTTGCAAATCCATTAATAATTCTAATTTAGAATTCTATTCTCGCCTCTCTCGTTAGCTTCTATACAAATCCATCAAGTTTCTAGCTCAACTGCAAACTTATTTAAATTATCCGCAAATTGCTAACTACATTCCGTCAGCGTATAATACAACCAGTGAAATATGACACATAACGCTTAAAATGTCTTTAAATTTGATTTATATTTTCAGTAGATACATGTGTCGCTCTATATTAGGATCTTCTTACTAAACCCTGTTATTATTATTCATTCAATTGAAAAATATTGAAACTTCAATTTCTTACTTATCAATTATAAATCAAAAGGAAAAGCTGTCAAGTGGCTCGAACATATTGCATAATATTATAAAAATTCAAATAAAATAAAATTGTGTTCCTCCTTACCTAAATTTGAAAACGTTTTTAATCTTTTACTCGTTCGACTGGCTTGGTATGTAATGTGTAATTTATAAGTGCTCGTTCTTTCATACACACCTTACACGTAAGAGAAGAGATAAAATTGAAATCCAGCGCGCAACTAACTATATACACATACGTTCAATTTAACGCGTTCGATAATTATGTGGGAAGGAAATGTAATACGAGATCTAATTCACCTGAGTCGAGTCCAAGGCCTACATACAAAGCTTTTTGTGGTTTTAATAACTTTGAATTTTTTTTTTTTCAATTCGTAATTTAAATTGATATTTTGCATAACGTGAAAATGCTGTGATTAATTTTGCTAGACTCTTATAATAGATCGACATAAGTATCATAATTCGTATTAAACAAAATACTGATGTACATACTGTGAAAATGTTTACCGAATTATGGGAGAATGGATGAAAATTCTATGTAGTTTTCTGGTTAAAAAAGTGTTTATTTTAATTTTTGATTTCGGACTCGATTCAGTTCTGTGTCGTACAGCTAACGACTCAGTCTAGTCCGAAACGTTACACAAAAAATAGAGTAAATAGTATTTAACCCGGAAAACTAGTCTTTTTAATTTAAAAATGTAGTGTGAAAATATTCACTAAACCAATTCCATAGATCTACAGAGTAAAGATGGGTCGTTTACGAGTGAACTACTGAACGACCCATCTATACTAGTGACTACCGAACGGCTAGTTAGGGAAGGGAAAAAATGAAATGAACAGTTCAATTGAAGTACTTCACTGAACTTCTCTTTAAAGTGAATGACTAGTTGTAAAGTACTTCACTCAAATTAACTGTTTTGACCATCTCTACTACAGAGTTCTAAGTATATGGTTTTGCATCAAGAAATTAGAACTTGAACATTGTATTCAAAAATCTTGACCCCGGAAGCGTGTCGTCCTCATGACTTTATGTTAACAACCGGCTGTCCCATTTTAAAACATAGTAAGTGCTTTCCAGAAAATGTTAAAAGAGAGTCTGAAAACGTATTTTTACTCAGCCCTCAAAAATAATATTAATAATCCAATATATAGAAGTCTTCACATATAACCTAGGGGAACTCACAACATATCGAGATAGCAGAATTTATGAATGAGGGAGCCATCGTAAATCTTCGTTGCAACCTATTTTGTTCTGGATTCCTTAACGTGTACGATCAATTGCCACTTAGGTTTTTGTATTGGACTTTTCAGACGGCCGTTAAAATTCGAATATTTCGCAAAATCTGTCGGTTGAAAGTTGAATTTTATTTGATCACCTTCACTAACACCGATTTAAGGCAAACCTTCAATACCATTTAAAAGAAAAAAAAATTTGTTTGAAGTAGCTTTTTGGGTAAACAACCATTCTTAATTTGCTGTGTTGTTACCTTCTCACCTTATGACTATCGAAGATATAAATATTCCTACTGAATTGTTATAACTGCGAAAAAAGCAATCCAATAATCAACAATTTTTACAGTAAAGTTTATGTTTACGAGGGCGGTCCGACAAGTAACGAGTGTTTTTTTTAGGTGCATGAGAACTATTGATATCGATAACTGTGGATGGACAGCTGAGAATGTCAAACTGTGTTGACATTTCTGTTCAGTAAGGTTTGGCAAGTCATCATGAATCGTTTAACGCCAGAACAACGCTTCCAAATTGTGGAAATTTACTTTGAAAAAAATAAATCTGTTCGCGAAGTTCATAGAGCACTTCGTCCATTTTACGGTCAATATGATTAATTGCTTGCTCACTAGGCCGATTGGCCTAGTGAGCAAGCAATTCGTGCAGTTATTGATCGTTTTCGCACTAATTTTACTCTTCTCGATTCAAAACCATCAACAAGACAAGAAATCATCGGTCCTTATTTCTTTCGAAATGAGGAAGGAGCTACCGTTACGGTGAATGGGCAGCGCTATCGAGCCATGCTGACTAAATTTTTGTTTCCAAAAATTAATCAGCTAAACATCGCCGACATTTGGTTTCAACAAGACGGCGCAACTTGCCATACAGCGCGCTTAACAATCGATTTATTGCAAAATCAATTTGGTGACAACTTGATTTCCAGAAGTGGTTCTGTTAACTGGCCCCCTCGTTCGTGCGATGTAACGCCTCTGGATTACTTTTTATGGGGCTATATTAAGTCATGCGTTTATACCGACAAACCAGCAACTCTTGAAGCATTGGAAGTCAATATTCAAGCCACTATTGACGCCATACGGCCAGATTTATTGGAAAAAGTAGTCAAAAATTGGACTGATCGAATGGACCATGTAACTCGTAGCCGCGGCGGACATATGACGGAAATCATATTTAAAAAATAAATGCCATGAAATTATCTACCAGACTATAATAAAAAAATTTCATTCCAACAATATTTCTGTCTTGTATAATAATTTTAAGTTCTCATGCACCTAAAAAAACACCCTTTACTTAGCCTACAAAAGAAAAACGAAAATATTGGAAAAGTGGCGATTTATTTCTCAACATAGTCTCCTTTTAGCTCGATACACTTGACCCAGCGATGCTCCAACTTCTTTAACCCGTCCGAAAAATACGTTTTCTCGAGGTCTGCAAAGTAGACCTCCGTGGCGGCGATGACCTCCTCATTCGACTCAAATTTCTGCCCGGCGAGTGACTTTTTCAAGTTTGGAAACAAAAAGAAGTCGCACGGGGCCAAATCTGGAGAATACGGTGGATGGGGCAGCAGTTCATAGCCCAATTCGACCAATTTGGCGGAGGTGTGAGCCGGTGCGTTGTCATGGTGGAAAAGCACTTTTTTCTTCGCCAAATGGGGCCGTTTTTTCTGGAATTCGGCGTCGAATCGGCCCAATAATTCGGCATAGTAGAGCCCTGTGACCGTTTTGCCCTTCTCCAGGTAGTCGATGTAGATCACACCTTGTGAATCCCAGAAAACGGTGGCCATCACCTTTCCGGCCGATAGGACAGTCTTCGCCTTCTTCGGAGCACGTTCGCCGGGTGAAGTCCACTGTTTCGACTGTTCCTTGGGCTCTGGTGTGTACCAGTGGATCCATGTTTCGTCGGCGGTCACGAAACGACGCAGAAACTCCTTCGGATTGCGCTTAAACAGCGTCAAACACTGCTCTGAAGTGATCTCACGGTTGCGCTTGTTGTCCGAAGTGAGCAAACGCGGCACCCATTGCGCCGACAGCTTTCTCATGCCCAAAATTTCATGCAGGATATGACCCACGCGGTCTTTTGAGATGCCTACTGTCTCAGCTATCTCGCGCACCTTCAATCGGTGGTCTGCCAATACGAGATCGTGGATTTTTGTCACGTTATCCTCCGTGGTAGCCGTTTTCGAGGTACCTGGGCGTGGCTCATCAAAAACCGACGTGCGACCACGTGTAAACTCGTTAAACCAATTTTTGACGGTCGCCATAGAAGGAGAAGAGTCACCGTACACATCATCCAAGCGCTCTTTGATTTCGCTGCGCGATTTCCCTTCCAAAAACATGAATCGAATCACCGACCGATATTGCTCTTTTTCCATTTTACTTTATTATTTCAATAATACAGTATTGTTATCGATTTTTAAAAAAAAAAAATTTGCTACCCTCAAAATTTTTTTTTTCACGTTTCATGACGAGTAGACACGAAAAAAGCAAAAAAAAATTTCAGTCCGTCTGTCCGCCGTACGCCGTACGTCTACCGGTGTACGCAAAATTGTTTGAAGGCTCGTAGCACCCAAACCCTATGAGCTATTTAGTTGAATTTTTTTTCGTGGGTAGAGTGGGTTGGCCCCCTGAAGTGACCAAATTTTGGAGGGGTGGGGGTGTGAGGGGGGAGGAGGGGGAAGCGTTTTAGACGGAAAATTTTGGTTTCTAGATCTCAGCAGCCGCTTATGCTAGGAGGCTGAAATTTGGAATTTATATAGAGCTTCGGTAGTGGACCCATTTGCAAAAAAATTGCTGATATAGGTGAAGGGGTTCGGGAGTGGGGGGAAAAATAATGCGTCCAAAACGCAAAAAAGGTGAGATCGACACATTCTAAAATCCATATCTCCTAAACGGTTAATGTCACAAAATTGAAACTTAATGAATATTGGTACGTATACTAGGAGAATAGATTTGAAACAAAAATTTGAGTGAGGGCAGTGGCGTACGGAAGTGGGGGGTAAAAAACTTTAGATTACGATATCTCATGAACCAATTGCACTAGACAAATAAAATGTGGTTTTTGTATAAAGGTTGACAAATGAAGTTTGCTGAAAGCAAAATTTTTTAAGGGGGCGGTGGAGCATGAAAGTGGAGGGGATAAAAATTTTTCTAAAAAATCACATCTCATATCTCAAGAACAGTCTAAGATAGATGCTTAAAAATTTTACCACAAGTAGGCCTAATAGAACCCTAGCAGAAAACAAAATTTTGGAAGTGTGGGTGTAGAGGGTGAGGGTGGGGGAGGGTGAAAAGGAAAAAGTTCCGATTTTAATATCTCGACAACCTATAATGATATAAAGCTGAAACTTGGTATTTAGATAGAGCTATATTAGTAGCATGTTGGAAAAATATAATTTTTTATGGGGGTAGTATGGTACGGGGGTGGGGGGTGTTTTTCGTATCTATAGAACGGCTTATGCTACAAAGTTGAAACTCGGTATGTTTATGTAAATCAACTAGAAAACTAATTTAGATAAAAAAAATTTTCAAATATCTATTGGCGTTCGGAGGGGGGGGGGCAAAAAAAATGATCAGTGAAAATGGAATGCATATAAATGCACGGTTTTCATCATATCTATTAGGTTTTCCCAAATGTTGAATTTAATTTTATTGTACGTCTTGTTTCATATAAATACCCAGAAAGTGTTTTCAGGATTTTTTAAAATTCGACCCCTAACGGGGTGCAAAGGGGATTGTAAACTTTTTCACGAATTCTACTATATCCCCACGTCTTATCAGATATCGATTATCTTTTCAATTTCACGTGCTTGCGTAATAATCGCCTAAAAACTGTTTTTAAGTTTTTTCCTTTTTTGAGCCCCTAAGAGGGTATAAACGTGTTGAACACGTATTCACGAGTTCCGTCATTTCTTTTAGAAGTGATAAGAAATTGAATTGGTTCCTACTTTCTTGTGCTATCTTCATATTTATTTGTAGTATTAACTCCTTTCAGGATTTTTGGATATTCAACCCCCAAGTGGGTGTAAGGTGGTTGCATATCTGATGATATATCGAATTCATTTTTACTTCCTAAGGTTTCCTATATAAAAAAGTCAAAAAGTCAATTTCAGTATTTTACTCGTAGATATTCAATCCTAATGGATGTAAGGGGGTTGTATGCTTTTCAAAGTTTCGACATATTTCTTAGGTTCGATGAGATATTAGATCGCTTTTCATTTCTACAGACTTTTTATATAATCGCCTACAAACCCATTTCTCAATTTTTCGATATTCAATCCCCAAGGGTTTGTATATGTTTTCACAATTTTTGCCATTCCTTAGTTCTGATGAGTATAAAATTGATTATTACGGCCAACCAATTCACGATTTTTCGAATTTCCAGTAGGAGGTGTGAAGGGTTTGATTACGTTCTCACAAATTTTTCAAAATCCGTCTTGTCTCATGAGATATCAAGTTGCTTCTTATGAAATTTTCTAAAAACCTGTTTCACAATTTTTTCGAAATTCAAAACCCAAGTGGAAGTAATGGGTTTGTATACGTTTTAACAATTCGTCATATCTCTTAATTTTGATAAGGCAACAGATTCGTTTTTGCTTCTATGGGCTTTTAGTGTACATAATATGCTGAAATTCGAATGTCTACACGGACTTTTTCAATGTTTAATCGGCTTAAAATCTCTATTTTAAATATTTTTTATTAAGAACAAAAATAATTTTCCAAGAAATCCAATAATCTCGAAGCAACCCATGATACACTCCGACTTTGACCGCTCCCGAACTTTGACCCGAAAAATAATAAAGTTTCGCCCAGACCATTGGCAGATTTTTCTTTTATACTCTAGATGAAATCATATAGAGTATTATAAGTTTAATCCAGCCGAAAAGTTTGTAACGCATAGAACCAAGCCTCGGACGAAAAAAAGTTATATATTATTTTTTGTTTATTTGTGCCCAAAAACCTCAAATCCGCTTGACGTCCGTCCGTCCGTCCGTCTGTCCGTGAACACGATAACTCAAGAACGCCTTCACCTGGGATCTTGAAATTTTGAATCTGGGTGCTTGGTTGAATTTGTAAGACTAAGTTCGTTAACGGGCAAAATCGTCCTACTCCTTCGGGTAGCTGCCATACAAAATGTCCTTAAAACACGTGTTCAAGAATATTGACAAATAACTTCGGAACGCCTAAAGCTACGACTTTGAAATTTTGTATGTATTACTTTTTTAACAGTTGGAGCTAAATGTATGATTATGAAGAAAATCCTGTTAGTCCTTCGTGTAGCTGCCATACAAATATCCTGTCAAAATGTCTTCACTTAATTTACGAAAATCATTATAACTCAAGTAACCTTTTAGCTACCAAATCGAAATTTTGTACAAATTAGTTTTGAGTGAAAACAAAGTTCGGGTTTACTAGTCAGCGAAATCCTTTTACTCCTTCTGGTAGCTGCCATACAAAATATCCTTAAGACAGGTGTTCAAGAATATTGGTTGATAACTTCAGAAGGGTTTAACCTACGACATTGAAATTTTGTACGTATTATTTTTTCAATAGTTGGAGCTAAATATATAATTATGAAGAAAATCCTGTTAGTCCTTCGTGTAGCTGCCATACAAATATCCTGTCAAAATGTATTCACTTAATTTACGAAACTCACTATAACTCAAGTAATCTTTTAGGTACGAATTCGGAATTTTTTACAAATTAGTTTTGAGTAAAAACAAAGCTTGAGTTTACTTGTCAGCGAAATCCCTTTACTCCTTCTGGTAGCTGCCATACAAAATGTCCTTAAAATACGTGTTCAAGAATATTGGCCGATAACTTCAGAAGGGTTTAAGCTACGTCTTTGAAATTTCGTATGTGATATTTTTCCAATAGTTGGAGCTAAATGTATGATTATGAAGAAAATCCTATTAGTCCTTCGTGTAGCTGCCATACAAATATCCTGTCAAAACGTCTTCAGTTAATTTACGGAACTTACTATAACTCAAGTAATCTTTTAGCTATGAATTGGAAACTTTGTACAAATTAGTTTTGAGTAAAAAGGAAGTTCGAGTTTACTAATCAGCAAAATCCTTTTACTCCTTCTGATAGCTGTCATACAAAATGTCCTTAAGACACGTGTTCAACAATATTTTTCGATAACTTTTGAACGTTTCAATCTACGAATTTGAAATTTTGTACACGTTCATTTTTAAATGGTTCCAAGGAAAAGGATAAATATGTAAGAAATCGAGTGAGTCCTTCCTGCACCTCCCATGTGAAAGTCCTTCAAAAAGGACTTTTTTTTTCGATGACTTACCCAGTTCAAGATATGAAATTAAACACTAAATATTGTCTTTTAGTTTTGAGTAGCAATCTAATGGCAGTCCTTAATAAAGGACATACAACATGCATACACGTAATTCTACTTTATCCCCAACTACAATATAAATCGGAGTTCAGTATTCATCTAGAGTATTATACGATTGGCTTGCAGCCGATCGTGACTGCAGTATGTTTTTCTTTCTTTTCTTTTGACAGTAGCCGTCTACGAGAATTTACTACACGATAGTAAATTTCTCCTGCGATAGTGGTGCCATCGGGCGGTGAGGATAAGTACTTATCGGACCACTCTCGTATCTACGTTACTATCGAAATTTCGCTTATTATTATTTTTCATTTATGAAGCCATTTGTCAAGAAAAGAAGAGTTCTAAAATTTTTACATAACGCATCTTCTTGAGTTCTTTCGGTGTGAAATTTTCATTTTCTATCAATTAGCAACTATTTGAAACTTATATTATAATACAATTTTATTTATTTGAAAAAATATTGGAATTACATTTTTTTAAATCAATTGCGTAGTTTTTTTTTTTTTTGTTTTGTTAAAATTGGAGAAAACAATAACTTCATATATTTCGAAGGAAAAAATAATAGGCATTATATAGAAAATCCATGTTGGCAGAAAATTTACAAGAAAAATGTATTTTTGTAGTTTGAAGTGCTCAAACCAATTTGTTTTTCAAAATAAACCTATTAATAGTTTCTTTTTGATATCAATTCTAATATAAAAAAATTTATAAACTTTTTCAGAACTTTGTTCAGTGGCCTGGGTGGTCAGTCGTCAGTATTTGGATGTTATACTGTATTTTGCTTTATATCTTTTTTTCTATTTTATATATAATTTTTTCCATTTCATTTAATATTTTTTATTTATATTTTTTAAATTTAAAATCTTTATTTATATTTTCTAAATTTTTTTTTCTTTATTTTTTTTCTTTCTTTATTTTTTTTTTTTTCTTTATTTTTTTTTTTTTCTTTCTTTATTTTTTTTTCTTTCTTTATTTTTTTTTTCTTTCTTTAATTATTTTTTTTTTATTTAAATATTTTTTTCTTTCATTCTATTTTTTTTCTTTATTTAATTTTTTTATGTTTTTTTTTTTAATTATTTAATTTTTTTATGTTTTTTTTTTTAATTATTTATGTTTTCTTTATTTTGACTTTTTTTATTTTAATTTATTTTTTTTTCATGTTTTTCTTCTTTTTTTTTCTATATGTTTTTTTCTTTTTTATAATAAGGAAGGAAGTTTTGTATGAAAATCTATCAGTTAAAGTTCCAGATAGAACGTATCTGAACATCGTAGGAACGGCCCTAAGTAATTTCGTCGGCTCTGAAACAAGCTTTACTAAAGTGAATTTCTCTTGACTAGTATGATGAATATTATCACTAAGTACCTTTTAAACATATTCATATGAAGCGCTCATAAATTATTCGCGAATATAATCCGAAATTAAAATTTCCTTGATCTACTTCCTTAGAACATAAATTAAATTCATACTAAGTTTTTACATGCTTCATAACTTCCTATTGAATTTTGAGATCGCGCATTATTTCACGATATGTTCGCCTCATATTTGGCCTTTGTTACTGCCATTATCTCATCTTGCCATGATCAAAAATCGATCATATCAATATTAACTTGAGCGATCGCTCCATTTTTTTATGTTCTAATTTTAACGATCGTCGTATTTATCATTTCACGTATTTTTTTTAGCCGCAAATACGGAAATGATTAGCTTAAAAATTCTAACAATACGTACACTCAATTTAAATGAGAATAAACATTCTCACGATCGTTAGCCCCGGCATATTTGATTGTAATTATCATAATATAATATTTGAGCATTTCGAGGCGCGATAGAGGGAAAGTGCTAATTAATAATCTAAACTGTTTGCGTTAGTTTTTAACACTTTGAACAGTAAAATGATATGGTCTATTAAAATTAAAATAACAGCAAGATTAAATACACGTTTCTTTCGTATTATAAAAGACAATAATTGTCTGTACCCATTTTTGCAGATGCTGGAATCGATTTGATATTATTAAAATTGTTTTTCCATATTTCACAATATTATCTTACTTGCTTTCCGCACGTAAACACCAATGGTCGCATTTAAAAAAAAATTGAGCACAAGCCTCAAGAATTAAAAGCGCTTGTGGAAACTGTGTCAATAGCGTGAAACCTCTGTTGAGGAGAACGACAAAGTTTGAATTTTATGTAATCATTATGCTGATAAGTTTCTGTTTTATTTATATTTTGTTTGGTTTTATGCTTAAGATGATTATGTCATTTTATAAACATTACAGTCGATATCAAGGTTTCGGGCGATTGGAGCGGTGTAGAGGGAGATATATAGATATTTATTTTATTTCTGTAAATGCGATTTATCTTCCATTTTTTTTAAATTATGATATATATTTTTCAAATTTGAATTATAAAGTGAACCGACGGCGGGCATATTGAAAGTTTATATCTGAGTCATTATCATGGTGGTGGTTTTACAGATGAAATGAGAAAATAAATACGTCAGTGAAACCGCAAAATTGATCGGTTCTTTGACGCGTGCATTTGTGGTATATGCCTTAAAAGGGTGTTTGGTCATATCGTTTTTTTTTCTGGAAGATTATGTTCTCACCATATCATTTTGCTGTAGTGGTTTCAATTTGATAAAAGAGAAAGAAATTTGCATATGAGCCAGCGATGACAAATGAAAGTACTCTGTTGCTCCGAGTGAACTAGTTTAATAGTCCAAAGTTTATGAGTTCGACTTCCAGGCGCACGTGTTCGAAGTAAATTTTATTAAAAACAGGACAACGTGTGAACACTTTGTCGATTCGTACTGTGGAAAGTTTTTACTGGTTCTTAAATGAGAACCCCAAGTTGAATGTCAAGAAGAGTCCAAAAACTTCAATAATAATAAATAAAGGTATTAGTTATATTGCTTCTATGACGAAAAAGGCAGCCGCCAGCCATATATAGCGTCATCAGCAACAAAAAGCAAAGTTCACCCCTCGTGTTTGGTTGGATTTGATCGATGGTATGACCTCGTAAAGTCATAAAATTTTATGCTATCTGATCCCAAATTTGGTGTGATTTGCAAAGGGCCCAGACAGCGCGGAATCCCATGTAACAAACATTGCTGTAGTTACGGCGTCCAGTTTCGAATGGAATCAAAGCAGTGCATTTACACTTTTAAAAAGGATGGCTCACATTAGGAAAGATTTGTGATGCTCTGTTGACAATAAAAATTTTATCATTGCCACTCTAAAAGAGTCTCCTACGAATATGTACTTACTACTTTCCATTTTCTGTACTATAAAATTCTGGCCCTCGCCTACTTCAAAAATATAGGTTGATAGTGATATCTGAATTGGTTCAATCTTCCCAGCTATTCGGTGATTTTCCTGCAGGTATCTTGCCTTGAGCGGGCCCATAATTAATTCTTTCGAGATTGGTACTGTAAAATGCACCCAAAAACATAAAAAAAGTCATCTTCTTGAGATCACACAATTCGTCGCCTCGAAATAGTTTAATTTGTTTTTAAATTAAATTCTGTATTTTTTATACGATCATCCAACCTATAATGAAAACACATTGAAAATTCTCTATAAAAAAAGCATTGGTACAGTTTTATCCCTGATAGTCTAGTTTCTACGACGACTAAATCTCACCTCACCATATTCGGTTACTTCTCTTAATTAAGTACTCGCGAAAGTAATAAATCTCGATGCACATAAATTTACCTTGCGATTGCAATTGTAATGTACTTGAATAAAAAATAAACGTGCGTACTTCTTACCAACCAATAATTCAACATTTTGTATAATAATTTTTGTCATATAATTTTTTTTAATTATAGCCATGGCCGGGGTCAAGTTTGTCCAGTTGCTCGCTGTATTGTTGGTAACTGTCTAAACTATTAAAAAAAGACAACAAAATAGGAGGTATAATAATAATAATAATCACAACACCTTAACGCTCCCATAGTTGCTCATTCTGCTGATTTATTTCTTATCAAATTATGCATGCACCTATAAAATGTATGCTTATATTTGTGAGGTGAATTTTACCTTTTGGCTTAATAAAGCCGGTCTTTTTGCTCTTCTTGTTCACATCGTTCCGTTCCTCCGTATATGGAAAAATGGCATTGGAGAAAATTCGGAATTAAGCATTTCGGGCGACATACTCAAATTGAGTATTATATTGCCCCCACACACACCTTTAGCCTTCATCAATTATCGTTGCAACGTTTATCCAAAAATAAAATAGATGTTAATATTAAATACGAGAGTTGTAGTATTTTTAGCTATTTATTTATTTTTGGTTTATATTGTGATGCCAATTTGTAGTTCCTTTTTTTGTTGTTGTTGATCGGAAATAATAATAATTGTTTAAACTAACGATGGAATTGTTTAAATAAATAAAAATGCGTGTGTGCATTTGATTGCCTTGAGAAAATATTGTTTGTAATATTTTTTTTTACGATGAAATTATCACCTAAAATTATCGATTCTGAAATGATTTGGATGAATTGAACTTTGTGTAGCATTGATGATTGTTGATATTATGAAACAAAACAAAAAAAAAAACAATTGGAAGGTTTTCCAAACTTGACAATCATCGGCGCTTCCGACTAAGTCATCTTATATCTTTGTAGTAGCTGTCTTTCACGTACTAGCTCGCCGGCAACCTTGCTTTGGGAGAGTTGGTGGAAGAGCTTTCGAACTTGTGGAAGGTGGTTCTCCAAAATGGGATGACTACACATACATCCTACACTAACTTTAAGCTAGACACACAAAACCACTAAATATGTTAGTTATAGATAAGCATAACACTTCGGCATTCCAGCGGAACTCTTTTCCTCTTCCACTACTACTTAACAATATTTTAAATATCACTACTACTACTAACAATATCTCAAATATCACTACTACTACTACTACTACTACTAACAATATCTCAAGCATAAAATTATCTCCATGTAAACGTCACGAATTACAGAATTCAGTTCTATAGCGGTACTGATTTCTCAAGTATCAATCTCTACAGTTTTACTTCGGTACTGAAACACAGAAATTTTTCAGAACCAGTTTTTACTAACAAGTATTTACATACTAATGCAATTCTGATATAACTGTTCCCTATAAAAAGAGAAATAAAATTCAGATTGTTTTTCAAAGGTGAATAGATATCGATTTGCAAAAGTCCGAATTCAGTTTGATAACGGTTTTCGGAACCTAGTTCATATGCAATTAAAATTTTCAGTAGAGTAAAGTATCCGAATGTGGAATACCATTTTCATTTTTTTTATCTCTAGACTATAATTTAGCATTAAGAGCTGCGAACAATATACAAATCGAGAGGGTATCTTAGTACCATTCAATAATAAAAAAGATAATGTTGTTTTGAGATACAGTAATTTATAAAAAAATAAAAATTTCCAAAAAGTGCATATCTTGCAAAATACATTTTATGGTCTTAATGTGGAATAGTGTAAAATTACTCCGAAAAGAAAGGATCGTCGCATTTTGGACACAGAAATGCTTCATTATTTTTTTCAATAGCGCACTTTTTATGAGCCCAAGTATCGCACGAAAGACATTCAATCCATAGTAAAGGATTTAATTCATTTAACCATGTCTTCTCGCAAAACTGGCAAACAGTTTCAACTACTTTTCACTTATATGACATTTGAATAAAACAGATGAAGAATCCCCCATGTATGAGTATAAATTCTCTAAATGTGTACAAGAAAAGATGATTTCAATATGAAATTACGGATGTCACGTGAAGCAATTCGAAGTTAGGGGGGTATTCCACATTGCGACCATATACCACATTCGGGTACTTTACTCTACTGAATCAGTATCTAAAAATGTTTTGTGGGTATGCGTCTAAGAGACGCCACTTCCACTTGTGGTGATTCTCTTAAGAAGGATATGCAAATGTCCTAACTGGATGAAAAGGAAGTTTGCTGTTCTTGAACGTTGTTTCAAAATATATAATTGCAGCGAAGATTCTGCGAAAATAGAAATGCTTCCATTTGCTGTTAATAATCTTATTTAAAGGGCAACATAAATTTTACATTACGCGCTATAAAATATCAGCAACATTCTTCTATCAGTTACTCATTTTATAAATTGCGATAATAACGAATCTCGCCAGATTATAGTTTAATGGGTTTTTTTTCGCGCTCTGTTGCTTAGGCTCTTTTTGATTTGACTGGCTTATCAATTTCATTATTTAACTACGAAAGAGTAATTTAATATCATCACCGCACTGTCGCATTCTCTGTTAAAATGCAATTTAAATTTCTTGCTTTGAAATTTTAGTGTAATTTATTATGTCCCAAAGACGACTGATTGTTGACATGTGCTTGAAATTTTCGTACCTTTTTCGTAGAGCGTTTAGTGAAATTCACATCAATATTACGTTAACGGACAAACGACAAATTAATTCTTATCGTGGACGGTATGTAAGTTTGGTGTGGTTTTTCTTTAATTCGAAGTGTGGATTAATTGTCTTCTGTATTATTGCTCAGAGTCCGAGTCGATTTGTGACGAACAATATTTCACTAATTACGACGGACACCTTGAAACCGACTCGCGAGATATACGCGGATTTGTTCAATATATTAGGATTTAATATGTGTTGAAATATTATGACGTTTTTCTAAAGGAAATCAGTTGTATTATTTTGTAATTTATTTTGAGTAATCATTGATAGTGTATTACTCATAGTGTGGGTAGTCTGACCCATTTGTGGTACGGTATTGTTGGAGATTTTCTTGAACAAGCTTATAATCTTGGTTATTGTTGCTAATTTGTGCCGTCAGTTGTGTCTAAATTTAGTCCTTGAATTTAACTATTGAAAACCTATTGCTATAAAAAATTTCTCAATGAATTGGTCTTTTGTTTAGTATTTGTAGTTTTCGAATGCACTTCCAGGAAAATATCCGCTAATTTATTAGAAACTTATATTTATTTCAATATATATTTATATATTTATGCTATCAAATAATCATATCACAAAAAATCAAGTAAAACCAGACCATGTGACCAAGTAAGACAATTTCAAAACAAAAATTGTCAGACTAACACTGTCTGGCTGCATTTGCTAACGAAAAATGCCAAATATTTGTCATAGTGGCATATAATCATACATGCTTTTATACTGTAAAATATTTGATCAAAAACATTTGACAAATAAATTTGTCATGAAAAGGGGGAATTTGAATTTTGGCAGCGAAAATAAAGTGACAATTATTTGACAGTGGCATGCAATGTTATTACAAGATTTGGTAAAGTAATCAGAACAATTCGTTATTTCCCTACACGACTACATTTTGCCTATAACATTTGATTAACAAACATTAACCTGATTGTCTTTTTTTCTATTGCAGCTATGATAGGTCATCACGTCGTAGAACCGAACGTTCAAAACGTTCCCATCATCGACGTAGCCCAACGTCGGGACGTCGAGCGCATCGACATAGACATCGCGATGAACAACGCTCTCATAGTACTTCACGACGTCGACATCGAGATCGTGAACGTGCTAAAGAAAGAGAAGATAGGATATCACCAGTCAAGGTAAAAAACTTCCATTTTATATGCAGGGAAAAAAACAAATTTTTTTTTATAAAAACATAAATTATAAAATCGTGTAAAAAAACAAAATACAGAATAGAAATATCGGTTTTTTTTTGCCACTAAATTTAAATTCCTTTTATTATTCCATATATTTTTTGTAGTTATTAACGGTCTAATAATTTTTCTGAATAGAAAAAATTTGTGAATTGAATTTTATGTAGGAATTTATTTTAGAACTAAACTTAAGATTCACTTAAAAAACTTCAAAATAATCAACTATATAAGCAGAATTTAATTAAAATAGTTTAAAAAAACTTCAAAATAATCTACTACTCGTATATAAGCAGAATTTAATTTATGTTTAATTCAAATTTTAAACTGCGGGATGCAGTACTGCATTTTCGTTTTGCTTACAAAAAAGTAAGGTGTAGGCAGTAATAATAATGTCGGCGTGAATGAAATTTTTTTTTTCATGTAAAGAAAATATAGGTTAATTTTTTTTCTAATCAAAACACATTGCTGCTGGTTTCTATTAATTTTTGAATTGCTTTTCAAAATTTTGAAGAAGCTGGAATGAATTTTTATTTGTGAGGATATGCAATTCGAAGTAGTTTTACAAAAAACGATCATCAATAGATCAGTGTATTATCAAATAAAAAAATAATAATATAAAGAAATTGTCGAAATGGTAATAATTACGTAGGTATGTTCCTAATTATATTCGATTACAAACAAATAAGTACGTTTAAAAAAAGTGATTAGAAAATATGATCCAACAGAATTATGGTACGATCAGCCAAGATTATAAAAAAAACTGATCGCCGACCATACATTGAAAAAGAGCCTTTTTTAGCCAGGAAAACAATGTACATCCGCGTCTTTATTCAACCCCACAAGGTTGTTGGTACTTTTTGATTAACACTCATTTATCATCGTAGAAACAACCATCTATAATATGTGCAAAGATCGTGCATTTAATCATTATTTTTATTCTATTCTCAACGTCTGATTTGAATACCATAACTAACTAGTGACCTCCAATAATTGCTATAATTTTCCGATTGATATGCGTGATTAAGAAATCGACAATGCGTTTCGTGCTGCATATTTAGTGACACATTTCTTTTGAAGCTCTCCTGGCATCTTACAAAGATAATTGTTGGTAAAGAGAAATCTATTTTTAATTGCATTCGCGTCGTCAGCGCGCAATCGATCGACAAATCAAGAATACAAAGGCATTATGTAGAGAAATGAGTTTGGCATTATATTGAGCATTTTTGATCATGACAAAAAAGACGAAGAGCAGATGGGGCCAAAATATCTCTATAAATCGAATCTGTTTTAAAATTGCTTTTTTTTTATTTGGTATTTGTATCTAATAGAAAAAATATATATATTGTTGGCTATCACCATCAGACTTGTGTTGTAATCGAGGGTATGAAAACTCAGATTAGATACAGGTGACCTCATAGATAAGTCTTACACGAAAAGGGACCACATATGGTTAAATAAATTGATCTACTAACTGGGAATAGAGAATAGACTAAGGACCTGTTTAAGTAGTCAGTTGCGCCAACGTCTATGTGTCTATAAAATAAAAAGCTTTAGCTAACCCGTTCAAGTAGTCAGCTTCGTACGTCGTGATTCGGACGTCGGAGTAAAGCTGAAATATAGTAATGCAAGTCTTCTCTAGGTTTTGGCAAAACTTCATACAAGTTTTTATGAAAATCCCTAGAAGGAATCATTCGTCATATTAAGAGCAGAACTTAAATTATGTTTTCGTTGACTTCGTCAGCTGACGTAAAAATAGTCAAGCCACCAACGAAAATTTAAATGGGACAGTAATTTCCTATGCGCGACGTCATGAATGTTATTACTAGACATAAATCTGTTATTGGAACGGTTATCTAAGAATCTTTCTCTCGAACTAAATATGCTAAATATGTGGGGGGAAAACGGGAAATAAAGCCCGTGGAGGAAAGTTCTTGAAAAAAAATTTGTAGAGAAGGAGAAGATTAATTTGATGTAATTTTTCTGGTCATATTTTTAAATATGTATATATAAATAGCATAAAATATGACAAATAATTTTTTTTTATTTCTCATATTTTTTGTTCTTCATTTTCTTGTTTTGGCAATTTGTTTTATTTTTTGCAAAATTTTTTCAAAAAATATTTATCAAATATTTGACAGGATGTCCAATACTTTAATACAAAATTTAATGTAGTCAGATAGTGTGATCGTCAAATTTCTGTTTGTCGAATTGTTTTTACGTCAAATTGTTTAAAATTTCAAAGCTAAAAGAATTTCGAAACAAGATTTTTCCGTAATTATTAGACTATATTTTATAAAAATCTTGAAGAAAATCTCAACCAAGAAATAAATGGAATCGAAACGGTAAGACTTTAGTGTCAAAATTTTTGAAATGGCTTTACAGAAATCGAGTATAAGCTTTAAAATAAGTGAAAATAAATCCAAAATGATGCATCTGGTCAGCTGTACTCACTGAATCGGAAAAAGGGATTTTGGAAATCTAAATTTAAACGGACTCATTTTTAATGTCCATAAAACTTAATTAGTTTGGATTAGAGTTACACCACGGACATTTAGAGATTTGTTTTTTTAATCACTGGGGTGTTAAGGATTAGATTCTCTTGACTCAAAACTTTGAAATTATGTCAATTCGATTGCACTTTGTAGAATCAAACAGGCGCACGTTATAAACAATCTGGCAATGCTCTACCACCTAAGACTACACCATTCGCCTTGTCTAAGCGCACATACTACACAACGTCTTGAGAATATATTTCGGATTCAAGCTAGCAATAGTTTCTTTTGGTTTTTCTTTTTTTTTTTGTTTACAGTCGAATAATCGTGTGTGGATCTTGCAAAGTATCTAAACATATGCGCCATGTGTATAGTGTACACGCGATAGGGAGTGATCTCTCCTCGGGATGCGATCGCTAAAATTTTCACGGATATGTGCGCCGCTCGGTATAAATTTTCCTCGCAAGCGGGAAGTTGGGGAGGATTGGGGTATCCACGATCTAACTCACATATGACGTGAGAAATCTATTTTTTGTATTAGAGAAGATCGTTCGGTAGAACTGCTGTCCGTGTGTGAGATATTATCCTACTGTTTAGCGCTTTTCAAAAGTTTTTCGTCGGATTTTGGCGAGAAAAGTTTTTAATTTTTTTTTCCATTCTTGTTGTGTTTGAATTTTTCTTGTGCTTTTCTTAACTTGTTGGAATTGACGGGGGGTTTTTTTTACTTCGGGTACAATTTGAAACTTAATTTTGTCTTCTCATGGATTTTACACACAGATTCAGGGCGAGGAGGTATGTACTACAGACATAGTTCGCGCACCGATCACACTGCTTTTTGCCTCGGGTGGGAAAAAACACACACCAGAAGATCATTTAGAGCGGTTGTGCGCGGCCAACGAGCAAATATCCGTTTTTCTTTTTCCTTACTTTTTCATATTTATTTTCTTTTTTTTTCGTTTATTTTCTACTACTTTGTTGATCTTCAGTCTTTATTTTTTAAATATATATATATATTATTGTATGTATATTTATATATTTTTACAATTGTCCACATAATTTTGAACACAACCCTGCACCAATTTTGTAGGGTTACGCGCGGCTATATACATCGCGATTTGTTGTCTAGTACTATACAAGATCGGGGCGGTTTTGTACATTAATCGCGGATAAAAAAAAGATCATCAAGTGATCGTGATCGGAGTGAAGACGGTATTTTGACGTGATAATTATAATATTTAAAAATAATAATATAAAAAAATATAGTGCGAAGAAATAGTGTTGTCACTGAAGATATAGAAATGACAACAAAATTTTTGATTTTTGACAATTTAGATCGGTTTTGACACTTTTTGACGGTTATGTCAATATATCGGAAAAGTTATTGCCTAACAGGAAAAGTCTTGCACAACGTATCACAGTCTTAATCTATACAAATAATGTGAAACGCAAAATTGAAGTTCGATTCAATTACAATTTTGGTTATACGCCTTTGAACATTAAAATTTGGTTGGATTTTTCCAATTAGCTTCGTTCCTGTATAAACAAAATAAGTTTTTTTTAACTTGCCGGATTTTATCGTCCATTAAACTTGAAATATTATTTTTAGTATTTCGACTTTCCTATAAGCAATAATAATTTTCGTCTTGAAAATTTTCTCCGAAAATTATTACTTGAAAAATAAATTGTTTTTTTTGTTGTAAATTCTATTCTTAGTGTACATTTCAACACAAATTTGCGTGGTGTTCACCTTTAAATTTAATGAAAAGAATATTATGTGAAAAAATCAAAGTGATAAAAATCATCGAAGTAAAGAAGAAAAGGTGTTTTTGATTGTGTCCAAATAATTGGAAATAAATCAAAATGTCTTCGGAAGCATCGGTCGCTAATCAAACTGCTAACAGCATCGGCAGTAATAAGAGTGAAACAACAGCGAACTGTACACCACGTAATGCGCTATTCTGCTGTTCAAGTCCGGTTTGTTTAAATATTTCAGCGGCACCGAAATTAATTCCAATCGATTACAATCAAAAATCAATGGAACCAGTGTTAATAACAACAACAGCTTCCAATGAACTGAAAAATCAGGAACTACTAAGTACATCACAAACGGCCGCCAATCCAAAACAACAAGCAGACGAAAAAGTATTTCCAATATCGGTACCTGATTTAGCTAAAATGGATATGACCAATACGAATGGAATTATTATCAACGGTGATATTATTCTTAAAAACAATTTACAATTAAAACGTACGAAACGCTATAAGACACCCCCGCCACCCAATGTTATCGGTGGTGTCGTCCTTAAACGTGTCGAACCGCCAAAATCTGCAATACAAATTAAAAAAACCGATGGTCCAATGTTGGGTGTTGTTTTGCGTAAAGTCGAGAAGAAAGTCGAACCGCAAAAAAGTATTCTGGACGATGATAAGCCCCTGTATCATTTGACAATTGTTCGTAGTACTGATAATAATTCCAAATCGACTGGTTCAAAACCGAAATCTAACACGGGCCCAACTACAACCTCGACAACATTTGCCGGAACAACAGCAACATCGGCTGCAAATATGCGAAATAAAAACGATCCACCTGCTGTTGCTGCCGCTACATCATCTACTAATAAAGTTCCATCGTCGATTAATGCTAAAACTGCTGCCACTAAAACGCAACCGCCACAATCCAAACAACCTCGTTTACCAATTACAATACAAAAAATCGAGGGTGATAAAATTATTATAATCAAAAAGATTCAAATACCAAAGAATGGAAAAATTCCACCACATTTAATTCAGGTTTTTATGTTCTATTATAGTTTTGATCACATTTTTTTCTTTTTAAATATTTCCATATTTACACTTTGTAATAATTTAATTATTAATTTTTTTTGGATCTAATTAATTTTCTTTAAGGTTTTGACGATGATCTTTTTGTCGTGTGGTTTTTGATCCCTCGATCACGGAATATTGTAGTTATATACGTTTTTCTACTCATTCTAAAATAATTTTGTGTTAGCGACGTAACAAAGTCAAATTTTTCATTGTCACAGTTTAAAAACGAAAAGTATTATTCGATTGCTGTTGATTTGATCAGTGGATTTTGTCCTTTTTGGTCGGAAAATTTTTTTTGGAAAAAAGTTTTTTGTATTTAGACTGTATGCCACATTGTCAAAAATTTGACACAAGATGCCCGTTTTTACACTGTTAAATTTTTTACAGCTTTCGCTGTATATGCACTTAGTATAATCATAAAAGTTCTTTTTTTTGTCCAGCACAAGGACCAATTGCAACATGGCAAATCTCACTGAATTTGTTTGTCAAATTTTTTTGGTCGAATATTTGACTACATTAGTTAACAGTATAATACATCAAATTAGAACGGAAGGGTCAGTTCTCTTCTTTCGGTACTTTAGTGACGCTTACTCCGATGAGCTTGCCAATTTGGCACGGTCTGAAAACCTTTTTCGGTCGTTCACTCGAATATAATTCGTCAGATTTAAGCGAAATATCTTCTTGGGACAACCACCCTTTTGTCCAATTTGAATTTTTTATCGAAGCGCCGCAACAAAGTTATTTTTTGGGGGTAGGTTGTTAGCCTAGTACCCAACCCGTGATAAGAGAGGGGATAATAATGAAAAATTTGGAGTGGAATATATTTGAAAAAGTAAGAAAAGTCGGAGGCGAGAATTGAAATTCAGCTTTATGGCTTGTTAAATTTTTGTCAGAGTTTGATACTATGGCTAATCTCAATGTCAAAGGTCTGAATATCTCTTTTGGACAGTTCTCCAACTATAAGATCATCATTACTTCAGCAATCGAATATACTGTTCAAATTCATTCGTCCTACGTTTCATATCAGTAAACTAACCGAAAAATCCACAACTACTTCGAAAATTGTTTAATTTCTCTTTCAAAAAAACCGAACACTTTTCAGAATCGTATATCAACCTATGATTTTCCAATATTCTGTGAAAATGAATTTAGCAAACATGCAATACACACGAGCTGCAATGCACCGAAAGTATTTTCCCCGCAACTAAGTGAAACTATCGCTCCATTTAAGCTACCAGTGATGGATCAATTGCCATCATCCTCGTCATCGCCACATATTACCAATCATACTAGTTCCAGTATCAATCCGGAAACGAAATCATCAAATCAATCGACGATAATTGGAAAAAAATTGATCGATGGTATAAAAAGTGAACCAGTTGGTGGACGGAACAAAGTACGCTCGCCATCGCTATCAATGTCACTATCGTCGTCGTCGTCGACTTCGTGTTCGCCTCCATCTGCCGCAATTACAACGGAAGCGATACTACCACGACAGAAATCCTCCAAAGCGTTGACCGACCTTGCAAGAATTTTAAATAGTGAAAACTATTCCAGCAGCAATGGTAATGGCAGCAATAGCAATAATAGCAATAATAGCCATCATCCTCCTCGTAACGAGCAGCATACTCAACATTCGCAAATGTACAAGAACAATTATAAATGTCCACCGGATAAGGGAAGTCAGTCGAGCAAAATTGCTCCGATTACTGCATCTGGTTCCCAACCGGCTGTACCGCCTAGAAAAAAAGACGACAAAAAGATCGGCAACGATTTGTATAATGCCGAGATCGACTATATGAACAACTACCTGAAAAGTCTTCCAGACTATAACGAATTGGACAAGAAAATTCACAAGGAATTTAAAAAATGCGAGGATTTGTACGATCAAATCAAGAGCATTAATAGCGGAATTGCTGCCCAAAACCAACTTTCCAAATCTAACTCGCATCAAAGTATTGTCACACCCTTTGTACCGATGAGTAAAGGATTCCCAACCGGCACCACTCAGAACAAGTTGACCAGAAGCATATCAAGTACGGCTATGTCGAATCAACCGCATTTTCCAATCGATCATCCAAATATTCCCGGATTCCTGCCAAAAGGAGATAAAAGTTCGGAAGGTTTCTTCAACTTAAGACGAGGTGTTCAGAAAAGTGCGTCCAATTCGTGTATTAGCTTGCGTCCGATGGGCAAGCAGCTGATGAACGCCTTCTGGTCGGGCAATGTATCCGGTCGGGATTCAAAGAAGACCGGATGGAATTATGAGAAGATTATGGCCAATACTCCGACGGAAGAACCATCGGTTCCACGGCCTGAACCACGATCCTATCAGCTTCAGAAGAACCTGTCCTTGTCGCAATTGGACAATAAAATCCGGCAGAATGTTACCAAAGAGGAACTCTACAAGATGATTTGCAATGATGTCGCAAGCAGTTCAAACGAACCGCCTGTAACACCGCAGCCTCGACAACCTCCTCCAGGCTTTATAAATTTGAATAAAAGTATGTCATACTCGAATGTACCGCATGTAGTTAAATCGACAAGCAAATCGCATATTCCGTGCTACACAAAACCGCTACCAGCGCTCAATAAAAGTTCATCGAATAGTCATTTGCCAATTTTAAAGCCCCTCGCCTCCAATATGAACCCGACAATAAATCAACATCATCCGACTTCGGCGCTTGTACCGCCCCTCAAGGGCGTTATGAAGAGTTCGTCGAGTGGCTCTATTTTTAACAACAAGCAATCGTACCAGCCGTTCTTTTTGCGACGAAAAGACACTTCGTCGTCGAGTCAGCAATGCGGTGGTGATGCTGGCGCCAATGACGTTGTATCGCGAAATACTGAACTTCTGCGAAACATTGCATCACATTATCATCATCAACCGAATTCGAATCATAAACCACAACAGCAGGCATCATCCTACATTTGTAACATTTTCAAGAAACAATCCCATCCCAGTCGAAAAGATGGTAGCAATAGTAGCGACAGTAGCAATTACCAACCGCAATCTGCAGCTAAAACAGTTGCCAAGCATGGCTTCAAACCTATCGTCACGGACAAAAACCACAGCACTATCAATCATTCGAATCATCATCCAATCATTTGTGCGTCGCCATCGCTCAAACAACCTCAACCGCCGCTACCGAACAGCCTAGCGGATATGGAGAGCACGAAGAAACAAAAGGAAGCCGAAAATAACATTGAAAAGTGTCTGAACGATATGTTGAAAATAACATCGAATTATGGACAATCGAATGGACTACCAGCGGTATCCGGTCATAAAGTTGACACGAAACCATTTTCCTTGAGTAAATCGAGCAGCGCTTCGGCCGTCCAACAATTGCATCATACGAACTATCAGCGACTACTAAACCAACCGCTTCAGCAACACCAACCGATTCCATTGCGTTATAATAAGCGGTCTACAGATCTGAAGAACCTGGTACCTAAGATGACAGGAAATTCGCATAATCCAGTCAAGCCGGGAAAAACAACAACAGCAACGATGACGACGAGCAGCAAGCAACAACCTGTTACTGAAATGCGGCCCACTACAGTTGTCGCGGCGGCACATGATAAGCCCCGGCCAATTACGTCGACCGCTGCAACAGCTAAAGGGTCGACAACGTCGAATTACAATAATAACAACACTAATAAAACTAGTAACGCTGTCAAGTATATTTGCGGCTCAGGTCCGAACGCAACGTCAAGCTCGTCGTTGTCGTCCTCCTCTGCATACGCGCCGTGTCCCATAACTCAGAAAAATCTGCAAACGCAATCACCAATCGTGGGCAAAACAAGTACAACGACGACAACAGCGACCGGCAACAACAACAGCAAGCCATCATCAAGTCAATTACAAACGAACGGAAATGGTAATGGCAATTCTTATTACAACGATCAGATGCGTTCCGATATTTTAAGGACATTCGATCCGTACTTTTATCCCAAGCCGCAGCAACATCAACAACAAACGAAAGTACAACATCAACCACTTTCAAATCAACAGCTGTCAAATCAACCGCTGCCAAATCAACCGCTGCAACAATTTCAACCGCATCAACAACCGCTGCAAAAGCAACCGTCCGGAACGACCTTAAACGATCCACTTTTACTCGGATATGATTATTTTCCACCACCGCCGCCTCAAACTTCACTTTCGTGCACTGCAAACGCTATCGAAACGGTACAATATTTTGAGGTAGACTCGATTATTCAACTACATTTTATTTATCTAATTTTATCTCTTATTTTGTCCATGTTTTTATTGTTGTTTTCTGTGCAATCGCTTTTATTTGGCTCATTTCCGTGTTCCGCACCGAATGTTGCTGCAGTAATGTTGCTAACCGGAGAGACCCGCATGGCCCTCCTGCTCGGTTTTTACTTGCACGATTTAATTTTTTTTGGTTTACTTTTGCACTTCCCAATCTTTTGCCTTTTTTCAATTTTACAACGCTAATAATTATTTATTTTTTCACCTCAATTATGTTACGTAATAATGTTTATTGATTGTTAAAAAAAATAATAAGAAACGACGTTGTGCGAGAAAAAACCTACTACTACACCTGGATAAGAATATAACGAGGTGTTATTGCCTAACCAGAAATTATAGAAAATTTAATAATATGTTCCAAGATAGTCGAAGAATGGCTCAAGTCTGTTATTTTTGCCGATAGTATGAAATTATTGAAATGTTACATTTCGAATTTAATTGAGATATTAAGTCTTTGCGTGAGCAAACAGTCTACAATTATTTTTTTCGAATTAGATGTTAGTTTATGTAAACAGATTTTTATATCTGACTAAGATAATGTTTGGAATTTTAGCGAATCCATGAATTTGAACGATATTTGACGTAACTACTTTTCCTCATCATTACGTAGTCTAAAAATGGAATTCTCACTTAGTATCTCTATCAAAAACTGATATGATCAGAAGAAAAGAAGCAGTGATATTCAAACCAAAATGATTTACTCTAAATCGCAATCAAGAAGGAAGAAACAAAATACTTCAGTATCGCTATAACGAAGGAGATACTTTCGCTACAAATCCGGTAGATAAATCGTAGAGGATCTAGTTTACCGAGTTCATGACAATAAAAAATCTACGCTGTAAAAAGCATTTTTTCACTTAGTCAAATTATTGATTGAGATGCTCCTGCAAATATGCGCTATAAATTTTAAATGTTTCGAAGGACTAAAAAGAACTGGACATTTTTTGATTCATAAATGATTCAAAAGTAAACCATCTCTTTTAGTTTTGACCAGACTATAGTAGTGCTTCGACAGTCAAAATACGATTTCATGGACTCTTAATGCGAAATAAAGGTGTTTTGTTTCAACGATAACCGCTGATACTTTATTGTGGTAGCAGAAAATGGGATCCAATAACTCGTGTATTAGACTGTATGCCGCTTTGTCAAATAATATATAATTGTTTTATTTGACCTACTCAAAGACTGTTTTGTCCTTAAACAATTTGAATGATTTTTTTTTGTCAAAATTATTTGGTCAAATATTTGACAGCGTGGAATAATACAGTGTAAAAGAACCTTAACGGAATTTTGGGATGTTTTTCCTCCTATACCAGGTTGTCGATGAAGATTAAAGCGCCAAAATTCCGCTCTCTGTGGTCTTTGATGCAAAAAACGCTTCAATTCAATAGTATAATTCAATATTTTTTTGAGCAATCTCGCGAAACTTCTTTACTTGACGGTGATTCGTCCGACATTGATCTTATTGACAATATGTACGATTTCAACGAAATTCAATAAACCACTTGTGAACTATTTAATGCGACGATGGAGAGTCCCCATAATACTCTTTTACTTTTATTTATTGTTTAAATTACGGGAGCATTTGTCTACCAATAAATCGGTTGATTTGTAGACATTCCCCCGAGGGGTTCGGAAGGTTTGTGGGATATTTTAGTCTTTGCCGTCTTATAAGATCTTTCACGGCATTGCCAACGGTTACAGATTTTTGAGTACTTTGTAGGAATTGTACTGTATCTACTTCTTTTCTAGCGTTAAGTTTGACTACGATATTAGATACGGTGGGGCTTTCTCAATAACCTAATACAAGTTTGGTTTGAACTCTTAGAACCCCCACCAACAATTAAACGATTTTAAGCGCTTACGCTCCAATTCCTATATCACATCTATGTATTTTTATTACGGATTGGGATTTTGTTCAAAAAATCAAACTTCTTGGAATCTGCGTTCATTCGCAATGTGTCATAAAGAAAAACCCAATATGTTTTTCCAGTAGGTAACCATATCGAAATATTTTTCAGTTGTACTGTATACAAATCGCAAAAGTAAAAATAATTCCGTCTGTCCTATAATTAAAACCTCATCGAGAGTAATTCCAGAAGAATTTTCTCCAGTTCGAAATAAAATGTATGACTCAATTAATATATTTTTAGAAGTAACAATTTCTCAAAAGAAAACTCCCATTCAGAAAAAAAATTCAGTAAGAAAGTTTAATATGATATAAAAAAAATGAATCGGACGTATGGAAAGAAAAATGAATCGGACGTATGGAAAGAAGGTTTCATTTTTGATGTCATTAAAAAAAAATGTAATTTGCACCTGGCCCTTTCATTCAATTTTCATTTCGTTTCACTTCTGCGTTTTAGTTTCGAAAGAAAAAACCCCGAACACTGATTACCTGAAAATACCATTGAATTTCGATTTTATGGTCTTCAAGAAAGTCAGAAATAAAAATGCGAATTTTGTTTGGGATCGTTTGAGAACTTTTATGAGGCAGGTGAAATTGGAAGACGCGACAGCAGCTCACGATATATCGAAAGTGCTAAATATAAAACGATTTTAAGTATTTTTCTCTTTCTTTTGAATTATAGACGCACAGCGTGCCCTCAATTCGCGGTAACCATTCTGTAAACATTATTTTGTTATTGCTCTAATTACTTTTTGCGGTATGTGCTCAATAGTACAAGCAAAATACACATATAGCACCATAGTTTTTACTTCTTCTTCTTCATTTTAATCACTTACCACCCATTTCTTCGCATTTTACGTTTTAATATTTTGTCTTGGGCTGATAAATTCTAAATGTAGTTTTTATTAACACACGTTCAAAATAAATTCACACTCTTCAAAATTCATATTGCACATTGTTAGTTCGACTTCAATGAATCTGAGACATGTCTAATAAAATGCTGTAGTGTATTGGTAGTTGGGAAATTTAAGAACCTCCGGAAAATTTATTGATCTACACTTAATAGAACTTTGACTCAAATTTTGGGTAATAAAAATTGCTACTAAATTCGTATGTTAATTGACGTAATAAACCTGAATTGTATTTCATTCATCTGAAAACTGTACACACATCGGACTGAAAAATTAATATGTGTATAGACTGGTAATGTGATGACAATGAGGTTTGAGTTTGAGCAAAGCCTATTGCTAAATTGTCTTTTATTTCGAGGTTCAAAAATGTGTGATTGAAGGTTATCACCACTGATCTTCATTACCATTTCTGTTTTTTCGACAATACCGTTTCGGACAACGACCTTACGGTGGGTGATATGATTGAATCGAAACATTCCATCGCACCAAATTCTCTTTTTATTATTTCTCTAGTCTATTTATTTTCTCTTTTTATTATTCAAGTTTACCCTTTATTTATTTAAAATTTAAATTTTAAAATATTATCTTAATTTTATTTAAATAGATTTCAAGTTCTTAGTTTTTTTTTTTATTTTGCTTTAATTTTTTTAAATTCTTTATTTTTATTATTTTTTTAAATTCTTTATTTTTATTATTTTTTTAAATTCTTTTTTTTTTTTTTTTTTAATTCTTTATTTTTATTATTTTTTTAAATTCTTTATTTTTATTATTTTTTTAAATTCTTTATTTTTATTATTTTTTTAAATTCTTTATTTTTATTATTTTTTTAAATTCTTTATTTTTATTTTTTTTTAAATTCTTTGTTTTTATTATTTTTTTAAATTCTTTATTTTTATTATTTTTTTAAATTCTTTATTTTTATTATTTTTTTAAATAATTTATTTTTATTATTTTTTTTTATTTTATAGTTTCAATTTCTTTATTTCTAACCGTATGTTGTTTTTTATGTTTATATTTTTTTTATTTCAATTTCTAGTCTTTTTACGTTTTCTTCAATTTCTTTTTGGAATTTTTTAGTTTTTTTTTTTCAAAATTTCTCTTTTTTTTTTATTACAATCTTTTTCTTGATAGTTTTTAATCTTTATTTTTCTTCAATTTTTATCTTAATTTTTTTTGTAATTTCTTTTTTTCAATTTCTTTTAATTTCTTGTTTTTTTTAAATTTCCTTTTTTTTTTAATTTATTTTTTTGTTTTTTACATTTCTTTATTTCAGACTTTTTTTATTTTTAAAATTTGTTTTTTCAATTTCTTTATTTTTGTCTCTTCTTTGTACCTCGCAAAATTTTCTTCTTTCTAAAGTTTCTTTCTTTTTCAAAGATTTCTTTTGATTTCTTAAATATTTTTATTGAATTTATTTTATTGATCTTCTGAGAAATATCTGAAATTTTCTTTTTTTACTTCTATTATTTTTTCTTTTATTGTCTGTTTGTGCAGTTTTCTGATCTTGTCGTTTTTAGTGGTATTGCCTGATGTGTTTATCAGAAACACCCCTTTTGAACAAATTTTTAATACAATTTGGTTTCAATGATCAGAATGATTCTGTATATCTTAAACCCTAATTAATCTGAATCTGAAACGACGTATGTACTGAATCTCACAGCATTTTCGCTCAATAGCGCAATAAAATCAAATTAAAAGCGATTCTCGATAAATGTCATCTAATTTAATCCTACTACTCGTATAATTCATTGAATTCAAAACGGTATTTATTCTCCAAGTGTAATTTCTGTCACATAAATAAAGTAGGTGGCCAGCGGCCGTGTTGACCACACAGGATGTTTATATTTTTATTATATTTATTTCTCACAAGTAAATTGTTTCTATACTTTGCAAAATGCACATATCATTTCCGTTTTCAGGATCGAATTGTTTATGGGTCAGCGGAATTTCCATGCAATTTCCTTCCTACCTACGGGCGTCACTCACTACGCTCTCGAATTTTATCTTATATCTGAATTTATTCGCAAAACAAAACGACGAGAAAAGAAATCGAGAAGAAAATCTTTTCCTTCATTTATTTTTGGCCGACACGTTTTAAGCGATACTCTGACGAAACACAAAGGCGTAGGTAGAAAAAAACGCTCAATGACTTTTCGTTAAAAGTATAAATAAAATAATTTGCGACAAGTAAAGAAACTTCTCGATCGGTTTTAAGCTTTCCGTAGTTCACTTCAATACTACCTACTAAAAAAACACGGCTACAATGTCAATATTTTGTTCCTATTCGAAATTATTTGAATTGTAATTATACGATTTGCGCCACCTGAAATCCTATTTTTGGCCATGATCCTCGCTTACAAGTATACGATCATGAAAACCAAGATTTTTTAGTCGAATTCATTAATGAAAAGTGACAGGCTAGCTATGCAATTGCATATACTGATCGCTATTGTTACTATTGAAAATTATCAAGTCGATCGCAAAACGATCTTTTAAAATAATCGACTCAGAATCAAGGCGTTGTTTCTGCTACTGTCTGTTCGAGGATCAGGTTTTTCTGGTGCATAGAACTTTGGTCGTCTCGATTCAACACATCTTATTCAACTTGGAATACTTGAGAATCCTAACATACCTTGGCAAGAAAAAGCGAATGAGCTGAGATCAATTCGTCGATCGTGTTACTTAACCTAAGTATAAGTTAAGGAGACTTATCAGAACTATTTTTTAGTATAGTTTGTTTTGCATTCTTGCGCGATCTGCCATCGTCACTAATATGACCGTCATTGTTCGAAATGCTTTTGTAGCTTCCGTTTTCTTTTCGGGATCTGTTTTGATGAATTTGATCAATTATTATTGTTACCGTATCGACTTGGCGCAGTTGAGAAATAGAGGTCAAGTTTAGCCGGTTTCGAATTGTGAAGATCGCAAATTGCGGGGGCATATTTCGCGTTTTAATATATATTAAGCGGACTGTATGCCCAGATCCGATGTGAACTGAAAATAATTAGGTAGGTACACAGACCTGTTACAAAACTTCTCGTGTGTGCCCATTTTCCACAGCTAAATACCATACGATCGGGGCGCACTATATTCTCCACCGATTGCAATCACAACTACAGAACTGATCGCGCACGATGCCCCAAAGCGCAGGAGAGCAAAGTTTCCTATTTAAGAGAGAGCTGTGCGATCTTTTATTGTGCTACCCGCTATTTATAACTTTAACCCAAAGTCAAAATGACTTAAGAAAAACAAGGAAATTTTTTTTAGGTAAATGTACACGTTCGTTCGATCGGTTGTCCAACATGCCAAGGCGTTGGAAACATTTCAAATCTCACGATTTTCTTCGAAGCATCAGCATATGAACTCAACATATACATCTCTCTGTGTGGGATCAAAATTTCCTATCCCATATGATTTTTTTCACACTACTCGGTAAACACAAATTCATCATCAATTTGTTGTATATTATAAAATTTTTAGTGAAAATGTTCCCAAGTCCTCTCAGCAAAGAGATTCCGGCAACTACTTGAAATTTTCGAAACTTTTCTTGAAAGAGATCTTGCTTCCCTTCTGAAATATCTTCGTATTTTGTTGTATTCCTTAGACCGCGTTGTCGTCAAAATTCAGCCCACCGTACTCCGTAGCAATGTGTGCGGGGTTTTTTCCAACCGAAAAAAAATCTTTTTTTTTTGAATTGTGCGCGCGCGCTCTCCATATCGGTCGGCGCGTATTTTATTAGCAAAACGCGATCACCTCCGGAATTGTAAAAAAAGAACCGGAAAAAATATCTATAAAAAATGAAGTGTAAAATGTTTATATCTGTTTAAAAAAAATCGATTCAATTTATAAAGATCGCCGTATGAATGAATTTCGTTTTTATATATTACAACGCAGAAAAAAAATACAATTTGCAAAGAAAATGATCAAACCAGTCAAAAGTTACGTGAAGATCAGAAATTTTTGAAAATTTATTAAATCTCTCTAATTTATTTGATTTATAACACAACAAATTCCGGTGATATTTCGCACAAAAATCAACGCGTGTTTTAATAGTTTTCTAACTGCAGAATTATGTTTTCATAATTGTTCAAAAATAAAAAAAAATTAGTAAAATAAAAAAGTGAAGTTGCGTGCTAATGATCGTGGCGAAAAATATAAAAAGATCAATTATTTGACAAAATCAACTTCAAGAAAAGTTTTTGGTTTCCTTTTTTTTTTGAAAAATCTATTTTCGTTTAGCATTCGAGATCTGAGCGCACAAGCCAAATGATCGGCGGCGCATATTTATAATAATATTACTATATAACAATCGGGACTGTGCCAAGGAATCAATTAAAATAAAATACACACAATCCCCGACATTATAAAATAAAACCGGTCTCGAAATATTGTCCGTGCGCAAATTAAGTTTTAAAGTCTCTGCACACATTTTCGAAAGAGGAAACTAACCTCTTCTTTTAGGCTACTTATAAACCCAATGTAATGACATCGTTTTCTTTGACTTACAAGAATGATCGAAATACTATACTGTTTCTCGTCTCTTTATAATATTTGAAATTTTAATCGAAATTGCATCGAGGGCTTAGAGATTTGTCTTTAAAAAAAAAAAGAAATGAAAGAAATTTTTAATTCCCCGCCATTAACGTCCAATGTTTTACGTGCAAATTCATTAAAGAAATTTGTTGCCGTGTTTCTTCTTATTATTTGTTTTAAAACGGGAAACATGCTAAATTTATCGGTAGTGATTTATTTTTGCGAAAATCTTTAAATCTTAAGATGTATGTTGGTACTTAGTGCGAACAAATGCGGAAATACAAAATGATACATTCGATATTATTACCGAAAATTGTTGTTAATTGCCGTTCATTTTTACAATTAATAAAACCGAATAGTGAACTTTTCAGTTTGAAAGTACTGATCTACATTATTTCGGAATTTTGTATCAAAGTTTTCAGTTTCGTATTATAAAATTACACTTTCTTTCGGAAATCTATATCAGACAATTCGTCAGAGGTTTATAATTAGCTTTAAAAGGAAGCCGAGTTCATGCTCTTTTTTCTATCGAGTTTTTAATGATTTTGTTGTCAAGTTGTCTTGACTAGAAACTTCTTTAATGAGCAATATCATTATGCCGGCAAGAAAAGACAATATAGCACCCCGAACTATGTCTTAATGTAGTTGGAAATTTGATTGATTTGTCTTTACATAAAAGCAAGATGCCGTGATTGAGTGAAGAAGGCATCCATGAGGGCAACTGTTTCTCTGATTTCATCTAGAATAATTTAAGATGAAATGTATTGTTTGTATTGGAAATCACCTGGTCAACATCTTTACTGCATAAAAACAAGTGCCCCTGAGAAATGTGCTCTCTGTTGAATTGTTGGTTTCTGCTTAATACGATCCTTGTATACTCAATATCCATTATGTTTCTGAAATTTAGCGCTATCTATCAACCACCTAGTGTCAGGAGCAGGAAAATCATGGGGAGAATAAGTTCCTACTACTGTTCATAGAGGTGATGAGTTTCATTCTGGTTCACAAACTGAGGACTTAGTTTCGGGTTTATCATCGACGATATCTTCTAGGTCATACATATGAGTGTATTTAACTGCTGCATAGTTGGTTGTTAACAAGCTTCCTAATTTTGCATTCTACGTGCTCCTCCAATAAGCACCTGATCACAGTTGATATTATACGTTATTAGGCTTGCGCATTTTTGTTCACCATAGTGAGCGATCATTTCCGATTTCCGATCCCTCGCGAACAAGTTCGTTCTTTTAGTTCATAGTTCAGTACTTCAGGGGAGTTCAGTGATGAGTAGTCGTAGTTCGAAGACAGTAGATCTAGTAGAAGATGATGAGCAAAAAAAAAGGTCAGTAGATCTAGTAGAAGATGACGAGCAAAAAAAAAAGTCAGTAGATCTAGTAGAAGATGATGAGCAAAAAAAAAGACACTAGATTTAGTATAGTATATTGTCTCAGAGTTCCGAACAGCAATGAAAAACGAACTAGGAGCGGGACTGACTGCGAACTAGTTCGTTCATTTCAGTTATGGGAACGCTGTTCTGAACTAGTTCCTTCTCGAACTACACAAGCCTATACGTTGTACCTTTCTTCTCTCTCTTTCTCTTTTTTTCTTACTATCTTTCTCTCTTTTTTTTTCTTACTATCTTTCTCTGTTAAAAAAAACATAATCACTGAACAAACCTTTTTGAATTTCCTACACAAGGGAAAAATGTTAAGAAATTGCGAATACTTTTGTTATTTTTTAATACAGTACTGATACAGTGATAATAAAGTACTAATTTAAATAAACTAATTTAAATAATTCAGAAAAAGAAATAAAAATGTCAGGGATTCCAAAGTTCTACTCAATTTCCTTGGAAATATCTTGCTTTATTTTTTTTTCACTTCAAAACTATATTCCAATAATCATCCAGATCTGTTTACAGTTCTGCTTGGGTACTGAAAAACAGAATTGGTTCAAAAGTAGCTAGTAAATGCCAGTGCAATTACGATACAGTAAACATAAAACAAATTGCCCTATAGAAAAAGTTAAACAAAAGATGTGTTTTGAAATTCAGTTTCTTTTTGACTTCATTTCGTCCTACAAATTTATAGTGACTCGCTGCTGACTCTGAATTCAGTTTAGCGGTGTTCATTTTGGGGTTTCCGAAGCTTCATTCATGTACAATTAAAATTGTCTATACTGCAAGGTGGCGAGTCTCTGGCCATACTTTATCCACGGAATTGACATCATTTTGTACGGATAAAATGATAGTTTTTTTCTTAAACCAAAAATGGCTGAGAGGCTATCCGCAGTTGTCTATTAATCAACGGCAGCAAAACATAATCCATTAGCATTTCGCTGTACAGCACTCGGCATTGGCTCTGCGGTCATGCCAATAAACCTGTCCATTTTTAGTATATCCTTTATACATGATGTTTTCAGTTTTCAATATCTGCAGTCCAAATCGATCACCCTTAATTGATCGCAGAGATTTGTCCTTTCGTCCAATCGTTTGTTTTTCCCAGTGATGCTTCTTTTTGTTAGATGATCGCCTCTCCTCTAGCGCCCTGGAGGAGCTTATTATTTAGTTGAATGAATTTTAACGATTTGCAATTCGTTTAACATATCAAAACATCGTTGCCCATTAATAACCTGTCGCACATCCACTCCCACATTGTTCCCAAGGCCTTGATTGTGTTTATTACGTTTTCCTGTGAATCTGCATCGTTCAGTCTTCCCGTCGGCAATCTTGGGAATGTCTACAAGTTAAGACCAACTTCTTGGCCATTCCCCGCGTCTAGACTCTGACCTGACCACTGATACATTTCCAATTCTACTATAATTTCTTGCTATTTTTAACACAATTCAAATCGTAGCATCACAATGTTTATGTTTTTCGGCAATTCGAAAAATTTCTGTTATTATCGCAACAACTATAAAACAATTCGTGTCAATATCAGAGATAGAAGTATTTCGGTCATTTTAATGTAGGCGTCGAAACGACTCCCAGCGAAAATTCATAGGAACTAATTTCAGAAAATTCTTCAAACTCTCACCCCCAACAGGTTACACGCAGATCCACTCTCTACCTGTGGCTGTTTTGTTCCAAGATTACGAAACGAAATCATAAAATAAAATTAGAAAATAATTGAGAAAAGGACAAAATGATCGGTCGATCTCATCAGAGATATTTTTGAATTAATTATAATTTTGGAATAATAAAATATAAATAAATAATAAGAAAAAAAAAAAAATAAACGGGGTAATATTCGGCTGGGGTTTGTTCCCATTTGGCAATGGCTTCGGATGCCGCTTCGCACAATCCGAATTCGATTGTCGATCCGTCGGCGACGAATTCAGCGTCAGCGACCACGAACGCACCAGCCGCAACACCGCGACGACATCGCTACACGCGTAGCGCTACGTCTAGTGTAACACAGTTGCTGTCCGAAAGTTGCAATAGCCTGTTGCAAAGATTCCGTCGAAATCCTAGCGAGCGGCCCGATAAAAAATCGATCAATCGGTATTTTTTTTCTCTATATATTTCTGTATAAAACGCAATTAAAGCATAAACGATCACTGATCGTGTCGACGCAAAAAAAAAGCCGAGTTAAATTAATAATAGTGTGCCATGTAGCGATTTATTGTGACTGAGTTAAATGAGGTTGGCATTGTGATAGTGAAGCTTTGTTGTTTAGGGTTCAAGGACATTTAAAAACAAAAAAAAATCTATATAAATAAAGTGATCGTAGCGATTTTATCAAGGGCGCATATGTGCCTATAGCCGTGACCAGAACCAATCTTCTACTGTAGTAGTGGGACTATAATGGGGTGATGATTTCAAGTCAAATACGGAAACGTTTTTTTTTCTTTTTGTTTAAATGAATTATCGTTTTTATTCTTATTTTTCTCATTTTGTTTAAAAATAGATCTCTTTTCAAGAAGTCTAGTAAAATCGGGACGACGACAACGTCGACCAACAACCTACAAAATGATTTTCTATTGAAAATTATTTTTGTCAACAGGTTGAGGTGTATTTCAATTTTTAGATTTCGTATTTGTTTTTTTTTTAATTTATTTACATGCCTAAGAGGACGACTTTGAAAACTTTATATGTGCCATGGTTCGTAAAATGGGTACTGTGATCATTTTATGCATTACAGAAAGGTGCAGTTCTTATTTTTGTTTTCATTCACTGTATAAAGATAAATGTTTCAAGGAAATTTTGGGTCTATTCATTGAGGTGATACGTGTAAAGTTTCTTTTCTTGTACTTTACTCGAACCGAAAATAACCACAAAAGCTGATTAATTTTAGATGAACAGAAAGAAAAAAAACGCCGAGTTCATTGTAATGTAATTCAGGAAGAAGAAACTCTTTCTATAGTGTGTCTAATTTCGTTATAGACGTTTTTTTGAAGACACCTTTTTGATATTTTGACAGACATCGATCAAATACGCTTCAGAGATGGAACACCAATATTTCTTGTCCTTGGGTTTTATGTGCTGATGATTTAATTTTACTTCCGACTCCGGTGTTCCGAAGGGTTCCATCTTAGTCGTGTTACTTTTCTCTGTTTGAATGCCATTTCGAAAAAAAAATTCCAAGCTGTTCCATTTCATCACAGGCTGCTTTATTATAACCCTTAAGCGTGTAGCGCATAGACCGAGGTCTCGGTTCTGTTTGGAAACTTCAACTGGGGAACACGTTACTCGACTATCATCAAAAACCTTCTAAGCCATTGAGTACAACAAAGGTGAAAACTTTTATTGAAAAGACCAGTTGAAAATTTGGGACTTAGTCCGATTATAAGTTGTTTTGTCCTCACAGTGGATGATATTTGCCAAAATTTTTTTGGTGGTTATTAATGAAAAAATAAATACATTCTATTCAACTTACGTACCTGCCATTTTTGACCGAATTCCTACTGTTAATCATTTATTCTTAGTGTAGTGTCATCAAAATTGAATTTTCTTACAATTTTGGATTACATTTGAATTTGTCATTCCCCTGGCCTTTTCAGTACAGTGTAGATAGAATATGATTGCTACTCGTCCGTCTCTTTTTCCAAAACGCACAATAACGCTTGAACGCATTGATCTAGTCAGTTGAATAAACTTCTAAAACAGAACGCTGTAATGATCCCCTGTGATAACGTTCTTTTTTATAAATAGATTTTAATACACCGTGATATGATGTTATAAATCACAAATAAATTTGTTATAATAAAGTCACTATTTGACTTAAATGCAACGATGTACGCTGTTATTGTGCATCATACGATTCTATAGGTCGAATAGTTCATGACAATTGTGAAAACAATTTATGAATTTTCATTTCCTAATCTTGTTTATAATTTGATTGGTGTTTTGTTTAATTGACCTTTTCGGAATTCTGATAACAATTTTGTTTTGAGTTTCGTATATTCCATTTCAATTTATATTTACTTTAAAGAAGAAGAGAAAAAATGTCGATTTTTAGCTCCATTTTGAATAAATTTGATTGAGTGTTCTAAAAAAATGTTCATGTTTATGGTTGCGCTAATAACTTAGTTCACATACGTTGTTCGTGCTGACTCCTTTATTTTAGATTGTCGGATATATCCAAATGGCGATTGATAGATACCCCAGATGAAGCTAGTGCATTTTAAAAGTCGAAATTGAAGATGTAGTTGCTCCTGGAAAGCATTGGAAAATATGTAGGAATGTGCAGACGTTTGCATACGGACGTTGTTGACATATTTTTTTCCGAAAAATTCCTTTATCCAATTTCGACACCGCGTAACTCCCTACTAGACCACATTCCTGCTTTGGAAGCCTATGGCAATAAACTTACGCTGTTAGTGCTGAAAAGATTAATGAAAGTGTAAGTGTTTCTTGAAGTTCCTATTGGGATGTATTATCCAACTGCTTTCGAGAGTTATTTCTGTGGATATAACACATCCAATAGAAGGATATTCGTGGCCAAATAAAAACTTGTTCAAATTTCACAATTTCAAAGATCGTCCATTACAAATATTAATTGCATTGCTGTTGATCACTTTAGAGCAAATATTTTGATCCTCTGCAATCAAAAGAAGTTAGGCTGATTTGAATCAAAGCTCCTGTCTGCAGGCATGCGGCTGTTTTGAATCAAATTTTTTATAAATTTCAATAATTACCTACTTCAAAAAAAAACTAAAGAGTTCTCATTTCCTTAATCAAAATCTTCATCAAACAACGTAAAGTTTTTAAATTTTTGTGGTTCACTTCTATAAGCAAAAATCTGTTTTTTCCGAATGGTCAAAAATGAGATATGCACGTATAAAATGAATGTATAAAATACACAAAGGTCAATACGATGTCCAAAAACATTGAACGAAAAATGTTTAATTTTAGAACATTTTCCACGTAATCGTGTGAAAATGTTCAACACAGCACTTCTACAAAGCCCACACTTTACGAAAAGTGTACGTGTGCGCGCATTCGCATTATATCAAAATCATTAAAACAAAATTTCTGCTTCCCATAAAACTTTTCTTTCGTCTTAAATTAACACATTTAAAATGATTATAAAAAAAGTCGGCCAGCCTCTCTACATTTATACAAAATAAAAATATATTTTTATTTTTTTTTGGAAAATTCGCTGAAGGTATTTTCCGAGATTTTACGTAGAAAAAATTGAATCAGTATCGTTCATGCTTTAAATCGTTTAACTTAAAAAAATAATCGGTGTTCAATCGATCCTTGCTATTGTTATAAATTTTTGGGGCCTTTTAAATTTTGTGCAATTTTTGTAGTTTTGCGCTTAGTCCATCGAAATCGGCGCCGGATATTAGCGAAAAAGACGAAGACGAATCGATGAGTCGACGAATTGGCACTGATTCGTCGTCCGGCTATGGAAGTTATACGAATACAAAATCCGCGGCTGCGACATCTGGAACATCGGCTTTTGATCGATTACGTAATAATTTAAGCCCAGTTAGTTCATACTATAAACCTTTGATGCGTACGTTTGGCAAACGTGACGACGAACCAAAAGTTAGTACAGTTTTCTATCGGAATTTTTGAAATAAGCTCTGTGCATAGTGCGGCGAAAAATCGCCTAAATATTGTTGGAAATATTTTGATACGTTGTGAAGAAATTTTCTAATACACTTGTCCGGGGCGATTGCAGATTTCATTGATTTATCTGACAACTTTTCGAATATTTTATGATTGAAATATAAAATTAATTGAAAACGTGCGGTAATCTCTTGAAATTTGGATATATTTTACGATGCACTGAATAATTAATTCCAGGTGCCTTTTATAATTGTGTGGTTCTTTTCAAGGTCAATTTGGATTTTGTTTGTCTGTAATTGGAACTTAATAACCGCTTCAGTGAATATATCAATATTAATATTGGAATTTATATCAGATGTTTCATTCAAATTCTTTTGTCAAAATTCCTCAAAAAAACCATAAATTGATTTTGACAATTTTATTTGCAAAATTCGTGTCAAAAAACGAAAAAAAAAAAACTATAAAAAAACGTGGATCAAATATTTGATGAGAGAAACACTGTTTTCATGTTCGAAGCCAAGAAACAAAATTTGTGAATTTTGTTAAACTTTTGGATAGATAAACTTTAAAATGGCTTTGTAGTGGCGCAAACAAATTATATCTTTCTTCGCTTCAAGAGTGAGAAGTTTTTCTATTTTAAACCGGGCCAAACATAGACATCTGTTTCATATCATGACCAGAAATTTCGATTCCTACGATAAACGACAATATGAACCTATACAATGTATTCAGATTATGGTGCGACTGATATTGTACAAAGCCCACATTAATTTTTGTTTATCATTTTTGTTATCATTCCAAACGCTATCCACGTGGGCAAAACGGGCTAAAATATATTCAAAATAGTCCTTTTTAAAAATCACATTTTGATTGCGGCAGTTGACTGCATTGCGCAGTTAACTGAACTGAATCGTGATGCCTTTGCTCTTGTAGCAAAATATTCGAGCTCTAAAGTTTATTACGAAATACCACCATTTTTTCAACTGAAGGCTAGACTATAAACTTTTTTTTGGAATTGAGTGCAGATCACTATTTATAAAAAATATCATATCCAATAACAACTCTGTTGATCCTCGCTCAATATTGTCAAAAACTTATTGCAGTATTCAATACAGCATATTAGTTTTGGATGTGCTTACATTTGATATACTCAAATTTGTTATTTCAGATGTTTTGAACATTTTTTTAAAGCAAAGGAAAAATATCCATGTCTAATTCAGGACAGTTTAAAGTCTGCCTTCTTATGAAAAATAGGAGTTTCGAGGACAAACAATATCAAAATATTTACACATCAATATTTACGCGAGCCATTTCAACGATCAATTCAATTGTGTGCCATTTTTGCCCTTATACGACTAAAAACGATCTTTTTACAAATTTTTATTTTTCTTCTCAAAAAAACTTCGACTTCATGCTACAGCGAAAAGACGATGATAAAGACAAAACACCAGTACCTGCCGATAAACCGATGTCGACAATATCTCGTCTCGAATCAAAGTATTCCGATGTACTCGATCGATTTGCAAAAAGACGTGGCAAACGGCAAGAACCCGATCGCGATAAAACCCTAGAACCCGAACGAAATGGTGCTACTGGCGGACTGAATCCGCTAATGCGATCGAAAACCGGGAACTATCTTGCATCGAAAACATCAACATATAAGCCATCGACTATCGGTAGCACCAGTGATAAAAAAGAACGTACACCGTACAGACTGACTAAGAATAAATATTTAGATGACACCGGATATGGTAAAATCCGATCAGAATTAGGTCTACTAAATAACAACACCAGCAACGATTACTCGGGAAGTAGATATAAGTCGCGTTTGAACAACTACGATCAGCCGAGTCGTTACAAAGACTCAATTTACGATGCACCGAGTACATCGAACGGTGCGCACAGAACAGCGTACAACAGTAACGACTATTCGTACTTGCCCCGCAGTGCTCTGGATGGATATTACGATGGCGCTCGCGTCGGCAAGGAGAATATCTACAAATCGAAATACGATCCCGATTCCCTGTATGCTGAAATAAATAACAATAACGAGAGCGGTACTACTCCATCGTCGTACAATCGTTCGGGTGGTCCGGGCAATATGACAGCGGCCGGAAATAAGCCACGAAGACAATTCAAAACGTATCGTCGCAACAACAACGATAACGATCCTCTCGATCGAAATTCGAACGATCGACGACACACGACACACTACAATCTTCTCGATTACGATCACGATCGTCTATCGGGTCGCTATCATCCCAACAATTCGAACAATTTGCTTCGATCGAGAAAAAGTTCCGGCGTTCAACGATCGCAAACACAGAAATTTTTCGATTCGGAATATCAATTTCTGGACGATGATCTATCGTCGGCCGATGTTGCGGCAATTATTGCAGCGCTCGAAGAAGACAATAACGATGTAGCGGCCAAAGCGTTTACGGAGCGTGTTGCAAAGCGTAAAGAAATTCAAAATTTGATTATGAAATATGCTCAAGCCGATGATAATCAACGCGATCAGCCCGATTCGATGACAACGGCAACCGGTACAGGGGCTACTGCCGGCTTAATCGATCATCACGACTACCTAAATAATAATCATAGTACGACGTTCCGAGGACGAATCGATCCAATTGCATCGATTGGAGGAGCTCGATTAGCCTACAATCCCAGTAGGACTCTTTTACCCTTAGCCAAGACATCGTCGACATCGTCAATCTTATCTAGGTCTCGCATTCCAAAAACATTATCGACATTTGTAAGAATCGCAAATTTTAGCAAAATTTTCTTTGTAATTTGTTTTAATTTTAGTTTTATGTGATTCTGTAGTCGGTTTTTGTATTTCCAATTTCGAGATTTTGCGCCTAACTCACGTGCATATTGGATTTGAAAAACGACTACAGAATTTTACAGTGTTTTTTGTTATATTTAATTTCTGTTGTAATCATTTGCCTTTTATGTTTATTTTTCTTTTTAAAACCCTTTGAATTTGAGTTTTGATCTAAGTACGATTTGAAAGAAATCAATGTCAAAAACAAATAAAAAATCTATTGTCCACTGCAAACCTCAAAAAAGCAAGTTTAATATCAAGCTTTAGGTTCAATACAAATTCGTATTATCTGTCGGAACACGGTACTTTTAAAATCCTATTGCATTGCTTCGCATATTTTCCTTTCTTCCGTTTTTTGTTGAAAACACTCTCGTTGTATTTGAGCTAAATTCTGTTTCTACAACAATTCGGCGAAGCTTGCTTTTCTTTCTAACTATTTTGGAAATCAATATTAAACGAAAGATTCTTTAGATATTAGATAATTCTCAAGTTCAAACGGGGACATTATTTTTAATTGTCAACATTTTGGTATTCAACTAATCCAATCCTATTTGCCGTTTCAATTTATTAATCGAATATTAATCCGTGAATTGATTTTATTTTTTAAAGGACTACTACCTAATTGCCTGCCTGCTCTTTTCAGTGATGTGTTTTGATATTTTGGAATTTGAAATAAATAAATATTATAACATAAAATGAAAATAATTAGGTAACACATATTTTTTGTATTTATATTAAAAAAAAACAACAATTATACATAAATAAAACTGTTAAAAATAATAATAAGAAAATATAAATAGTAACAAACAAACAAAATAAATAAATTCTGCTCATATAGTTGATTATTAGGAAGGTTATAAATGCACTAAATGCGATTATTACGATCTTCAGTAACTCTAACTGAAATTTTAACCCGAAGTTTTGTATAAAAATCTGTCAGTTAAAGTTCCAGTTAGAACGTAACTGAACATCGTAGTTTCCCTTAAGCTATATGTATATACTCAAAATTGAAATGTACTGATCAAAAGTTTTTATGATTCACACGATCGATTTCATTGATAAATTTATTTGAAATACTTTCGGGGATTCTCTTTAGTTTTTAGTTAATTGATTAGTTATTAATTAGTCTTTAATTTACTGAATTTACCAATTCGAAGAATGCCTCTATAGCGCCGTAAGCGAATGAATCCCACTCCAGAATTCTTTCAAACTTGCTCACTGCTTCCAGCTTTTATAGGTCGATAGTTCAAATCCGGCCCGACACTACAAAAAATGTTCAATTCTCCTCAAGAGTTTATTGATTTTGCTACGAGAATTTAATTATCGCAAAGTCGACTCGTGCTAAGTGGCATTTTTATACAATCATTCCAAAAATGTAGTGTTCGTAGATAGAAAGAAAGAGAAGGGCACAATATGAATTAGCTGAATTCGTTATAAAATCATGGGGTTTCTTAAAAATCCATAGATATGAAATATGCAGTTCCTGTTTTTACCTCAAATGTATTTGAACTAATTTCAAACGCATATTTTATGACATCAATTTTTTTTGTTTCATTCGAATCACTAACCTAGCGCTAATCTTTTAGTGTACGTATTATTTGTGTATCGTATAATTCTGCAAAGCAATCCTCCTGTTTATCGAGTTACTGTCACATTTCTATCCTCAATGATATGGGTCAATTTTTTTTTGTATTTGGTATGTCGTTCACCGATGATCGGCGATCGACCCAATTTTTAAAATGTATACATTTTTCACGATCACTTCGTCGTTTTTATGTCTCCGTTTGTGAGCTTATCTTCTTCGAAAATGTTGTTTTGAACCAGATCTTTTTAGTGTTAAATTTTTTTTACCTTTGGCACAAACAGATGCTCTAATCGGTTCGATTAGTCAGCAGACTATCGGGAAATGTTCTATTTTATCTGGACTAAATGTGTCTAGTATTATGCTGTCTAGGACGGCTGTAGAGCTTCAATAGTAGTGGAGAAGAACTTTTTGATGATTGCTATTACCTTGAAGACGTCAATTTATTAGATTGTAGCTATTTTTAGACATTTGGAAATATTTGGAGGTGATGCTGTCGAAAAATTGTATCTTGAAGTTGAAGATATGGCATAGGCTGTGAAAAGAGTGGTCTGCACTCTGAACGACTTTATCCTAACCTCCTAGTAAATACATAGAGCTAAAGCTGTACAGTGTAGTGCATAAGTGGTCTGCTCTCTTTCGTTGTAGTATCACTCTATTGTTTTTTATTGTTATCAAAATTTTTGTGAAGTTTGTTATATTTTCACATTTTATGTGTTGAAGCCTGTATTACACTGTATTTGTCTATGTCAAATATTTGACTATTCTCGTTAGTAAATGCAGTCAGATAGTGCGATCGTCAAATTTTTGTTTGCAACATTATTTTATTTGCTCTAGAAAAGGTCCATTTTTACGGGAAAAATTTGACTGAACTTTTCGTCAAATTTTGTTAGTCAAATATTTGACAGCAATGCATAAAGTGTAATACAAGGTTTAAACTCGTACAAGAATCATTTGCGATAATAGGTGTGTTCTTTTGCACCCTTATCCAATGCAGAGAAGATTAGCGACATGGTGAAAGAACGATAGAGCTATTCATGCGAGCAGACTGACTGATGTAAATTCATAGTTCGATACATAGAAAGCGCTGCTAGACATTTTTTTTTCTGAGTGTTGATATTAGTATCTTGCACCTTTATAGCCTCAACGCCATCTAGATGTGAATAGTAAAACCTACTATACTTTGTTGTTTTTTAAAACTAGGTTGGAAGTATTTCTAATAAATTTATCGCAAAATAGAACTAAATTCAGTAATTTTAAGAAACTAAAACTTAAACAAAAAATTTTATTCTTATTATATAAAATTCAATTCACATAATTTTTTAGTAGTTAGAAAATAATCCTCCTTTCCCGTAAAATAATACATAAAAAAACTAGTAGATGGAATGCGATGTCTGGTAAGCCCATCAAATTCCATTTAGTTAAAGTATTATCCAAACATTTTTGTAAACACTATCCTATCTTCTGATCTCGTTACGTTTTCTTAATCGTTAATATCTTTATTGCGCTTAACAAAATAAAAAATATTTTACAATACGGTTTAATAAAAAAAACTATCGCCGCCCCAGTTCGTATTATTCAAAAATAAAAAATCATATCGCACTTTTTTTTACTATCCTATCAACAATCAATTATTCTGAGTTAGTTAAAATTTTAGTTTTGATTTAAAGAAAAACTGCTTAAAATCTCGGGTCAAAAACGACGAATATATTATTGAAAAATAATAAAAAAAAAAAAATATCGTGCACGCATTTTTGTTTGTTGCTATTTAATTTATTATTTTTGTTTTAATATATTCTAAAATTAACAATTTTTCTTTAACAATCACAATATTGATTTTGAGAGAGATCGGAAAAAATACATAAAATGCTGCTCGATGCAATAAAATAACAATTTAAAAAAAAAATTATATATACAAACACAACACAAAAAAAAAATTTTTTTTTGTTTGTCCGAACTAATTATCTTACCGAAAATCGATACCGTATTTTTCTCGTGTTCCCCGATGATGATGATGATGATGATGATGATGATGCATGGTGATTATCAAAATTGGTGTGTGTTCAACAATGGTGATGAACTTCTGGGTCCTCTTTTGGGTAAACTACATCTCGGATGATTCCTGCTGATGATGATAATGATGCTGTGAACTGTGACGAAACTCAACGTGTGTGTCTGGCCCTGAATATTTTCTCATCTTCCCGATGTTGTTATGGAAACGTATTTCGTATGATCAATTTCTTCAATCCGTCCATTTTATCATGTATGCATCTGTAAAACGATGTTTTGATTGGGTCCGCGCATTCGCATACGATACTATTCAATTATTTTGGATTTATTGTTGTAAATTGTGCTGCCATCGTTCCCGATCACAATTTGGATTTGGATTGAATTTGAAATTCTTCATCAATCGTGCAATGTATTCATGTGTTCAATCGTCGTCCATCCACAACCGACAATCTCAACAAAACACCACCACCACCAATAACAGCAGGCGAAGCCAACGATTCAAGATGATGCTGATGGCCACTTGATTTATCACACCGGCGACATTCTTCATAACAGATGTTCGTGACAAATTTATATAACAAAAAAACCATAATACTGCATTTATTTATATATTTATTTTTTTTTTTTTTAATTTGATTTTTCATTTTTCGTTTTATTCATTTCTTCTATTTTAAAAAAGAAACGAGATTTTTAAAATTATTACAAAGCAAAAAATTTTTAAAATTGATTCCAACGCGAGTATAAAATTCAATTTCGACACAAATTTGATGCCGACTACTTGTTCATCCTTTTTTAAATTTACCGCGATCACAAAAAACCGGTTTGAATCAATTTCAAATAATTCAATCGCAATTGTAAATAATTCTAAAAATAATTTTTTTATTCAAAATCCAACAAAAATTTGCGAGTAAAACTAAAAACTTAAAAATAGAAAAGGAAAGAAAAAAGCTTAAAAACTCTAGTAAAAATATTTTGAACATTTTATAAAGACTACATAAATGTTTTTACGCGCTTCAAGCTTATTTCTTTTCTCCTTCATATTCAATTTGACCGCGGAAGACTTTTACAATTGCCTTTTATTTTTGTAATTTCTCGTAACTCTTTATTCTTTTAATGTCGCGGTTTTAATTTGAAGTATTTATTAATCTCTTTTTTTCCAACATTCCGTTCTAAGTATGTAAAAAAAAATCAAATATCTATTTGAAAAGAGAATAAATTAAAATGCAGGATCATATTATAAATTTATAGAAAAAAAAAACAATACATTTTCAAACATTAGTATTCTTTTTTTGATTTTAAGAAATTCTTTTGATTTCTTTTGTGGCCAAACGAACACGTATTTCAATTTGAATTTAACTTTACAGATAAAATTATGGCTACCCTTGGAGAGGGTACATTTGGTCGAGTCGTTAAGGTGAAGGATATGGAAAGGTAATGCAATTGAAATTTTTTTTAATTCAAGTTGAAGGGTTATTTTAATTAAAATTTTGTTTTTTAGGGACCATTGTATGGCCTTGAAGATTATTAAAAATGTCGAAAAGTATCGTGAAGCAGCAAAACTAGAGATTAATGTGCTCGAAAAGATTGCCCAAAAGGACCCCAACTGTGATCAGTAAGTTTACTATTAAAAGTTTTATTATTAGAATGGAGCACGAGAAGAGTTTAAACTAATTGAAAGTTGTCTGGAACATTAAATCAGAAATAGCGCTATCAAAAAGAAAATAGTGCTGGTCCAACACTTCCAACAGAAAAAAATTTCTGTAGTAATTGGAATTTTTTGTGTTTTGGACACAAACAAAACGGGGAACATACCTAAGACACATATGAGACAATCGACTCGAGTCAGTGCTTTCGTTGAGAGTTTGCTTTGTTCCTTAGCAAAATCGTACGCGGCAGGAACGATGACTCTATCCGTTCATTCATTGAATGAAAAAAAAAATGTCGGAATGATTTAAGACTTTCGTAGCGGCTGACTTCAAATTCAGAAATTTAATTTTATAGATCGAGCTGTGGTATTTATGTTGTCGATGTACGTTACTATTTGGGTGGATTTAAAGAGTAAGTTTTCCTGAGGTGTCAATCAGTGTGTTCCTGAGGTTTCGATCGGTATTTTTCTGATGACACTTCCTAGCGTTCAATTGAAGAGAATGGAGGCGAGAGTCCATTTCCCTGTGTTTATTCTGAAATATTCAGTCAATTCGCCTTGTAAATATTTTGACTCTTTTCATCCAGACTATTTTCCGATTAATCCTATCTTACGCTGGCTTAAAATCTACAAAAATACGATGCACTTCGATGTTAAACGCCCAGCATTTGTCTAGCACCTGCTTCACAGAATATAGTTGGTCAGTAGTAGATCGTCCAGTTTGAGAGACATCTTGATATTCTCCATGATTTTTCCAAGTTTTGTAGGACGTACACAATAGCTTTTATCTCTTCTTTCTTATACAGGGTGAACAGAAAGTAAGGTATAGTCTGGTGGTTCGCTGCGCAGAGAGAGTGAAAAAAATAAAAAACGGAGAAAGATTTTCGTTTTATTTTATGTTGCAATAAAAAATATTAATTTTTTGCTTTGTTTGTTTCTCGTGACATGCGAATGTCCTACTTCGTCCGCAACTAACTCATAGATGTCTATATAATTCCATTCTTCCTTTACTCGTTCGATCAACGGCTCTCGATTCGTTGGTCTTGGTTAGGGTTAGAAATTAGTATTTTGTTCTTTAAATGCTTAACTTTGTACTTTAACAACGGGCTCCAACCTGTATGAAAATTAACGAAATTCTTGCTGAATAGTGAATTCTATTTTTTGGACGATTTTCCTAGATTCGTAGCATTTTTCGATGGTAACTGCCATCGATTATGATAAGTTCCGTCTTTCCATATGAACTCATGCCACCGACTACCATAACGTTAAACCTCACCTTTGATCTCTTTACTGATTTAATTGCTTCCGGCTCTGATGTTCTTATCCTGGAGTGCTGTCGTTTCGGTTTTTGAGAAAAGTTCAACTGTAAAGGAGATCCCTTTGCAGAGATTCATCCTATCACAATATTTTTCGTAGATATGACTGCCTTGTGTTGTTGCCAGTATTCACGTAACTGATTTAGGACTTTGGTCACAGTTTTGGTTCCTATACCAACTTGGTCCTTGATGAGAGTTCTGTTTTTTCCCTTCTCTCTTACTATAAACTCTGGTGGGTATTGGACCCTTTTTCTATTAAAGTGGTACCTTACTTTCCGTCCATGTTCTGTAGAACATATGAATAATATTTTGTGTCAATCGTCGGACCGTATTTGTTCGTCGTCTAAGATCTAACTCTTATAGTATAATTGTCCTCGTGCATTCAGATGCTGGGGTTGGGTTCAAAAATTTTGAAAATATTTTATTCATCTTTTGATTTTCCTTGTCTGACTACTTTGCGGCTTAAATTTTTCACTTGAAAATTCTGACCTTGTGTCATTTTTGCTTAGGTTTTCTTTTTTTAGCATATCGCTCTAAGCTCCTCATTTTTGTTCTTTTTTGCTCGTTCTTGTTTATTGCATCAGTACATTCGATACCAAACCAAGTAATCCTACAGTTTCTTCCGCTGCCATCCTGATTTTATTTTTTTATCCACGTCCAAATTTGTTGGACAGTCACTTCTGCGTTGGATATGTATTTTCAAAATGACTGTCTCGAATTAATTTTTCGAATATCGGATAGTCCATTTATCCACGACGTTGAAACAATATGCTTTTCATGCAATATAGTCCGGAAATGCTTCATATTCCCTTTTGACTTCACAGCGTCCAATACTGCCGCTTCCCGTTCTTGTTTAAAGAGTCTAGTTTATATTTTTACTTTATTATTTTTTAATAATAAAGTATTGTGATCGACCTGAAATTTCAAAAAAATTTGCTACCCTGAAATTTTGTATTTTCACGTTTTAGGACTAGTAAACCCCAAAAAAGCAAAAAAAAAAAATGTCCGTCTGTCCGCCGTACGCAAAATCGTTTGAAGACGCGTAGCTCCCAAACCCGTTGAGATATTAAATTGAAATTTTTATGGTGGGTAGATTGGGTGAGTTGCTTACTATGCGACTGACAACCTAAGAAATAACCAGGAGGCTATTTGGAACGTTATTTTTTAGGTTGTCAGTCGCATAGTAACCTACACCGCATCTCATCATTAAACACGTTTCGGACTTCTATCCATAAAATAATAAAGTTGCGCCCAGACTGTTGGCAGATTTTTTTTACTAACACCGTCTATAGTCTCGTTGAACTTAACTTCTTCACCGAAATGTTGCCATTAATTTATTCAATTAAATTATTAGTTTTCCCTGCACTATTTAAAATTTAATTTCTTATTTTTTTACAGTCTGTGCGTAAGAATGTTGGACTGGTTTGATTACCACGGACATATGTGTATAGCGTTCGAAATGTTGGGACTCAGTGTTTTCGATTTCTTGGTAAGTAGTCTTCACTTCAACTTCAGTTATAAGCACATAATAATTATTGCTCTTAATAACGATTTCGATATATATTTGCAGCGTGAGAACAATTATGAACCTTACCCATTGGATCAAGTCAGACATATGGGTTATCAGCTTTGCTATTCAGTTAAATTTCTTCATGACAGTAGGCTTACACACACGGATTTAAAGCCCGAAAATATTTTATTTGTTGACTCGGAATTCTCAACTCACTACAATCATAAGAAGGTAAATGTCATAATATTGTTTAACATTTTACAAACCTTTTTTCGATTAATAATCAACTTAATCCAAATAATTGTTGTTTTTTTTTTAGCAAAGAATTTTTTCTCTCGAAATCTTTCAATTCTATTAATCGTTTGATTCTATTTCCTCATTTAATCGTATGTTTGTTTTTTTTTCGATTTTTTCCGTGTAGAACCGAGAAGTACGTCGCGTAAAATGTACAGATGTGCGTTTAATTGATTTCGGAAGTGCTACATTTGACCATGAACATCATAGCACAATTGTATCGACACGTCACTATCGTGCACCAGAGGTCATTCTCGAGTTGGGATGGTCGCAGCCATGTGATGTCTGGTCGATTGGGTACGGTTAAATACGAAAAATTTTTAACTTTCACGTGTACTCTAATTACAATTTTTCTTGTTCTTAAATTTTCAGCTGTATTCTTTTCGAATTATATCTCGGAATTACCTTGTTTCAAACGCACGACAATCGTGAACATTTGGCCATGATGGAAAGGATTTTAGGACAAATACCATATCGTATGGCACGGTAATAAGCATACGCAGTTCATATTTTAAAAAATGTTAAACCGGCTCTCCACTAATCTTCAGTAATCATGTTCTTTACAGTAAAACAAAAACAAAACATTTCTATCATGGAAAATTGGAATGGGACGAGAAATCATCGTCCGGACGTTATGTTCGGGATCATTGTAAGCCGTTACTTAGGTACCTGATGTCTGATAGTGAGGAGCATATGCAATTGTTTGATTTAATTAAGAAAATGCTAGAATACGAGCCAAGTCAAAGGATTACATTAAGTAAGTTGGCGGAAGAGTTTCTCTACTCGTAAATTTTTTATTCTAATTTATTTATGCTTTCCAGTTGACGCATTACGCCATCCTTTTTTCGAGAAGCTTGCGCCTCACCAACGCATCGGTGAGGCCATTAAGTCGGTGTCGGGCAGTAGCAGCCGCGAAAGATCTCACAGCCTATCAAGATGAGATTCAGCTCGATTTGGTTATTATTAATTAATTCATAACGAAAAACAAACAAAAAAACACAAAACGGGACGCGCGATACAAAATAATTTTTGTTTAAAATTAAAGAACTAAAATGTTGATTCGGTTGCATTTTTACTTTGGATTCATGTCGTTTAAGGCGATTGTAAAAAAATAAAAGTATACTCGTCTGTAAGTAATTTAACTATAAATTATTCAATTACAAACGAGGATAAATTAAAAAAAAAATTAGCCTTCACTCGACAAGAAATGAAGCACATAGAAAAACTGCCCCGACAACTCAATTTTTCTTTAAATCTTAGCCACTTCTATTTTACTACAATTATATACAAGAAAAACACATACACACAAAACCAACGCAATTTTTGACTGAAGGGATGACCAAGCCTCTCAACTAGTTCTTTAGCAAAATATTCATATGAAAAAAACCAAAAAAAAACGGCATAGTAGTGTGTTTCCAAGTTTGTTGGTAGTGTACCTCTCCAATTAATATATAATTAATTTTGTTTTGTTTTTCTCAATTTTCTTTTGTAAGTTTTATTATAAAAATAAACGTTGTTGATTTTATTGAGCATAATAAAAAAAACACCATCCCCACAATATTCTTTGTATAAAAAAACGAATAAAACGCCAAGAGTTAATTAACAATAACCAAATCGTGTGTATGAACGTGTCTACCAGTTCGCTGAATAGTAGATGAGAAATGATGCAGAAAAAATGTTCAAGTGTTGCCGCGAACACTACCTTAAAATAATTAATACCTATGTAACTATATAATGCAAGAAATGGAATTTTTCTTTCTCCAAAATAAGTAAATATTTCCTCATATATTATTCTTTTTTTTTCTTAATTTTGGAATTTGTCCTTCCTATCGAGTTTAATTTTTTTTTAAGAAAAAACGAAAATTTCAGTTGATTTTATGATTATGTTTAGTTAGTTGTATTTTATGATGATTTTTTGTTAAAATAAAAGCAAACAGAAGAGAAATATATTTAAAAGAAAAATCGAAATGGATTGGTTTTTCTTGAAATGTATTTATTTAAAAAAAAAACGCTATGATATCTGTTCGGTTCGTCAAATTGTGTCATCAGCTGACGATACAGCGCACATTCAAATCTATGCATATAAAACAAACAATAAAGAATACGACCTGTGAATTAGATGAGATATTTTTGAAAACGAGTAGAACATAAAATTTAAACTGATTGATAAATCAAAACTACAAATGTACAGAGCCAATTTATGGTTCGTCGATGATATTTTTTTAATAGGCGAAAAATTGTGAAATAATGATAGCTAGTTTTCTCCGGTGATCGTGTGGTGAATCACGTCGTCGTTTCTTTTTAGCTTTTACTTTACACTTCTTCCCCGAGATGTATTTTTTTCAATTCGGTTTATAAAAACGAGAAATGTTCGTTCTTATCGACTCTTTTGTAAATGTTAAGTTCTTAATTCATTTTTTAAGATTATCATTGTTTTTACTTTTAAAACTTTAATTTTCATTTCATAAATAAATTCATTTTTTTTTATGTGAGGCTCTAAATTTGTGTCCATATCAAAAATAATAAAAAATATATAAAACAATTTTTTTTTCTTAATTCTTTAAAATGTTTCGCGAGATGTAAAACATATTTATTTAGTTTATACTATAATTTTATGATTAAAAAAATATACTGCAAAGATGAAAAAAGCAAAAAAAATACACGTGTACAATAAATTATCGAATTTTTTCTTCAATAACTATCGTAGTTTTTTTTTAAATGGAAAAGAGGAAACCAAAAGGGAAAAATTTGCATGAATTTGAGTTGTTTACAATAAACTGCGAGAGAAACCAAGAACATCTCCAAAAGGGGAGCCATTTGGGTCCACTTTTATTTATCCTGTTCATTAATGACGTGAGTTCGGGTCTCTCCCACTCTAAAATTTTAATGTATGCTGACGATGCAAAGATTTTTCGTACTGTAACCAATACGGCTGATTGTTCTCTTCTTCAGAGTGACTTGCAACGGTTCTATAACTGGTGCAGACTAAATTGTATGCCTTTGAATATTAGTAAGTGTATCACTGTATCATTCTCTAGAAAGAAAAATCCAGTTAAATTTGATTAGAGTTTAGAAGGAAACCCATTATATAGAACTGACAAAATGAACGTGTTAGGTGTATATTATAATACCGAAGTTACTTTTAATGACCATTTTGATTATGTTGTCTCTAAGGCTAACTCCGTCTGGGGCTTTGTGCGAAGATGGTGCAAGGATTTCAATGATCCGCATATTTCAACAATGTTGTACTGCACTTTTGTCCGTTCTATTTTGTAATATGCCTGCCCGGTATGGGCTCTATAGTCTATACTATGAGATTCATAAAAATAGAATTGAGTCGGTTCAGAGAAGGTTCTTCCGATTCGCACTTAAAGGTCATCCTTGGCAAGATCCACTGCATCTACCTCCTTACCATGAGCGTCTTAAGCTCCTGCCGATGGAGTCATTGGTGGATAGACGAGATGTCCTTAGAGCTGTTTTTACTTTCAAGGTAATTTCTGGTGATATTAACTCCCCGTCATTGCTGGAAGCTGTTACTTTCAATGTTCCATTTCGATCCTTGAGAGACTATGTGTTGCTGGATATTCCTCACAATCGGACAAATTACGGCCAACATGAACCAATCACATCTCTTTCACGCATTTTTAATTATAATTACAGTCAAATTGACTTTAACATTTCTGTTCAACAGTTAAAATCGGCTTTATCAAAGAAATAATGTAATATTATATTTATGCATTTAGGAGTGTATGTATATAATGATGTATTTTTTGTACTTATTTTCTATTGATTATTATTTATATTTTTGTTATAAGTAATCAGTATTTGATGAATTTGAATAATAAATAAATAAATTAAACCTATTGCAGCTCCTGTTTGTCTCCCTTTTGGAGACACACAGCAGCAACACAGTGCTCTTCTAAAAAATACAACGGGACGTTTATCTACCACCGTTTATCTACCACCATTTTGGATCAAGCCTATATAGCTTTTTTCGAGGAAGATTCCGGGGGAATTGTGAAGAAAGTAGTGTGGTGGTATGTGCAACTATGCCACGAAAAACATTTTTTAAAGATAATTTTCTTGCAATTTAAATATAGGGGAGATATTTTATGTGTGGGGGAATTATGCCGAGAAGCACTTTTGATTTATTCGCAAACAGTGCTGCTTAACAACTTTTTATGACTTATAATTGGTTTTCCTGAAGATTTCACTGTGGGTAAGGGGAAAAAGGGGGCACATGGTGAATACAAAACTATGTCACGAAACTTTTTTGGATTATAAATTTTTAGAAAACAACCCATTCAGCACTTTTAATATATGTGGGATGATTTTTTATTTTTTGGCGGGAGATTTTTTAAGTATACACCTGAGAGGAAAAACCGGCTCTATGTCTCTTTCATACCTTTCACTTATAGAAATTTAATCAGTTGTATACTTGAGACTATTCGAGAATTTTATAGAAATTTAATTAGTTTTATACTTGACACTATTCAAGAACGAATTTACGGGACGGAACTTACTTATCGGACTTCTATACGAACAATGGTGTCCCTGAAGGTAAATGGCCTAAAAGGATACCTCTGGCGTCTTTCAAGAAATCGGGCAAGCGTAAGGCGCTTTTAAAATTCTTCTTAGACATTACCTTATGTGGTCATAAAAAGTGAGATTTTTCGTGTGGCGAAAAAAATTCAAATTGGCCTAATTGGGTGTGATGAATTCTTTGGCGGGATATTCTCATATCCCATGGGAGTCTAAGCTATTTTCGTGTCTTTCAATTATCCTTCCCCACCGAATTCCACCTTTCGGCTAGGTGGTTTTTGGTTACCGTCCTGTCCTCGGTTTTTGCTAATATACCTATCATATTTGTACTAGGCCTTTGTCGTCCAGTAGAAATTGTCAGCTGTATTTTTGAATATTCAATATGGGTGGCCTTTTTATGCCTTGTTCCGTTAGCGTAAGTGTGTGATGTCGCGTGTTTACGTTCTGTTTGTGGGGTTTTTATTGTCTATGGTTCTTTGGGTTTCTTAGGTCATAATCGTCCGGGCATCTGTTAGGCTACGTGTATGTGGAGAAGGGTTTGGATCAAGCCTATAAGCCTATAATAGCGCAAGCCTATAAACAATAAGAGATTTTATTGTATAATTTCTATAGGTACACCAACTAAAAGAGTGAAAGTAATGCCGTATTGAGAAAATCTGCCCGAATTCGAGTAGCGAAGTTACTGATCTGCTGCACTGCTTGATATCGTGGGTGGCTATTGAAGATTAGTTCCATGCATTGTCTCTCGTGTTTCAGAGAATGTAAACATCTTATTATATGCTGTTTTGAACATGTTTATTTGTTATTAGTTAAATAGTATTTTCGGTTGGCACATTGACGGAAGCATCGGAAATTTAAAATATTCCTATGCTTGTTTATAGCCTACCCGTTCGAGATCGGAAACAGTAGATAGTGGCTACTCGCACTCTACGATTGTATGTAACGGAGTATGCATAACCACTGTTCCTGAGGAATTTTGTTCAGCCTCCACCAAGACTTATTACCAAGAGCCGCCACTGCATGTACCATTTATAGAGAAAGAACGAATACCGCTTTCCCCAAATTTGAATACTAAGAGGATCTCGAATGCAAAGTAGGTCCCTTTTTCTTTGAAAATGAGGCACGAGAAGCTGTGTCGGTCAATGAAAACTGATATCTGATATTTTGCTCTTTAGAGCTTTTTCGTCTCAAAATTGTTTAAAACATTACTCTGTGGGAAAGTCAGTTAAACAGGCTTATTTTTAATAGATCTCTTCATTTCTTGAGGGACCAGTACAAGAGAAATTGGTGAAAATGGATGTGTAAATATACGAATCTAAATTTTGAGCTGTGTCGGTTTTAAAGTAATGTAGCAGCTATTCAGATTCTAAGTGAAGAGAGTCAGAATTTTATTTATTTATTTATTCATAACAATAACAATTGAACAGACAATCTTTTCTAATTATACAATTGCCACGAATTACAAACAAAATATTTTACATGGAAATAAAATAGAAAAATATATAAAAGTACTCGTATAACGACATTCAATGTATCAGAAGAACGAAAAAGAGTGACCTTTAAGTACACTTTGAATGAGTTTAAGGTAGGGCTATGAAAACTAAGGCAATATAAATTAAAGGAGCGAAGTAATTGAATTAGAGGAGAGTAATAGAAGCAATTAATATTGGCTTGAGGAACTGTAAAAATGTCGTGACATCTAGTATTGTAGTCAATATTTCGCAGTCTGAGCGTATCCTTGAGATTCGTACTAAAAACAACTTTATACAAAAATACCATATCTAAGTATAATCTTCTGTCCTTCATGCAAGATATGCCAAGTAATTCGAGACGAGTTTCATAAGATATATCATGAAAGCCAAGCTTACGAAAAAGTGATTTAGTGAAACGACGTTGAACTATTTCCAAGGCAGTCACGAGATATGTAAGATAGGGATTCCATACTACTGAACAATATTCAAGATGACATCGGACCAGACTAAATTTTAAATATAGATTTAAATATAGAGTTGCATTACAAAAAGGGTGCGCAGAACGTAATATAAAACCACATAGCCTGTATGCCCGTTTACAAACTTCAGTTATGTGCAAATCAAATTTTAATTTAACATCGAAAATTACGCCTAAATCTTTGATGTTGGAGACTTCCAATAGAAGAGAATTGTCGATGTAATAGTCAAACTTAATGTGTGAGATTTTACTGGTGTAGATCATCCTAAAGCACTTCTGCGTATTTAATGACAATTTATTCATGGTACACCAGGATAAAAGTTTTTTGAGGTAATTTTGTAGGAGGAGACAATCAGATTGTGATTTTATTTCCCGAAAAACCTTGAAGTCATCAGCATACATTAAATGCTTTGACTGAAATTCAGAAAGAAGGTCATTAAAAAATAGTATAAACAAAAGTGGGCCCAGAGTAGAACCCTGAGGAACACCAGATGGAGCCAGGTAGGGTGTTGAAGTAGATCCACTGAAGATGACCATTTGCTTACGATCATTTAAATATGATTGGAACCAGATAAGAAGCCCAGTACTTAGGCCAAAAGAATTCAGTTTCCGTAGAAGAATGGAATCAAAGTATCAAATGCCTTTGAGAAATCTGTATAAATCGTGTGAACATCATAATGGTTCTCTAGGGAATGATGTACAGAGTTGGTGAAAGACACCAAATTTGTTTCAGTAGAACGGCCTTTAAAAAATCCATGCTGGTTAATTGAATTCGTATTTGTATTTTAGTATTTCTTATGAATCCCTATTTGCACCGAAAACCACCAACATCAGGAATTTATTTTTCGGTAAAAACTCAACAGCTGATTTGTAGTCGAGTTGGACGGGACGCAAGTCGATTTTTTCCGTTCGATAGGAAAATGTTAGTCAATAATATAAACATTTATTTTGTATCTCAGAGGGTCGTGAGTATCACGAGCAACGTTAAAACCCTAATAAATAGGAATATAAGTCCAGAGTCGTTTGTGTCTGACTCATATTATTGAAGCTATACCACTATACGTGAAAATATATTTGTTCATCATTTAATTTATGTCCTTTCAAATTTATAGTGAGGATCCCAGCGTACATTTTGCTCCGGGCTTACTTGATCCCAAGCTACGCCACTGCAGAGCGGTTCCAGGATTGATTCAATGATCACCTTGGTCATGTGATTTAAATCCTAATGGTATTTTCTTCAAAGCATCGGCGAGTAAAAGTTCGCTAAACCAATAGTCCAACAAAAATTCATTCCTGAACGAATTGCGAACCAATTTTTAAGCGAAAAATTCACTGCTGGGTAATTCTTTCTTTGAACATTTTTCGTCGCTATGTACGTATGTATTTCTTTTTCATTAAGAAGTTATTGGTTTTTGAGGAATCAGCGGACCACTTACTGTACCTACAGGTTGCAATATTCACTTTTACCCCTTCTAAATTGTCCCATTTGAAAATTGCGAGAAAATCGAATGTCCGCTACCTAAGGCCGCTCTAATTTTCAGAACCAAAAAAGTGAAGCATTATTTTTTGCAATTGATGCAATGGTGTCGGCGGCTTCTAATCCCACTTCATAGTTTTGGCGAAAAATAAACAGAAAAAATCTAAAACGTACTTGAGATATGATTGTCTTGATCACAGTATCAAGTACCACACAAATCAAAACGCTCTATTAGAAAGCGTGATTTCAACTCTATGAAATAAATAAAATAAAATCAATAAAATTAAAATGTACAGTGGTTTTAGTATTAAACTACAGGCTTTTTAAAAGGACTTTGTCTAACGGTAACCAGAAATTCATTTTTTTTTACATCGATTTCTGAAGTTTCTCAAGTTTTTGTAGGACCTCCAGTGCACATCTACGGTTATACCTGTTTTTTTTTACGTGTTCCACATATCAACCTCCACTACATGCTCTACATCGAAAAAAATTGTATGTTTAATTGCCTCCCCTTGGCATACAGTGTTGCTCTGGTAGATCAGATGACTTCACGCGTAAGATGGAAATATATTCGCGTTGTTTTTTTGTAATCGAGAAGTGCCTTATCCGAAGAATATGTAGTCTTATCTTTCGATATGTAGTTTAACAACTTATGGCGAAATTCAGGGAGACCGGGGATGGTTTACTATAGGGGCAGGTTGACTAACTTCAATGATGTCATATAACTTAAAATATTAGAATCATTCGTTGATAGTCTACATCTAGTATTAGAAGTGAATCACCAAAATCCCGTTTTCATAGAACCAATCAAATACTAATTGCATCTTATATGCTTTTTTTTACAAGGACAAGTAAATAAAAACACTACAAGTGCTTTTTTTTATCTTAATAATGGTCTGAAAATTAATCGTCGCTATACCTTCAAGATTCATGAAAAAAGGTAACTATATGCAGGTAAAAAAATTCTTCTTGAATTCTACAAGAAGTAGCAAGTAACTCATCGTTCAAGAATGGCTGACTGATTGACCAAAAACATTATAATCTAATTGAAGGTAGCAGTTTTTTCCGACTCCGCACATAAAATCACGAGGCTCTTGGAATCGTACAATGAAAAAAATTTATTCTGACTTCACAAAAATACTTTCTCAGATTTTAGTTTATTGTTTACTTGTGCAATCTTCGAGCATGGCGTGAATCACTGGATGTCGGTGCTGTGAAGCTTAACACGCCAGTGACACACTACGACTTCAGTGGAAAGTCCGGCCGATTCAATTAGTTATCAGCAGCGTCTAGTAAGATTTTTTTTTTGGAAATCAATTGTATCAATCAATTAATTGGTCATCAATTAATTTCCTTTGAGAATGGTCATGGTCCAATTCAAAATGTAGTTTAGGTTGAGTGATCGGGTTCGAACTAGATGGTTTTGGTGAAATATATTTTATCGGGATTGGTCACACGGACCAGATTTCAAACAATTATTTCTGACATACTCTCTGCTGTAACTACCTCACTGTAAGGGTCCCAATGTATGGACCATTCAAAGTCGATTGCTTCCGACCCCATCAATGCGGTCTCATTTGATTTATGGCAGGAATAATAAGTAGATCTTGCTGGCGCTATAAGTAGATCTTCCTGGCGAAAATATTTCTACAGTTTTTAATAAATGTTGCTTCCATAAAAAAATTGATTTTAAGGATACCGAGCTAGACGTAGGGTGTTCGCCTTAAATACACAGTACCGTGCAGAACAGTTTAGTAAGCAGCAGGGTTTTAAGACTTATTGGTTCCACAATCGATTTATATTAGTCTTGCGCATTTTAGTTCACAATAGTGAGCGATCATTTCCGCTTCCCGATCCGTCGCGAACTAGTTCGTTCTTTTAGTTCACTAGTTCGCGGGAGTTCAGTGATGAGAAAGGCAGTGAAGTTTGGAACGACTCGTAGTCGTCATTGTAGTAGAATGTGGTGACAAAGAGGTCATCTGGTACAATGAGCTAACAAAAAAAAAAGTCATCAGTGTACAAGTACAATAAAGGTCGTCTGATAGAATGTGATGAGCTAAAAAAAAAGGTCGTCAGTCTACAAGTTTATACTACTGACTTCCAAACGGCAATGAATGAATACAAACGAACTAGGAGCGGGACTGACTGCGAACTACATACTCGTAGTTCGTTCATTTCAGTTATTGGAACGCTCTTCCCAACTATTATACTTCGTTCGCGAACTACACAAGCCTACTAAGTATGTATCCGTTACGGACATCCACATCTATCTACATTTTGCATAGATGGAAGATTTTAGATTTTAGTTTAAGATCTAATAGTCTCTCTAGCTTTCTTAAGTCGTTCTTAAATATAAACCAACACACAAGGTTTTTTGTATAAATTTTTCCTTGAATTTATTTCACTAATATTCACGTAGATGCTTCGCTTTGCTGTGCTAACTAGATTTAATTTAGCTGTTAAGATATTGAATTATCTGTTCTTTAAAGTATTAATTATAAGATGGTAGACATAAGTGGAAAAACTAATAAATGTTGATTGAATTGAAAAAATATAAACCAATGTGGGAAATTGGTCGTTCCTAATAGATACCCTAGTGCAGTGTTTTCTTGGTTCCAGACATAGTTTCGGACGTTAAACATAGACCGGACGGACATTAATAAAATAATCCGGCCTGTCTCGGTAAAACAGGCTTAGTGAAAGCCTAGTCTAAAGTTTTATGAATAATACATGCCATCTTCTAACAATTCTATCTAGGAACAATATTGATGATTGAGCACTTAATAGGTACATCCATTTGCTCTGTATGATGTGTAAATATGCGCTGTCTATTTAATCAACCATATAAAATTCGAACAGCAGCGAATTAAAAGCATCCAAATTGTGAATTTGTCTTCACGACAGGACATCAAATTGTTGTTCGATCAACTCTATACCAAAATATACTTCACGCTTCAATTGCTCGCATTCGTTTTGTACTGGAAATGCATTGTTGCGTTTCGTCGATTAATTGAAGCGTACAAAATTCTAATTGTACAGCATAAATTACTGTAGAAATTAGAGCTACAAACTGAAACGTTTTTTAATCGACTCGAGTTAATTGTGTCGACAAACCGAATAACAACAGGCGAAATTCTTTACCTGTAAATCAAACAGTTTATTAGGAGATGGATCAGATAGGTGATTTTAGAAAACTTAGCTCAGCGGGAAGTTTTATTTTGTTCTGTAGCACCGCAGGTCACAAATCACTCAAAGTCTTTATCGTCTTGACAATGAGCATTTCGCCAAACGTACTGAAATTTCAGACTCCGTTATTTCTCCTAGATAAATCTATCGAAAATTATTATTTATGAAAAATCATGAGTTCATTTTAATTTTACAGAAAAAAAAACAATTTTGCCTAAGGGATTCCTCGACTTGTAAAATTGGTCATGATGGGTTGAACTTGAAGCATCGTTCATGCTATAGGAATCATGGAACGATGCAGTTTCTTTCGTGATCAAATCGACTTGGGATCTTGGGAAGCAATAAAACTTATCGTTGATAGAGAAGACTATGGTTACTATGGATCCGATTTTATAAAACTCGCTTTAAAACCAGAAATTGAATAAGAAAACAAAAGCGGGACGATCACGGACTGATGGAGCATGTGAGCGGCTCAGTTCCATGCGCTCCATCCATTTCGAGCCAATCAGCCAGTTGAAGTCGAATCCAGTATTTCGTGTTGGGGCATTATTATCGTGCGGTATCGAGAATTCCGGCGGTAATAAGTCAGCAACAGCCAGCGGCCAGGTAAAGTTAGTATCGTTCCATTCATATCGGCTTCGGTTTGTGGAGCGTCAAATGGGCTGTACTGGTTGTTAGTTGAGCTGGACCCAGATCGATTGTTTATAGGCCCCAGAGCTTGCAAACATCTCGGCATTCCTACGTTCGGCTTTGTTACCGCCACACTTAACATCGGAGGACGCAATTTATTCTAGACTTTGACGATTTCGTAGCGCTAGATGTTAGTAACCAATAAATCTGTTCAGTATTCAGTTCGTGCTAGCTCACTAGCAAAAGCGGTTGACGTACGAGACGCGATTCTACGCAGTCCCCCAGTTATACGTCCGAAACCAGTATTGTGGCAAATGTGCTGAGTGATTTGTTTTTGTTGTGAACAGAGTGGTGCAATCGTGTCGTAATAAGATTCCGGTGACCAATGGTGCAGTAGATAGGCTTTAATTTCGATACCTTCTCGGTTAATTAAACAAACGTGTGTGTGATACGTGCCTAATTACGATCGAAACGGGTACTTCAGTCTTTGATTGTAGGTGGTCGTTCTGCTGCTAATTGATACTAAAAAAAACAGAGAAGAAATTCCGGTTAAAAGAATATAACATACGTGATAACATGATTCAGACTAACGTGTTGTTCAGGTGAGGTAGTTGATGTGATTGCAGCGGAGAACGATTACGTTTTCAAGCTATTACACACTTGGTTGAGTGCTGCAAGCTTCTTTTGTTGTTTCGACGAAAATGCGTGGGAAATCAGTCGTTGTGAGGTGAGTACCGACCTTTATGATATTATGATTCAAAACAAATTGCAGTTGGTTCAACTGTAAACATTCGATCAAGCTGTTGATCGGACTTCAAAATATTAAAAAAATTCAAGAACAGATTATTTGGCGATAAGAAATAAACTAACTGCAAACTGCATGATTGTCACAATTATTTTTTAATAATAAAATTGTTGATCGACCTGAAATTTCAAAAAGATTACCTACTCGAAAATTCGAAATTTTCACGTTTTAGGAACCAAAATAGATAAAAAGTACGCAAACGTGTTACACATGAACCCCCCGCGATATCAATTTCAAATTTTGACAGTGTGTGGAGTAGGTGGTCCCCTATTGTGGGTTGGGTTGAACGAGGCTGGAAAGCGGATTTAAGGATTTTATATCTTCGGAACGGCTGACGGTAGGAATCTGAGCCCTTATGGATATATAGCGATGCTCTGGGAGAATCCGAAAAAAAAACAATTTGAAGTTGATAGTGAAGTTTGGCGCTGGCGGGATTGAAATGTCCCGATACCACCATGGCTGAAAGTTGCATCGTAAGAAAATTATATCTCTGGAATAGCTCATAGTAGTAGAAAAATATATGGCAGATACTTTAGACGAGGCAAAGAAAAATAAGTCAATTCTTTTTCTTCTTCTCTTGGATATCTAAAATATGTTAATTTACAATTTTAGATATGACAAAGTTATGAACTTTACAATGTAAAGACTTGTGGACTACCATCTCAGATCCGTCCTGGACACGAGGGGCTTCTCAGCTTCTCAGCACGCCTATATGAAAGGTAAATCTGTGGAAACGGCCTTACACGAAATTGTTTCCACGGTAGAAAAATCTTTGAATGCTAAAGAATATACTCTGGCGGCGTTTCTGGGTATTAAGGGAGTCTTCAATAATGTGGAGACGAATGCGATCGAGAAGGCACTGAATAGCATGGGTGTCGACTCATTCATTACGTGCTGGATCGTGTTGATGCTAGGGGAAGAATTGTTAATTGATGGATGTAGCAGAATGAAAGCAACCCGTGGAACTCCGCAGGGTGGGGTGTTATCTCCACTACTATGGGTCATAGTGGTCGATGAAATTCTACAGGCTCTATCTTTAACCGGTGTCAAGGTGGTTACCTACGCAGATGATATCGTCTTGATGGTGAGAGGCAAGTTCCTGGACACCTTGAGCGATTTACTAGAAGTTGGGCTCAAATCTTTGAGCAGGGGGGCTGGTAGCTGCGGTCTCAACATCAATCCGGAGAAAACCGTCCTTATCCTCTTCACGAGAAAAAAAACCGAGAATTCAGGCTCCCACATTTGAATGGCGTTACCATCCCGCTCTCCCTTAGTGTGAAGTATTTCGGCATCTATCTTTATCCTAGGTTGAACTGGAAATTCACGATTGACGACAGGATCAAGAAGGCATCGAATGCTTGCTACGCTTGTCAGAAAATGATAAGAAAAACCTGGAGCCTTAGCCCGAAAATATTTCATTGGCTGTATGTCACGCTAGTTAGACCCGTTCTTACGTACGGGTCTTTGGTGTGGTGGCATGCGCTGGATGTCGTGACTAACAGGGCCGCCATGGACAGAATTCAAAGAATTGCACTCATTGGGATTACTGGCGCTTTACGTACCACGGTCTCCAGGGCTTTGGAGGTAGTGCTCCACATAATCCCACTGGACTTAGTGGTCAAATCAATAGCGGCAAAGAGTGCGTTGCGTCTGCGTGAGGCAGGCTATTGGAAGGAAGGCAGTGTGGGCCACACTAGGATCTGGTCAGTTTCCCTGTGCTCCGGCATTCCAGAGCGCACCGACTACAGGACACCGTCCTTTAGTTTTGGACATTCCTATGTTGTGAACATTCCCACCAGAATGGAGTGGGGATCTAGGATCAGTACTCCAGACATGATTGCTATCACTGATGGCTTCAAGATCGAAAGTGGATCGGGGGCAAGAGTGTATTCTTGCGACCTCGATATCATGGAATCGTTCAGGCTACCGGATAGCTCGAGTGTGTTTCAGGCAGAAATATTTGCATTGAAAAAAGCAGCGGAAATAATTGTGCAGAAACGGTGTGTGAATAGTGTAATAACTATATACGTTGACAGCCAAGCTGCTATAAAGGCTGTTGATACGCACGTAACCAAATCTAGACTGTAATGTAATGTAATGAATGTAAAAGAACTTTGCAAGAGGTGGGTTTAAACAATACTCTAAAAATCTGTTGGATCCCTGGTCACAGTGACTTCCTTGGAAATGAAAAGGCAGACGAGCTCGCCAGAAGGGGTTCGGAGATGAGCATAGAGCTGGCTGATGAAACGGTTCTATGTCCCATTGAACGTGTAAAGGGAATATTTGATATAGAAGCACTCAGACAAACTGAAGGGGCTTGGGTAAATCTTTCGGGTTGCCGGCAGGCTAGAATGTGCTGGCCGAAACTTGATAAGAGGAACTCTAGATTCATACTGTCTTTGCGTAGGAACGCTTGTAGACAACTGATAGGGGTCTTAACGAGACTGTCCTTTTGGGAGACATGGAGAAAGACTGGGAATACCCATGGCTGATCTATGTCGTTGGTGATGAGAATGTAGAACCAACACTGGAGCATCTAGTGTGTGGTTGTGAAAGTCTGGCTCGTACCAGATATCGGTACTTGAGGAAATTCTTCTTGACCGATTTATCAGAACTTGCAATGATACCTTTATGGAAAACTGCTCTCTTCATAAAGAAGAGCAACATTTGGAATCAATAATTAAGAGTCCGGTTTTATACGAGGGGAATACAATGGATCCTTAGTGATCTCTCGTGATGGGCTGTGACACAGTGCTACAGTTCACTCCTCTAAACCTAACCTAACCTATGAACTTTACGGCATAATAAAGTCCAGTACATTAAAAACTAATAGTCGAAATCTACATTTCCCATAGTCTGCTACTGACCATAAATGCAATGACCTTAACTTCAATTTTAATGAAGGTAAAACATTTTTACAGCAAAGCATGAACAACAATTAAAATCAATGACAACGTCTAAAGCATTTTCTAATCATACACTTAGTTTACGAAACATCCGTTCGTAAAAAGAGTCTTTGTCCAAATAAGATGTGGTTCTTTAGACTGCAATTACGTTTGACTTTCAAGGTTCATTAGGCTGAAAATAATTTCTACTAATAATCCAAGGAAGTAAGGGTCGCCGTAGGCTGTACCATTGGTTTTTGCGTCTTTCGTATTAAGTTGCATGTATAAATCGTGTATAAGCGAACTCTGAGAACACACACTAGAAACTGACCGTTTTCTTAAGTCTCGATTCCATAAACTTGAAATGACCCACACCAAATATCAACAATGAATCAACGATAAGGTTATGACTTCACCCGATTATCAAAAATTTTACCTCATCTAGAACACATGAAAATAACGACTTTCAGTTTAATAACATTTTTCTTTCTTATCTTTATTTTCAGACAGGTAACGCTCACCCTGTTCAAATTCATAATCAGTGGTAAATCGAGTGATAAGTTATCAACGAAACGTTTGGCAAGAAGCCAGCTCACATAGTATTCGGTCGTTATTTGCGCAACAATCGTACGATTTTATCAAAAATTTTCAAAAAATGACAATTTTTAAAATAACTTAAATTGAGTGTGTGATCAAGTGACCGAAAACCACATTAAAAAATGTTTAAATTTCGAGTTCGTTTATTTTGATTGTAATTTTACATAAAAGTTGACTTCGTGATATAAAGTGTCGTGGTTTTCTTTTCAAATAAAAATCATAAAAATCATCAATTGTGGAAATTAAATTGAATCAGGCCAAGAACAAAATGGATAAATTTATCAAAATACCGGTAAGTAAATAGGCTTTTCCTTGAGCTAAAAAAATAATATTATTATCATAAGACATTCCTCTTTTAAATACTGTGCGCTCTTCTATTGAATTAGAGATCTAATAGAAAACATGTGCGTCATATTGTGCCAAACGAGAATAGCTTTTTAATCTTCCTTATTATCTCGTGATAAGAAATGATTAATTCAGATTAAATCGTTTTATTCAGTGTTTACTTTTGTTAGATTACAGAAAAACAGCTAGCAAGGTAAAGCGAGAAATATGGACGACTTTCTCTAATTCACATAAATTTTATTTTGCAATTTATGGCAAAGTATTGTTAGACGTTATAAGGTATGCATTACGGATACAACAGTACAATTAAATTTGGATAATTTTGTAATGAGTCACTTGGGCTAAGGTATGTGCAGGTGGTCTTAAATATCTAGAGCTTAGGTACTGCATACGAGTATAGACAACGTAAACCTATCAAGCACCAATAGATGTTTGGAAATTTATTAGTCACGTACTCATAGACCAATAAATTTCCAAGCTACTCTCTTCATTGATATTTTAAATTTTTGAGGTATAGAAGCAGTCCGATAGCACCTTTAACGACGGCCTAAAAAATTTTACCGAAAAAAAAATTAAATTGGGAACCCCTGTGGAAAACTTTTATAATCACTTCATACCTGAAAAACCGAAAAGGTGGAGTTATAGTGAACGCGACGCGATGACAGCTGACTAGAATGCATGTAGCAAGTATGACCAGCTATAATGATATCGCATCGCTTCGATTTCCAAGTTTCTAATTTCTGCGAGCGTGTGAATCGCGCGATGTTAACACTTGCATAGGTTTCGGTTCAGATTTTTTACAACAGTGCACAGCGATAGGCATTAAAGATAGGCTACCCTCTTCAGGATCAGAGGATTTCATTCTCAACATCAATCAGAGAATCACCAATTAAAACCTTATAGGCCAGAACCGAATAGGCATGCATTATGTACATATATACCTATAGATAAGCTCAAAATTTCAAGTCTGTAGCATAAGTCATGGCAGATAAATGAGAATCAGGAAATGATTCCAAAATGATTTCCTCATTTGTCTCTTCGTCATTTCTACTCTACCTCCCCAATTAACTCCTTAACTTACTTTTGACACAAACAGGGCAGACTGTCAACCGCTACTGGATGGTAAAAGAAAACTGTACAGAAAAAGAGGAGATGAAAATCGACTCAAGAGGTGTTCCTCTTGTACAATATTCCAAATTATCAACCCACCCTATAAAATAGATCTAACCCCGAGCGATTATGATATGATCTAAAATCCCAAAAAGATATGCGAACAATAAAGAGTCCACGATTTCGACTCATTTTGAGAGGAACAGTAAAAAAATAGTTTTTAGATGAGATACGGTTTTTTTTAACTCCTTCCATCTCATTCCTAAAACTTTTTAACCTGTCCAATTTATTTTAAGACTTGCAACAATTAAACTCACATCACAAACCTCGATAAACCAAACTTTATGGCTATCTACAGTGAAATTAATAATACGTTTGTTATCAGTTTTCCAAACAAAGATAACTATTTTCCTTATTTGATTTCGATTTATACAGCATTATTTGAGCTTTAACAAGTTAATTTTCGTATAAATAACTGAGAGACAAATACGAACGGTGATAAGGAGTTAGATTTATAACATGAATTGCGACCTCGGTAGTACAGTGGCTAAGCGTTTTAGTCGAAGTCGTAGGTTCACCCATACTTAAAGCATTTGAGAATCACAGCTTTATTATTTTGTTCGCTGGCATATCATAGGGGTATGCAGGTGTGCACCCATCTCGGAAGGGGGATCCGCGTTCAGTGGTCGTGGGTTCAAATCCCATCTAGCCATGGGCTTTATCACTTGAGGTCCAAGAAAAAACAAAATTTTATAAGTATAACACTAAAAACAAAAGTGCAAAATAGCGGTTATTGTTTTTAAATCTCGGTCGATCTCATTAAACTTTATTAAGAAAAAATAATGAAGTAGAAACAGTTGTTTCCTAGAAAATCGTTAAACCTGATATATAGAGAGACATGTTCAAGCTTCTTTCCGAATAGCTGGATCTCTATTGTACGATCAGAAGTGAAAAATGCCCGCGTCGTTTTCCTCTATCGCCCAAGTCAATGATGATGTTCCGTCATTTCTCTCGATTACCAAAAATCTGCCAACAGTCTGGGCGCAACTTTATTATTTTTTGGGTAGAAGTTCGGAACGAGTTTAATTTTGAGATGCGGTGTAGGTTACTATGTGACTGAAAACCTAAAAAAAATTCGTCAAAATGTTGTTTCACGGACTTTTTTTTAATCAACCTCTGAACACGAATAAAAATCTGAACTTTTTTTTTGCTTTAATTACTCTAATAGCACATCTACATATAGATAGTAAGTTTCAACTTTCTAGCATAAGCCGTTTCTGAGATATAAAAAACCACCACTCACCCCCGTACCTATCGAAAATTTTATTTTTCTAGGATGTCTCTATAGTGGCTCTATAATAATAATAATAATCAATGGCACAACAGCCCAAATCGGGCCTAGGCCTTGAAGTAATGCTAGAGTTACTTCATTACTAGATCAACGGAACACTAGGAGGTGAAGTGGTCAACCACACGCTCGTCCGTGATTATTACCCCGATTTAATTCAGGTACTCATTTACAGCTGAGTGAACTGGTAGTCCGGCACCCAATCCCATTCACGAAAATTACTTGTCGCCAAGCAGATTCGATAGTGGCTCTATGTAATCCTAATTTTAAGCTTTCTATACATTACGGTTTTCGAGAAATAAAAATCAGGATGTTTTCTTTTCTACCCACTTCGGTTTCTGAGATATTAAAATTACATTTTTTGAGAAATTGCTGTCACCCCACTTTCGTGCTCCACCTTCCCCCTCAAAAAGTTTACTTTCTACACAAGTTCCAAGTTTCAGCCTCCTAGCATAAGTGATTCCTGAGATCTAGAAAACAAAATTTTTCGTCTAAAACTCCCCTAAAAAATAATAAAGTAAAATCGCATGAATATTCTCATAACCGCCGTGATTTGGACACAGATCTCTTGCCTGGAGGGCGCCCATACAATTTTGTATTTACTAGATTGATAGCTGCTTATAGGAGGGCTGTCCCAGAAGTATTATCTTAGCTGGCGGTTTTAATTTGAAAGTAAATACTGTGGTAGAAAGTACTATCGCTATAAGGTTTAAGTTTAAATTTTAAGACGCTACGTTGTTTAGTCTTTATTTGGCAGCCATCAATAGCGAACGCTCTCAGTGAATTTTTAAACATGAAAAAAATTGGTCATTGTTATGCTGTTATGACACTGGCTATTTTTGCGGCTTTAAAGCGGCTAGACAATCCAAATGGAGAGGGATAGAGACTTTAACATACAATTTAGACATTGGTGTGAGAGAGACAGTCCGAACAGCAAACTATGGGTAACTGTCAAAAAACAATCCATAACTGTCAAAAAAAAAGCGGCAACAAAGCGCATTCGAGCAGTGTTTCGCAACATTCTAGCAGTTAATCCAAGAAAAATCCGCTGGCGGCTAGATTTTCCAGCCTCTACCGACTTGTAATTGACAGTTCGTTATGCATAAATTATGGAAAGTGTCATGTTATGTTATGAAACGCGCTAAGATCAGTATTTTTTATAACAAATCAGTTGTTAATTTCGTCTACTAGATGCCAGTAGCATCAGCAAGGGTATTTTTTATCGGTAGTCTCTTTCTCTCTATATTGGTCGCCTTGTCGCACGATTGACTTTTATTGCACTTGAAACTAGCGAGGAAATAGCCAGTGTCATAACAGCATTATGTAATACAATACTTTCGTTTGAAAGATCTCAGTCCAACCAATATCAAAGCCGAACTAGATTCTAGTCTGGGGGAGTCTATTCCTCCGTTTGCAACAATAAAATATTTTGTGGCAGAGTTTAAACGAGGCCGTACGAGCTGTCAAAACGAACAATGCAGTGGTCGACCGAAGAAGGTGACCACGATATAAATGGTGAACAAAATCTACAAAATAGTATTGGATAATTGTCGACTGAAAGTGCGCGAGCTAGCAGACATAATAGGCATTTCAAAAAATCCTGTATATCGCATATTGACTGAAAATTTGGACATGAAAAAGCAGTGCGCAAGATGGCTGCCGCGTTTGATCACAATGGAACAAAACAGCGTCGTGCGGATGTTTCAATCGAGTGTTTGGCGATGTTTCACAGCTATAATACCGATTTTTTGCGTCGATTCATAACCATGGACGAAACACGAGTCCATCACCCCACACCTGAGACGAAGGAACAGTCAAAACAATAGAATAACAGAGGAGAATCGACACCAAGGAAGTCGAAGACAGTCCAATCTGCAGGCAAGGATATGGAGCCACTTTTTAGGATCCGTGTGGAATAATTTTCATTGATTATCTTGAAAAAGAAAAATTAATTAACGTCGAGTATTATGAGAACTTATTGCAGCGTTTGAGTGATGAAATGAAGGAAAAACGCCCGCAATCGGCGAAAAAGAAAGTGTTGTTTTATTAAAACAATGCACCGGTTCACACATCCGTTATCGCGGTGGCCATAGTTAAAGTTCGAATTGCTTCCTCACGCACCCTATTCGCCAGATTTAGTCCTCTCGGATTATTTTCTTTTTTCAAACTTAAAAAAATGGCTCGGTGGTAAAAGATTTTCCAACTGAGAAGAGGTGGAGTGTGCGGTTGACGGTTATTTTGAGGAGCTAGACAGTTCTTACTATAAAGAGGGTGTCGAAGCTATCCAACATCGCTGGGAAAGGTGTATCTTCCTAAAAGGAGACTATGTTGAGAAATTTTTTTACTCAAATTCTTTGTGATTTCTTGGTTAGGCTAAGTACTTCTGGGACCACCCTCGTATATAAACAAGAAGGCAAAAATATTCTATCCTAGCTAGAAGTTTCCAAATGCTACCCTTACTAAATCACCCGACTAATCAAATAATCCACAATTTGGTTCTGTTTGGATAGAACCAATGAGCATTCCATGCATTATACAATCACATAACTCTCACCTCATTTGCATTGTTCTATTTTCTTCTACTAAATAAAAACTTTATTCCATAACAACAACAATTAAAGATTTCATGATTGCGTAGAAACGTTCTGACCTTTACTCATCGTTACATCACCTACGAGTGTAATGAATAAAGGTGTTAGTTGTTACCCTATAAATTGTCCATTAATTTTTTTAGATACCGACACAAACTCGTAAAGAGTCGATAAAAATAATTATGTACTGCTCCAACGGAATACTTAATTAGCATTTTATATAATTTGCGATTATAAAAAAAGTACAAAAAAGCGTACGATTCCAAGTGGAGATGCCGGGGTTTGAACCCGGGACTTCTCACATGCGAAGCGAGCGCTCTACCACTGAGCTACATCCCCTTAAAACCTGCGATGTTCTAAACTAGTACTTAAATCTACTGAACTAAGGCGATAAGATACTCGGCGCCGGCCGTTCTTCAAGATACGAGTAAGTGCAAAGTGTACATACGCTTGTAGTACATCACAACCAGTTACCGATTTGACTTTGATCGCAATTAATTCGTGCTGCCTGTTGAATGCGTTGCTAGAACGAAACCTGTTCAACTCTCTTTCAGAGGAAATAAATGTTCCCAGAAGTGCCTGTGTACGAATTATGCAATAGCACTTTACTTTGGGTACATACCACGTACGAGAAGGGGAATCCCACAGATTACTAACGTGCACCATTTTAGATAATGAAAATTTGAATTCCAGATAAGTAGGCACGAGTTAGGTACATCAGATATCGGTAGATACTTGATAATGTAAGAATTTTTACTTACGAAGATTCATCTAATTGCACAGTTGTTTTATGGGTGTATCTTTTACGAGACGATTTGTCATTAAACTGGTATTTTTCATTCCGATGTTGCCGGTAAAATGCTTAAATATATAAAAAAAACATTTTAAAAATGTAAAAAGAAGGTGTCGGGTTCAACAAAAAGGGATGATATTCACAGAGTCGGTTTTCTTTTTATTAATATTTCCACTTACACTTGTATACAAATTTGTGATATTCATTTTTCCAAGAAACTCGACAATCGCTCGTCGTAGCATAAAGATGATGTGCAAAGTTTACTTTTTGGTTGCTTTGGGGGGGGGGGGGGGGGGATATCAATATCAATATCACAAATTTGTATACAAGTGTAAGTGGAAATATTAATAAAAAGAAAACCGACTCTGTGAATATCATCCCTTTTTGTTGAACCCGACACCTTCTTTTTACATTTTTAAAATGTTTTTTTTATATATATATCATTTCTTTTTGTTGCTATAGATTTAGGAAAAAGTATTATCTACACTAAAACTCCAAAATGAAAATTTACATTTTTCATTTGTGGTATTTCAACTTTTAAGCCAATATCAATTTGTTTCATTCCCCGTTCGATCTGAAATTAATAGATATCGTTATCTAAAAATTTGCAGGGTTAAAGAGATTAAAACTCGCTTTCGCGTTCATATTTGGCTGACGCGCGCTACGCTCCAACTAGCTTTTATGCAGTACTGCGGGGCTAATCTTTAATCTTTCATTTTTAATCTTTAATCTTTAATGTTTAATCCTTTATTCTTTATCCGTTATCCTTGATCCGTGATCCTTGATCCTTGAACCTTGATCCATGATCCTTGATCCTTGATCCGTGATACTTGATCCTTGATCCTTGATCCTTGATCCTTCATCCTTGATCCTTGATCCTTGATCCTTGATCCTTGATCCTTGGTCCTTGATCCTTGATCCTTGATCCTTCATCCTTCATTTTTCATCCTTCATCCTTCATCCTTCATCCTTCATCCTTGATCCTTGATCCTTGATCCTTGATCCGTGATCCCTGATCCTTGATCCTTGATCTTTGATCCTTGATCCTTGATCCTTGATCCTTTATCTTTTATGTCTTTAATCATCTCTAATCTTTAATCTTTAATCTTTAACCTTTAATCTAAATCCACCATTCTACACCCTCTATCTTATATCCTCTATTCTTCATCCTCCATCCTTTATCCTCCATACTTCGTTCTGCATCTTCCTTCCTTTATCCTCCATACTTCGTTCTTCATCCTCCATCTTCCATCCTCCATCCTCTATCCTCCATCATCCATCATCCATCTGCCATCCTCCATCCTCCATCCTCCATCCTCCATCCTCCATCCTCCATCCTCCATCGTGAATCCTCTATACTAAATCCTCCATCCTCCATCTTCCATTTTTCATCTTCTATCCTCCATCCTCCACCATCCATTTTCCATCTTCTATCTACATCATCTCAAAAATTCGCAAACCTTTAAGATCCACGAGCCGTGATGATCCGCGAATCGCAAGATCTGCCGTGAAGATCTGCAAACCACAAAGATTTGTAAAGATCTGCTGAGCCGTCGAGATCCGCGAACCGCGAAGATCAGTAAAGATACATCGTTTTTTTCAATAGTGATCTGATCCGGTTGAAAATAACACACCTAATAAGAAATTAAATTCATTTGAGCTTTGCCAGTTTTCACGCAAACGCGCGTACTACCGTCTAGCGGTAGTAATTTGAAACCCAGATTTCAGTTCTCAAAGTGAGTCATCAGCGTCTGACTTGAAAATTTTATAAAAATTCATATGAGCTTTTGCTAGTTTTCACGCATACACATGCGTGAAATGTATGAGGAGCTTTTAGAAAACTCTCATGTACGCAGCATACAGATAGAGCAGCCGTGTCCATGTGAGTTGGCTGCAGTAAAGAACGTAGTCGGTGCTTGGGGTGAACCCGACAATCACATTCGACTGAACGTTCTGATTAGTCTCTAGTTTTAAAGATACCGAGAATTTCACTGTCTACATACAGTAACATCTAAAAGGTGTTTGTAGTTTTTGACTTATCTCGGAAGCCATTTGATATCCTACAATTTGAACAAGAGCAAAACTGTCTACATGAACGTCTTTCGACGGTTGATGGGGTTGAACCGTGCAGAATGGGTAGCGGTTGCCCTGGGTTATTATAAGCACCTGCCAAGGACAGAGCGGTACCAAATTATGAGCCCCAAGCTGTCTGCGATTTTACTTTATTATTTCAATAGCACAGTATTGTGAGCGATTTAAAAAAAAAAAATTTGCTACCATAACATTTTTTTTTCACGTTTCGTGACTAGTAGACACGAAACAAGCCAAAATAATTTCAGACCGTCTGTCCGCCGTACGTCGACCGGTGTACGCAAAATTGTTTGAAGGCTCGTATCACCCAAATCTTTTGAGCTATTTAGTTGAATTTTTTTTTCATGGGTAGACTGGGTATACTCCTTTAAGGTGCCACTTTTCAGGGGGTGGGGGTGTGAGGGAGGAGGTGGGAGGGTGGAAGCGTTTTAGAGCGAAAATTTTGGTTTCTAGATCTCAGCAACTGCTTATGCTAGGAGGCTGAAACTTGGAATTTTTATAAAGCTTTGATCAAGGGGTGAAGGGGTGTGGGAGTGGAGGAAAAACAATTCGTTCGAAACTCTCGAAAGCCGAGATTAGGACATTCTAAAATCCATATCTCCTAAACGGTTAATGTCACGAAATTGAAACTTAAAGACTATCTGCAGATGTACTAGGAGAAAAGATTACAAATAAAATTTTGCGTATGTTTTTGGAGGTGTGGGTGTAGTGCGTGAGGGTAGGGGAGGCTGAAAACAAAAAAGTTTCGATTTTAATATCTCGAGAACCTATAATAATTGATAGCTGAAGCTTAATATTTAGATAGAGCTATAGTAGTGACATGTTGGAAAATTTATAATTTTTTATAGGAGTAGTATGGTACGGGGGTGGGGGTGTTTTTCCTTTTTATAAAACGTATTATAGTAGAAAGTTGAAGTTGGATAGATGTGTGTAGATCTATTATCAAAGTAATTTAGGTTAAAAACAAATTTCAAATATCCATTGGTGTACGGAAGGGGAGCAAAAAAAAATTATCAAAGAAAATGGAATGCATATATTTTTATGAATTTCGTCATATCTCTTAGGTCTTCTTAAATATTGAATTAATTTTTATTCTACGAGTTCCTCAGATAAATGCCTAGAAAAAGTTTTCAAGATTTTTTGAAATTCGTCCCCTAAAGGGGTGTAAAGGGGTTGTATATATTTTCACGAAATCAGCCATATCCCTCAGGTCTGATTAGATATCGAATATCTTTTTGCTTCCACACGCTTACGTAATAATCGCTTAAAACTTCTTTGATTAATTTTCCTTTTTCAACCCCTAAGATGGTATAAAAGAGTTGAACACGTTTTCACGAATTCCGTCATGTCTTGTAGGAGTGATAAGAAATTGAGTTCGTTTTACTTCCTCGGGCTGTCTTGATATTTATCCAGAAAGACCTTTTAGGATTTTTGGATATCCAACCCCCAAGTTGGTGGGTGTAAGGAGGTTGCATATTTTTTCACAAATTTTTACATATTGCTTAGATCTGATGAGATATCACTGATTCACTTTAAGTTCCTAAGGCTTCCTATATAATACCCAAAAAGTCAATTTCAGGATTTTTAGATATTCAACCCTAAAGTGGTGTAATGTGGTTGTATACTTTTCACAGCTTCTATATATTTCTTAGGTTTGATGAGATATTAGATTCCCATTTCTCCATTTTTCGATATTCAACACATATGCATATTGCATATGTTTTCACAATTTTTGCCATGCCTTAGTTCTGATGAGATATAAAATTGGTTATTACGGCATTGGATGTAATGGCATAAAAAACAATTTCACAATTTTTCGAATTTCAAAAACCAAGGGGGTGTGAAGGGTTTGCTTACGTTTTTACAAATTTTTCAAAATCCCTAGTGCCTGATGAAATACCGAGTTGCTTCATATGAAATCATCTAAAAACCTGTTTCACAATTTTTTCGAAATTCAACCCCCAAGTGGATGTAATGGGTTGGTATACGTTTTAACAATTCGTCATATCTCTTAAGTCTGATAAGGCAGCAAATTCCTTTAGTGTACATAATATATCGAAATTTGAATTGTCTACACGGCATTCTTCAATGTTTAATCGGCTAAAAATCTCTATTTTAAATATTTTTATTTTAAGAACAAAATTAACTTTCCAAGAAACCTCATAATCTCGAAACAACTGATGATATGCTCCGACTTTGACCGCGTTCCGGAGTACGACCCAATTACATAATTCATTATATGGTTTTAACCGCTTCCCGCACTTTAACACGAAAAATAATAAAGTTTCGTCCAGACCATTGGCATATTTTATACTTTTACTTTATTTAAATAAAATAATAAAATAAAATATAAATAATACAGTATTGTGAAAAACATTAAAAAACAATTGCTATTTTAATATATATTGTATATTACGTTTACGTTTTAGGACTACTAGACCACGAAAACGCAAAACAAAAATTTAGTCCGTCTGTCCACCGTGCGCAAACGCGTTTGAAAACACTGAGCTCACAAACCCTTTAAGCTATTAAATCAGATTTTTTTTGTGATTAGAAAGGAAATTAGACCCCTTTATGTGGTTACTGTTTGGAATGTAGTTCAGTTTTTCATCTAGAGTGTCATACGATTGGCTTGCAGTCGATCATGACTGCAGTAGGTATGTTCTGTGGTTAAGTCTAAACAAAATTCAAGAAGGTCAGTGTAATAATTAACCTAGTAGAGGCTCCCATACAAAACTTCTCCTATAAGCCTAGATAGAATTGTAATGTTGTAAAAATAGTGTTATTTTGTTTGATAATAATATAAAAACACTAGAAGCTTGATTTAAGCTTGATTGAAGAAGTGAATAAATATTAAGTTGTTGCAGATGAAATGTCGTTTTTGGTAGTGCAATTTCAAACAACTTAACTTAATTTTATTAATCAAAATAGGAACCACCACATGCAGTACACTTCTTCCAACGAGATACAAGTGCATTTATGCCAGAGCGGGTCTACCCAGGAACTGTTAAAGTGGACAGATGAGATGAATCTTTCCATCATCCGTGCCTATTATGAGATTACTGAGTGAAGAAATACTTCGCCCTTATAGCTTTTGGTCCGAAATACTGTTTGTGCAGAGGGAGTCCTTGTCTATAAGATATTTTCTTACACTGACCTTTTAGGACGCTAACGACAATTCTAGCCTGATATATTCATTTAGCTGCTTCTCATTTTGGATTCTTTTGGCATGAACTGCTTGGAGTTCCAGTTCACACCGGTGTTAAGATCCGACTGCCATATTTTTGCAGACATCTTGGAATCATATTGTTTTAGGATTATTAGATATTTAGATACATTGAAACGCAATTCGTTCTCCTAATCCTTCTATCGACTTCAAAGATTCGTTATGTTCACTATCAAAAATAATTAATGACAAATCGTAGAATAGATGAAATAATTGTGCAATTGAGTAGCAGAATTATTTGTTTGACTTGTTTTGGTGCCGAATCTCGGAAAGGAGTCTGTAAGGATCAAGGCGAGCTGAAAATAGTTGCCAGAAAAAATTTTATGACGCCATAGCTTGGTGTTCTAGAGTCTTTGCTGTTTCAGGAAACACAAACATTTCGCCTTCTCATTCACATCCTGAATCATCTTGTCACTTGTTATAATAATAACAGAATCAATTATTTACAGACTTGATTCTTGAAAAAAATTGTAATCAAAAAATTAATCTAATCTTCAATTTTCAGATGCTATTACTGCTGATGGTATTCACTTGCAAAGTTCTAAGCGATAAAGGCAAAACTCAATACGAACCAGTCAAAGATGCCTGCCAAAAATGCACATGCCTAACAGCCAAAGATGAAAATCAAGCAAAACACTTTGTTTTAAGTTGTTCCGTAAGAAATCTAAAATATATTCTAGCAGAATGGCCCGAGGAATTTGGAAGCAATCACACAGGTAAAACATGCAATTTATCAACAAAACATTCGGGCCACCATACAAATAAACTATTTGTTTCCATAGGATCGGAAATAGTTGCTTCATTTTCGGGTAATTTAATTCAGCAACTTCATCAAATCCCCGAAACCGATGCAGTCCTCTCGTTCAGTTGTCGACACTGTAACATTACAGAAATTGATTCGGCCGTTTTTGTAGACGTTAAAAACATCCAACGAGTCGACCTAAGTTGGAATGAAATTACAGGCGATATTTTACGTGCCGATATATTTCGAGGACGGTATAGTAATCAACAATATGAGCCGATCGCATTAGAAGATTTAGATTTGAGTCACAATCGAATTCATACGCTCGATCGACGAATTTTCGAACATATTCCGTATTTGAAGAAACTGATCCTCGCGTACAATTCATTTGATATGATCGATATGACGACGAATAGTGCACTTGCTACCGCGAAGGAGTTGATGGTATGTAGAAAATAGAATTCTTTCTTGTTTTAGTTTTTATTGAATTTCATTTTTAGCACCTGGATTTATCCTTCAATACATTGAAAAATCTGCCAGAAAACCTTTTTAATACTTTAACGAAGCTCAAAGAGCTTCATATTGAAGGAAATGCTTTGAAAATGATACCGCCAAGCTTAAGCCTGGTGGGAACATCACTTCAAACTTTATTCATTGGTGCTAACCCAATCGAAACAATTACGGAAGACAGTTTCATCGGGTACAAGAAACTGAAATACTTAAACATAAGCGGTATGCCGGAACTGAAAGCGGTAGATGTTGGAACATTTGCTCACCTAACGACTTTACAAGTTGTAATCTGCAAGGATAATCCCAGTTTGGTGAAATTCGATGTGGAGAGCTTGAAAGAAGCGAAGAATTTAAGAGAGGTATGTTGTAATTTACTGCTTTTCTGAGGATCTTTTATAAATGATTTGACTTTTTCTCATTAGCTGGATTTATCGAATTGCGCGTTAAAGAAATTGAACGTAGACTATGAGTTTGAAAAGGCTGCTGTTCAAAACTACACTATATTCTGGTCAACATTACGTACACTTCGTCTCACAGAGAATCCTTGGCATTGCGACTGCTTCATGGCACATATACTGTACGGTCTGGTAGTGCACAACGAGGCGAAAAAGTACAGCGACTTCAAGGCACGTTGTACAACACCATACGAATTATCCGGAGTACTCCTGGAAGACTTGACTGTGGAACGTGCCTGTCAACTTCCAGCAATGAACATGCAAATAATGGCTCAACAACCAGCGGAAGGTCATCCGTTCCTACGTCCCAAAGCAATCGTAATGACAATTGTGGCCAGCGTCGTTGTCGTAGGAATTGCACTAATTGTAGGCTTTGGAATTGTGCTAGTGCGACGAAAGTTAAAACAGGACGACTCCATTTTTACAACACCGATACGATATACGACTGTACGAAACAGCACCATGTCAGCAATGTCCGTGGAGTGAATTATAGAATAATTTTCCTTACGAAAGACGCTAGTCTCAATAATCTTAAATCCGCTATAAATATATATTACTGCAATGTACTTGAATTTTTAAGACGACGATCGTGTGCCAACCAAAGTAAATAATGTATTTTATGTATATAGAGAATTTTTTTAAGAATGGATTTTATTTTTAAGTGTATGTCATATGTACGAAAGTGTAAAAAAAATTTGTTTGTTATTAAGTTAATTAATTTTGTCATTTATTCAACAATCCAACTAAGAATTTCTTTGATTATTAATGTAGGTTGAATTTATTCGTTCTTCTTTTCTAGGTTTAGGTTTAGGTAAGGTGGGTGGTCGCTTCGCGACCAAGCACATAGACCGCCAATGGGTCCGTTGTGATCCCACATGCACGGGAAAAAGGTACCCGTGTGCCCAAGACAACATTTTAAGTAAACCACCCCGCCAGCCTGACAAACTGCAGCAGCTTGTTCAGCTTGATGCTTGCGAATTCGCCCAAGTCTATGGCGAAGCGCGTACCTAAAGTACGCTCGCGCCTCCAGGCCAGACCCGGGCATTCGCAAAGCAAGTGGAAAATACTTTCCTCAGCGTCAGGTTCACCACAGCTGCGGCACAGATCTGTAACGTCCGCAACACCTAGTCTTCTGGCGTGCCGGCCGATCAGGCAATGGCCCGTCAGTACACCAATTAGGATACGAAGAGTATTCCTATCTCCAAGTAGGATAAACTTTGTCCTGCTCGCATTTAGGGTCGGCCAAAGCTGCCTGGCCACGAGACACGATGTGAGTCCTGACCATCTTGTGTTAGCCTCTGATATGGCCGTCACGTCGATAGCATGTTTAATGTCCTTCTTTTCTAAGAAAATGTAGTACGCACAATTTACCATCTCCTCGAGCATTAAATTAAACCGAACACAATAAAATTTCGGAATGGTAACAAAAAGGTCAGCAAACAGTTGAAATTTAATCTAGTTACATCGAAATTTTGCATTGACAATAAATAAAATTTGACTATTTTAAATAATTTTGACTTAATTTTAAAAAGGGATATAAGAATTTTTGAATAACAAACATTTGTACAATTTCGAAAACTGATCTATTCAAGTATGTCCTCTTCGAATAGGCTGGATCGCGGTTGTGGCAAACTAAACAGACTAATTGGTGCTTTTCGTGCCAGAAACTCTCTCAATTCGCTGTAATTATCCGTTCTGATTTGTTTTTCTTTATGTTGAACACTGGTATCTGAATCAGATTCAGAATCACTTTGGTTGCGTGGACTATCACCTCTGCCATAGTCTTTGCCAAAGAACTTCTCAACGTCGATGCCTTTGGCTTGGAGAATCCGGCGCTCTTTATTTTCCAATTCGTCGCGAATCGGTTCAATTTTGGTCCGTAGTTGTTTCAGTACGGGTTGAAAGCGTTTTTTCGAAACCTTCTTATCAAGATTGTATAGTTCGTAGTCGGTGTATTTTTGATAGATGTCGTCGTCGTCTTCGGCTCGTTCGTCGAACGCATAAGCAAAATAATCATCGTCGTGTACTTCATCGATTTCAACGTCCGGCAACGACAGTGCTTGTAAATGCTCGTACGTATCGTTCGTATCGGATCGACTGATCGAGGCCGAACTCTTCAAACTTTGTCCAACAAATTTATTGTAAATTATCATCAAACGTTGAAAATCGTCGTTACATGTCGACAAAGAGAGCTCTATAGATCGCATCGTTTCAGCCATACTCATAAGTTTTGACCTTTTATCCGAGCTTATCGCTGTCTCATCAAAATCATTGTCGTCTAAAACAATGTTCTGCATAGCGCAGTCTAATTTTTCGCATTCTTCCGCAACGGCGATTATACTCGATGTTAATTTTAGCGATGTGTCTTTTAAAATTGCTGACGGTGCAAAATTGCGATTTTCAAATTCGCCCATTCGTAATTTCGAACGGTCAATTGAGTGTCGTTTTTTCAAAGCTGAAGAAATTTTCAGAAAATTCTCGTCTTCGTCGGTGAGAATTTTCTGAATTTGTTTAACGAGTTTGGTAATATCGGACCGGAGAAAATTAATGGATGAATTTTCGGCAACAATTAGTCCTAATCGTAATAAGAATTGTGACTGTACATAGGCGAATATGTTGTAGAAGTCCTGCAATTGAGTGGATTTGAGTGTATAATTTTTTTTTTGGTAATAGGAAAACGCTATCAGGCCAGGCCGTAAGTATTTTTAGAGCGATAGAAATGTTAACAGGAAGAAAGAATAGAAAAGGTTAAGTAATAGATTTAAAAACAAAGCGAATTTGAACACTATGCATTCAGGATTTTGTTAAATAATTTTAGATAAAATTGCAAACAAAACAAGCGAGAAGACATCCTTAATATTTATCGACACATTCCACTATTTATAATTCTACGAATTTAGTTAAAACGCCAACAGAATTGTATGAAAGCTACCTTCGTCCAATTTTTGAATTCTCTATGCTTAATTCAAATATGAGACGGCAAAATAAGCTGATCCTCAGGCAGGGGACTATTTTTCTACAAACCATAAATTACTGCCCATGCATATTTGCCGGTACACTACCAACTCCTTCACGTTGTTCTCAACGGTGCAGTTCTTAAGAGCTTAAAAGTGCCCCACTCCAATTACATTATATTGATCCTAAAAAAGGCTTAAGTCTGATCGACCTATTAATACAAAAGATGCATTCCATAAAATTTATAGTGTGATTGGCTGTTTGAGGAATGAATAATTTTTTTGGAGACCGCAGGACCAAAATTAAAAATAATTACACACATATTTCCTTAAAGTAGTCGTTAGGTTTTAGAATTGTATACGATTTCGGATCAATAATTTTCGGTTGATCTCAGAACTGTTTATGAAGTTTAAAATACCGCTGAGATCTGTACCCAGTCTAGAAATTTTGTTTTATTATTATTTTTTCGCCAGAGCTAAAGGGATGTTTGCTCTTGCGAATGGGAGAGTTCGGTCTGCCATGGTAGTAATGTTAATTAATTTTCAAATACACTTCGTTGGTGCAGTCTACGAGAAGCGTAAAATTTCGAGGTACTGAATTCAATTTAGTGCCTTTCCGCCAACAATTCGTGTTTCGCCATTAATCAAATTCAAATGTTTGCCTAGTGTGCTGATCTATTGCTTGTCATACTCAGTTTGCTATCGAAAAATACTACAAATGAGTTAATTTCAATCCGAATCTTCACAACACACTAGAATGCCACAAACTAATTACATTGCCATTTTAATCTTAAGATCTATAGTCTCTTCTAATCATTGTGCGAAATTATTATTGAAAGAGTATAAAAAAATGCCAAAAGAAAAACATAATTTAAGATTGTTTAGGAAATCAAAACTAAGCAAGCATTATTAGTAACGAAATGGGTTCCGACTTACCTTAATATGGCGTGGATTATATTCAATCAATTGCCGTGTAAAATATTCGCAAGTTTTCAAATCCTCCATCGGAATATAGAAGTCATTAAAATACGCCGACAGACGATAATTCGATTCCAAGTTCCGGGTGGCTTCAAATAAACTTTCCGTTACTGTTTTTATTGCCTGAATACAACCCCATGCCCTTTTATAGTGGATGTCTCTGAAAGAAATAAAACAAAACTATCAATCAAATTAATTATGAAATATAAAAAATTTGCATTTTTAAACGCTGAATGATTCGAAACAATTTTTAAAATAAATATCAAAATATCGCCACTGGACATGATCTTCTAATTTATAAAACTAAAACTAAACTTCTAATTTTTAAAACAAAAATTTCAAAAATTAACGAAATAAGCGAGAAAAATTTTATGGTATAGAATCTCAATTTAGTGCGTAAAAACTTTTGGGTCAACAAAAACGGACCGTTTTGAACCACTTGGTTACTGGAGATGGCAAGAAAAAAGTCCAATGTTTATCGTGGTCAAACTCCATCGATGTTGGTACCGGTGTTGTACAGGGCAGGCCCAAGAACACTCCCTTGAGGAACACCACTGCTGACGCGAAGAGAGTTGTTCATGTTGTCAATAGTAGTATACTCGACTCTAGAAGTAAAGTAACTCTCGAACCAGCCCTACGACGTTCCTTGAATACCGGTCGTGGATAGTTTGTAGGCACTGTGAGTACACTGTGTGCACACGATCTGTCCGAATTATATGCGTCATAAGTGTGCATACAATTCGGACCGACTGTAAGCATTGTTGGTAATGTAAGCACCGTGAGCGTAATTCGGACCACGGCCTAAGTGAGTCGATCTATAGTTTGGATGATAGACAACGTAACCTAACCAAACCTGCCCCTGATGGAAAATTAAACGGCGATTCCCCAATTTTTAAAATGCGTGGTCTAATCATTTTCATTCAAAATTTAATAGTTGACAACGACAAGGAAATAGCCGTATTTTTAAAATTGTTGTTTTTTCAAGTTGGCATCATTCAAAGACAAAATTGATCAAATTGATGGGGTCCAACACTACCTTTGCACATTTCAACATATTCTCCCCAACAATATGATTTAAAACAGTCGGCAAAGACGCATAAGCCGCAAATAACAAAAGGATGTTAACAGCATAGTCGGAGAGAGTAAAAAGCCGCCGTTTCAACGATAGGGGTGAATAATCCCGGTTAATTTTTGGGATTGAGTCTCCTGCCAAAAAACCCAGTGATTTAAATGAAGCAAATATGAAAGATTGGAAAAAATTTGCACAAGTGCTTCTGTAACTAACGTCAACATGGTTCTTCGAAACAGCGTTACTAAAATGTACAATTACGATCAAGCGCCTAAAATTATAACGACAAAAAGGAGCTAATCTTACTCGATTGTATCTGCTCCGCTCTTCATAAAAGCCAACTCGTTAAAATATGTAACGTTTTTCTTTACGCCGTTCCCGAAATTCTCAATGCTACGCACGAGCGAATCGACTCTTCTTTTGACCGACTGATTTTGATATTTCCTGGCGTGTTTGTAAAAGAATACGAGACCGTAGGCGCCGGCAATCGACGTCGCCGCACATTTTATCGGCTGCAAGACTCTGTCCGACATGTTCAAAAGCAGCGCTACTGATCCCAAAAGCGAAAGATTGGACAACGTGAACAGCTCAACTTTGGGAATGGATAGCTCGACTTCGAACAGGCTGTTTTCCAGGCATTCGACGTGATCGATTAGCAATCGTCGTGAGTTTAAGATGCCTTTTACCACGCTGTACGAGAGGTTCTGAAATCGGAACAAGGCTTGTCATCAAGATTCTTAAAACAGATAAAAATACGGTGTCCTTACCGGACGTTGTCCAAGTTCTGCGGTGAAATTATACGGAGTTGAACATGCTCGAGCCGGGATAATTGCGTGGTCCTGAAATTCACGAAATTAATTAACAAACTGAAATCATATCAAGCAAAGCGTTCGACTTACCGATGCATTAAAATTAGAAAAGTAATTTTTTATCATTTCGTTTTGTCGAAAATCGTAAAAAATACGAAGACTCTTAATGCGCGGATGTTGGCAGGCAATTTCGAAAATTCACCGCCAAATTTGGAGGGAATCTCTGACCGGCAGCTATTTTTGCTATTGGATAACCGCAAAATGTGAAAAATTTTTACCCTAATTTTCTAATTTTTCCTTTGTAACACTAAGAAATTTCGATGAGATTTTATTTTCGAAAGGATTTGTGTGCATTTGTTGCAATGAGACGTGTAAAAACCTTTTTCAACTACAAAAAGAACCGAAAATTTGTGAAAATATTCCACTGAGATTAAAATTGTCATCGAGACGAGAACAACTGTCACTTTTTGCTCAGATGGCAGGCGTTTGTTTTTGTTTTGATTTCGATTTGGTAGCTTGGTCGATTTTTATAGCCGCTACTGTAGCTGGACTGAATGTGTTTACAGAGACATCTAGTGATGGGTCACGCAGGAAATTGACTAAATTTGAATTACTACAGACGGCAACTTCTACTTCTGTTTTTTTTTTATTATTTTTTCAAAATTCTCCGATTTTGAAAAGTGATCTTAAATGAAAGGTGCTGGTTCCTCCTTT